>JASVEL010002022.1:0-186057 GCA_032618575.1 Nicotiana noctiflora | reverse complement strand
TAGAACTTCTCAAGCAAGATAGAATCGGGGAATCCGTGATTTGGCGACCTCACCAAATATAGTTTGAAGCGACCCCACGCCTCATGTAAATGCTCCCCTTTTTGTTGCTTAAAGAAGAACATTTTGTCTCTAAGCTCGGACATCTTGCTTTGTGGGAACCATTTTGCTAGGAATGCCCGGACAAGTTCGGGCCATGATCGGATTGAATTTGGTGGCAAGTTTTGAAGCCACCTCCTTGCATCATCGGCCAATGAGTACTTGAAGACTCTCAACCTTAAAGCATCTTCTGAGACATTGGTTTGTTTGTGCATAGCACACACTCCCAAAAAATTCCTTAAATGTTGAGTTGGGTCATCATCGGTGGAATTCCTGAAAACCCTTCCGCTTTGAGCATGAGGATTAGACCATGATCCACCTTAAACGTTGAGGCACCAACAGCAGGGGGTACGATTGCATTTGTGTCATTGATATATTCATCGATATATGCAAAAGGATTTTCCTCCCCTTCGTCCTCGTAGTCAAACATTGTAGCCTATCCCTCAAAGCAAAGCACACAAAGTGTGATGGAATAGAATTAGATATCAAGTAAAGTACACACTAATGAGTAATTTCAAAACTGTATTCCCCGGCAACGACGCCAAAATTTGATACACTCAAATTACACTTTGATAATTAGTGTAAGGTGGTCGGTGTCAAATATAGTAACCCAACAAAGTTGGGGTAGAATCCCACAGGGAATAGGTGTGAAACAATTACTGGAGTTAGTGTGTTACCCGACTAGAATCTTAAATCTATTCCGTTAGTAGTAACATGAAAATGTTGTAATAGTAGTAGAGTATGAGTGAAAGTTGTTTTAGAGTAATAACTAATTTGAATGCTTGATGTAGTAATTAATAAGGTTGATTAAACCAAGGATGTGTTCCCATAAATGTAGTGTAATGCTATCGATGTTAATATGATATATTTCTAATGGTTTGTTATTGATATGCAATTGATGTCTATGCAACTACCCAATATTTCCCAATACTTGAATAGTGTTTCCTCTAGCTTTTTCCCAAAAGTCTAAGAGTCACAATTTATAACAATCAATAGATGCCAAATAAAACCCACTTATCCCTAAGCGATTCTATTAAACGAAGGATAAGGCCTCGAGTCTTTGTTATTTACTTCTTCCAAAATCTAACTCACTTTCCCAAGCAAAGTAAGACATAAATGGATTTTGTCAATGTTTGCAACCACCAACAATAAATGAAGAATGAGAAGTAAAGAAATATCAACCAACCATTATGCATATATTCAATGTTAAACACACATTTACATAACACCCATTTAGGGTTCACAACCTTAGTATTTAAGTTTAGCCACACATGCTAAAATACAAAATACAAGGTGTAATAAATGCCATAAATGCTTACAAAGTAAGAGAATCTTCAACCAAAAGCTTCGAAAAAGATGAAGTGTTAAAGTCTTGGAGTGTAGTGTAAAGTCTGGACAAGATATCCCTACATAAGATTCTAAAAACTATTTATAGAGGGACCAAATTAGGACAAAAATCGGACAAGTTTACCCTTCCAGGTCAGCTTTGCGACCGCAGATCTGTCGCATACAAGATTTGCGATCCGTATATTGAGAGGCGGCATCGCAGATTGAAAACCCTAGCTGCCAGTTCTTCCATCCCATTACCATTCTGCAGTCCGCATAGTGATTGTGTGACCGCAGATGACACCGCATAATTGAATCTTGGGTTTTCTTCTTGTTCATTTTGCTGCAGAAATGTAGTCCGCATGTCGATTATGAGATCGCAGAATGTGTCGCATTCTTGACATGGTTTTTAGCTCCAGACATTGTTTTGCTCTTTGATTTGGTGCACAATTATGCGGTCCGCATGTAAAATCTGTGACCGCAGATTGGGCCGCAGACTTGCCTTTGTGCAATACTTTGCCCTTTTCTTGTCTTTTTGCTTCCATTTCCGTGTCCTTGGTCTTTTCTTCCTCTTGATCTGCAAGAGCATAAAGTCACATAAGTATGGACTAAATTTTGCAATAAAACAAGCTAATATTTAAGCAATTAGTATGTAAATGTGCCGAATTTCTCTGGCACATCATCTATCCACTACTTTAATTTCACCCAATTTATCCTATGTTGCCAACTTCGTTCGTTCAAACTCTTACTCCTACTCACTCCTTTTTACTAAATTTATAGTTCAAATAATATGCATGAGTGTTAAATTCTATTTTTAAAAGCTATAGCATGCAAATCTTTCTTTATCTTTGACAACTGAAAATTAAAGAAAAATGGCTAGGGTTTTTACCTTTAAAAATTGGGGAAGATGACACTTGCCCTAGGGTCTTCCGGACCAAGCCATTAGAAATAATCTTTGAAGATGGTTAGGTTTCTCTCTCTAGAATATCTCTTTCATCTCTCTAGTTTTTCTAAGAAAATATGAGAAAATGAAGGTTTGATGTGTTTTATTAAAGAATGAGTCGGGTTAAAATGTCATAAAAATCTGTGACGAGTCAATTCTGCGGTCGCATCAGCATTCGCAGAATCAACATGCGGTCCGCATAATGGACCGTAGAATTGCCCTAAAAATACACATGTTCTGTTACGATATGCTACCAGAATGCTATCCGTATTTGTGTTCTGCGGTCGCAGAATGCACCACAGAATTGTCACTCAAAAATTCTTAAGAAATTATGTGATAAATTTACGGTCCGCATTTTTGTTATGCGATCGAATATTGGACCGCATTTTCAACACAAATTTTGCAAAAGGTTTTGTTACACTCTGCTGTAGGAATGCAGTCTGCATAGCAAACTTGTCAAAATTTTCAGTAACTCCCATATTTTAGAAATATTTCGCCAGAGTTTCCTTTGTATTATGGACATATCCACATGTCAGACAGCCCCCGAAACACATTACCAAACAACAACACATATTTACAACATTTTCCACAGTTTATACACTTCCTTACCTCAACGATTGCACATAAACTAGCCACTTCAATGAGTCCATGCCTTGTTTAATCATCTCAACACACCATATACACATAAACAAATGATTATCAATTTACACTTACCATTAGTTGTTTATTTAACACATGAGTCTTTATAAGACTTTCATTTATCAAGGAAGGTTCAAGTGACCTAAGGTAACAACACATATAACTCTTTTGCAAAATGAAAGAAACTTTACTAACACTAAGAAGTAAGCAACTTGGACAAGATGATAGTTGTTTCAAAAAGGTAGAAGGGTCACCTAATATCTTCTAATCTTGATCAAACAAATGGGGGTACTTTTCCTTTATCTCTTTTTCTACTTCCCATGTGGCCTCCTCAACCTGTTGACTTTGCCATAATACATTGACATAGGCAACTTCCTTATTTCTCAACTTATGAACTTGCCTATCAAGGATGGCAACCGGAACTTCTTCATTAACCTCAATAGCCTCGACTGGCATGATGGTGGATGGATCTCCAATCACTTTCTTCAACATGGACACATGGAACACCGGGTGCACAGATGACATTTCAGGAGGCAACTCTAGCCTATAGGCAACTTGCCCAATCCTTTGAACGATCCGATATGGCCCGACATACCTAGGACTCAATTTCCCGTTCTTTCTGAATCACATGACCCCCTTCATAGGAGATACCCTCAAGAACACCCAATCATCGACTTGAAACTCTAAATCTCTTTGGCGAACGCCTGCATAGGATTTTTGGTGACTCTGTGCAGTTTTCATCCTCTCCTGAAGAACTTTAACTTTCTCCATAGCTTTGTACACAAGATCTACCCCTAGAAATTCCGCTTCACCTACCTCAAACCATCAAATTGGTGACCTACACCTCCTCCTGTACAATGCCTCAAACTGGACCATCTGAATGCTAGCATGAAATCTATTGTTATAAGCAAATTCTATCTATGGTAAGTGTTAATCCCAAATAATTTGAAATCCAAGACACAAGCCCGCATCATATCTTCAAGCGTTTGAATAGTCCACTCAGCCTGACCATCGGTCTGCGGATGGAAGGCTGTGATGAAATTCAACTGAGTTCCCAAACATTGCTGAAACATTTTCCAAAAATTAGGTGTGATCTGAGCCCCATGAAGCCTTACTATCTCCTTGATATATAACTTTGCATATGACTCCGCAGTATCAATGGACTTGAGTAGCAGGAAGTGAGCTGATTTGGTGAGTCGATCCACTATAACCCATATTGAGTCGAACTTACGCTGAGTGCATGGTAACCCTACCACAAAATCCATATTGATCATCTCCCATTTCAACCTTGGTATTTCTATAAGCTGAGTTAGTCCACCAGGTCGTTGATGCTCGGCCTTCACTTGCTGACAGTTCGGGCATTTAGATACGAATCTCGCCATATCCCTTTTCATACCGTTCCACCAATAAATCTCCTTGAGAATATGATACATTTTTGTAGAACCTGGGTGCACAGAATACCTGGAAATATGAGCCTCTACCATCACTCTCTCTCGAAGTACGTCCACGTTCGGGACACATAGCCTACCTTGACACCGCAATACACCATCCTTGCTGCTGAGTACAAATGATGAAGTCTTGTTATTCATAATTGCTTCCTTCATCTGAGCCAATGTTGGATCCATAAACTTCTTTTCCTTGATTTCTGCCACCAATGATGATTCTTCTCCATTATACGCCATAATATTTCCCTCGCCTGACGCCGAGATGCGAACCCCCAAACTGGCCAATTGGTAAACTTCCCGAGCCAGGGGTCTCTTATCCACCCCCAAGTGAGCCAAACTACCCATGGATTTTTGACTAAGAGCGTCGACCACCACATTTTCCTTCCCTGGATAGTACAATATGTTTATATCATAGTCTTTAAGCAATTCTAAGCACCACCGATACCTCAGATTCAGCTCTTTCTGTTTGAACAAGTACTGGAGGCTCTTGTGGTCTGAAAACACATCTACATGAACCCCATAAAGATAGTGACGCCATATTTTCAAAGAAAACATAACTGCTGCAAGCTCCAAATCATGTGTTGGATAATTCTTCTTGTGATTCTTGATTTAACAAATACTGGAGGATCTTGTGGTTTGAAAACACATCTACATTAACTCCATAATAAACCAAAAATCCCTATGTTCCTTCTGGCAAGGCCAATATTGGTGCAGAGGTCAACCCCGACTTCAATTCTTGAAAACTTTTCACATGCGTCAGACCACTTGAATTTAGCTGCCTTTTGCGTCAATTTAGTCAATGGGGAGGCGAGGATTGAGAATCCCTCCACAAACCTCCGATAGTACCCTGCCAGACCCAAAAGGCTACGAATCTCTATCGGGGTACTGGAAACAACATGACCCAGGAAGGCTACGGACTCCAACAAAAATTCACATTTTGAAAACTTGGCATATAATTAGTGCTGATGAAGGGTCTGCAATGCTGCTCTGAGGTGAATGGCATGATCCTCCATGCTTCGTGAGGAAATGAGGATGTCGTCAATGAATACAATCCCAAAAGAATCTAGGAATGGCTTAAAATGCGATTCATAAGGTCCATGAAAGCTATTGGGGCATTGGTTAGCCCAAAAGACATGACCAAAAACTCGAAGTGACCATAGCGAGTTCTGAAGGTGGTCTTAGGAATATCCTGCTATCTAATCTTCAACTGGTGGTACCCGGACCATAGATCAATTTTTGAGAAAAACTTTGCTCCTTGCAATTGGTCAAACAAATCATCTACCCGAGGCAAAGGATATTTATTCTTGATGGTGACTTTGTTGAGCCACCGAAAATCAATGCACATTCGAAGTGACCCATCCTTCTTTCTGACAAAGAGAACCGGAGCACCCCACGATGACACACTCGGTCGTATGAACCCTTTCTCTAATAAATCCCTCAACTGCTCCTTTAACTCCCTTAACTCTGCTGGCGCCATTCTGTATGGTGGAATGGATATTGGCTGAGTATCTGGCAATACATAAATCCCGAAATCGATCTTCCTATCTGGTGGGATCCCTGGAAGCTCATCCGGAAACACTTCAGGAAACTCATTTACAACTGGCACAGACTCGAGGGCAGGCACATCTGAGGTGGTGTCCGTTACCCAGACCAAATGATAGATACACCCCTTCTTAATCATCTTTGAAGCCTTAAGGTAGGAAACAAACCTACCCCTTGGCACCACACCATTTCCTTTCCAATCAATAACTGGCTCATCAGGGAACTCGAGCCTCATGACTCTTGTCCGATAGTCAAGCTTGGCAAAGCATGAATAAAGCCAATCCATCCCCACAATTACATCAAAATCTACCATCCCAAGCTCAATAAGATCTGCTGTGGTAACCCGACCACTCACCGTAACAATACAATCCCTATAGACTCGTAAGGCTGTAATAGAATCACCAACCGGAGTCAATACAGAGAATGACTCATGAAGTTGTTCGGGTTCTATCCCAAAACTTGATGCAATGAACGGGGTGACATAAGACAAAGAGGACCCCGGATCAATAAGAGCATAACAATAAATAGCCTGAACAGACAAGATACCTGTAACAACATCCGGATAAGCCTCAGCACTGTGGCGGCCACTCAAATGCATAGAATTGGCTTGGTCTACCCCTACCATAAGCTCCACCCCTAGCTGCACCACGCCATGCCTTTGCTGGAGGACGCGCTAATGATGTAGAAACCGAAGAACCAGACGACTGAGCAGATCCCCTACCCATACCATGACCGGGTGCACAACAGTCTAGCTGAATGTGACCTCTCACCCCGCACCTGAAGCATATTGGAATATCCAAATAACACGTCTCTATATGGAACCTCCCATATTTGGGGCATGTAGGTCTCCCATGCTATTGGGACCTCACTACAGGACAACCAGACTGGCGGGACCTCCTACTGTCTGAACCTGGTCTCGAATGACTGCCCTTCTGATAACTGTGCACAGATGGCGGTGCACTCCCTGAGGACTGAGCATATGACTGGGATGGCCCTGATGACCCTCTCCCTACAACTGGTCTCCCTGAGTGACCATTGACCGGGCCCTGCTGCTACTCTCTCTTTTCGCATGGATCTTCAACTTCCTAGCCTCTGTGGCCTGAGAAAACCTCACGATCTTCCCATAATTCATATCTGAGTGCAAAGCTGCTGTGGTAGTTTCATTCACCACCAAAGGGCTAAGACCCTGAACAAACCGTCGAACTCGGGCATCCATGGTCGACACTAGTAGAGGGGCATACTTGGACAATGTCACGAACTCTATGTGGTACTCCCAAACACTCATACTGCCCTGTTTGAGAACCTCGAACTCAGTGGCACGGGCTGCCATTGTCTCGGCAGGCATGAAATGGTCCATGAAGGCATCTATAAACTCATTCCACCTAGCAGGAGGCCTCCCCTCCTTACGGGAATCCTCCCAAATCTCAAACCACGAGCGTGCCGCTCCTTTAAGCCTGTATGAAGCCAACTCTTGCCCCTCTACATCTGTAGCCTTCATCACTCTGAGATTCTTATATATCTCATCAAGAAAATATTACGGATCGGCCTCTGGGTCTGTTCCTGAGAATTTTGGAGGGGCCAATCGCAGGAACTGGTGGCCTCTAGAAACGGAGGAATCTCCCTGTCCGCTAGAGGACATAGGGGCATCATGAGATCTCTAGGCCTGGGCAGCCACTAACTGGGTCAACATATGGATGGCTCCTCTAAGATCCAAATCGGAAACACCGGAATCAGAAGCTGGGAATATATCAGAAATACGAATACTAACAGGAGGGATGGTGCCACCTTCTACCGCAGCCGAAACAGGAACACTTGGGTCGGCAATAGATGGACCGGGCAAATTTAGGACCGGTGGGCCATTTTCACCCACGGTGTCAGGTATATGATTCGCAGCCACACTTGGGGTGGCATTGGCCCCAAGGCCGAGTCTAGCTTTCTTCTTAGGCGCCATACTCTAAAAATTTGGGAACAAGGCGCAAATTAGACATAAATACTTCCACTTTGCACTTTACCGCACAATATAGACTAACAAAGAAATGGGTAAATTCCTAAATATCCGTGCAACCCCCTACTTATAGATGTGGTCGACAATACACCAATAAGAAGGGCGCTACTAGACACGGCTCCGAGACATTCTAGGATACTTTAAAACCCTTAGGCTCTAATACCAAGTTTGTCACGCCCCAAATCGAGGGACATGATCGGCGCTTGACCGGGTAGCCCCAGCCAAGCGGACCTGGGTGCCTTTCTATCCCACGTGTTGCCCCTATGTTGTTTATTACTTAGAAATCAAGGACTTTACCAATTTATAATAAAAATCATACTTTTAACAACATAACAACACACTTTACTTCTTAGAAAGTTTACAATTTTTACAACGCCCGACATATATATACATAGACCATAATCCCACAGTTTACTATCTACGGAGCATCTAGCATACAAAGGATGGAACAATACTTGACGGTAACAAGGCTCCGACTATACCTTTCAAAATCAAATAGAAATCCAAAATATAAGTGGAATGAGCCACGCAGGGTCCCCAGAGGAAAGGCGCTCACCAAAATGGCCAGCGGAAGATGAAGAATTCTACTACCGATGAGTTGAAGTACCTGCTTCGGATCCACCTACAATCATAACACTAATGTAGTGTCCCCGGCAAAAGGGACGTCAGTACACTGGAATTGTACTGGTATGTATGGACAAGCTTTGTCCCAAGTAAACTCAAGCCATTAAACAAATAAATCATGATAGTAAAACAACCAACGGTTACACCACAAAATAGCAAAGCCAGCTAATCACGTTCCCACATTTACTTCGTTTCAAGTAGTCCTCACCCCAAGTCCAAATAAAGATCCACAAGGAAGGCAACAACCAAACATACACGGAAAGCACAATCAAGTCAAACAAAAGGGCAATCAGTGCCCCACGGGTTGCAAACTCTTCTGCTGTCTCCTTTCACAATTTCACATCAATGATTTCATATCAATTTCAATGGCGATTTCGATCGCTTTCCACCCTTATTACCTCGGTCACCCTTATCACCCCAACCCACACCTTATTACTTCATGTTGCGGCATGCAACCCAATCCCACCGTACAGTTTCAAATTACAACAATCACAAACAGCAAACAAGAGCACTACACAAGATTACAAACAAGGGCAATAAGCGAATCACAAATTGGTTCATGCTTTCAATTACTTTTCAAGCCGGTATCACAACAAAGTTACAATGTTTCCATATCCGAGACTACCCATAGCATTATGTTCAACAGTTTATCACAATTCGAGTTGTTTTATTAGTTTCCCACAAGAAGACAAGTATGCCATCACTACAATCGTTCTCAATTTCCTTACCAAATATGACTTCCTTCTTCATCTTTCGATTCACATCCCATACCACACAACACATAGTTCAAATCAATTGAATACCCAACAACTAAATCAAAGAATTACACAAATATTATCAAATTATCACATACCAAATAAATTGTACACATAAAGCGATTTCACAAGGATCAAAGTTAGCCATACATACATGGTGTCGGGTTTTCTTCCTTTAATCCCCTACTTTAAGTTCACCCAATTTATCCTGTGTTGCCAACTTCGTTCTTGCAAACTCTTACTCCTACTCACTCCTTCTTACCAAATTTAACATGAATGAGTGTTATATTCTATTATCAAAAGCTATAGCATGCAAATCTTTCTTCACCTTTGACAACTGAAAATTAAAGAAAAATGGCAAGGGTTTTTACCTTTAGAAATTGGGGAAGATGACACTTGCCCTAGGATCTTCCGGACCAAGCGATTAGAAACAATTTTTGAAGATGGTTAGGTTTCTCTCTCTAGAATCTCTCTTCCGTCTCTCTAGTTTTGCTAACAAAATATGAGAAAATGAAGGTTTGAGGTGTTTTATTAAAGAAGGAGTCGGGTTAAAATTTCATAGAAATCTTGGCCGAGTCAATTCTGCGGTGGCATCTACGATCACAGAATCAACATGCAGTCCACATAATGGACCGCATAATTGCCCCAAAAATTCACCTGTTCTATTATGATATGTGACTAGAATGCGGTCCGCATTCGTGTTCTAAATGCACAGCAGAATTGACACTGAAAAATTCTTAAGAAATTATGCGATGGATCTGCGGTTCGCATTTTCGTTATGCGATCGCATATTGGACCGCATTTTCAACATAAATTTTGGAAAATATTCTGTTACACTCTACGGTAGGAATGCGGTCCGCATAGCAGATCTGCGACCGCATTCTTGACCGTAAAATCGACATTTTTTGGAAAATTTTATTCTTTCAATTTTTAAAGCATAAATCACTACCAAGGGTCCAAACCGTGGTGAGCAAGCTCGTAAGCACAAAAATCTTACGGGGCCTTACACCATCCTAACTACATGCCTTCAGTTGGAAATCATAAATGTTATCTCACATATAATTAATCGGTCTTAATTAGAAGGAAGATAGATATCTCATAATTAATTGATATTTCTTAAGTAGAAATTGTTTGACTCATACTAACTTCCTTACTGTTGAATACTCCTTGATTGTAGGTTATCTGTAACCTTGTGTAATTATAGTATATGTCCAACTGTTGAGGTAACATTGTAGTTGCTATGTGTTTTGTTACGTTTCGATTGTTATTTGAGGTTATTGTGTTTTTTCTTGGTGTTTCACGACTTGATTTGTAATTGTTGAATCCCTTTCCGTGATGTTGTTATTTTTGTTGTTGATTCTCCCTTGCTGGGATGCTATCATTACTGTGTAGCTGTTGGTATCATGATGCACGAGGTCTCTGCCGTGCGGTTATTGTTAGGGATATACACGAGGTATTTGCCATGTTGTTGTTACTATTAATGTTTGCACATGCAGCATAATAAGGCGGGATATGTTATATACTTATATGTGTGTTGCGCATGTGGAAGAATAAGGTAGGAATATTGTGATGCACATGTGGCGAAATAAGGCGGCGTTGCTATGTGTTATTGATTGCACACGTGGTGAAATAAGGAGGGCTATGTCTTGGGCTGATTAAGAAGGACAACGGGTTCAATTCCCGGGAGTTCCTCTGTTATTATTATGAAAGACTACTGGTTCAATTCCCGGGAGTTCCTCTGTTGTTATTACGAAGGACTACAGGTTCAATTCCCGGGAGTTCCTCTGTTGTTATTACGTGTTCAATTCCTGGGAGTTCCTCTGTTGTTATTATGAAGGACTACGGGTTTAATTCTCGGGAGATCCTCTTATTGGTATGCTGGGCTACGAGTTCGATTCTCGGAAGTTCCCCTTATACTCAATATGTTATGACTGATAGTTTTATTATTTCTATCCGGGGTGAATGAGCCGGGTGCTAGTCGTTCCCATTTCTTATACTTACTAGTTGGAAGGGTTCCTATTAAATACATTTGCACAAGCATACACGTAGCTGGATCCTTCTATTTGAGATGAATCCCTTCTGATTTGACTAAGGGTAGAGATATGACGTCATTTATCCATTATATATGTGAAAGTATTCTAGTTGACTAGATAGTTGCCAGCATTGCCGTGTTACTGATGGGCGCGAGATGGCAAGTGTTAGATTTCAGATTCTGGGTATTTCCATGAGTTGTGGCTAGTCTGAGGGTTGTGGTAGGATTGTGGAAAGAGTTAGAAAGACTTTGTGTAATCATCATTTCAGAATAGCGACTAGCGATTTTGTTTGGTCTCGTTATGTTAGGACTTGGGTTGTGATTTTTTTTGCTGTCATTTTTGTATTATCATTTATTGTATCTTGATTTTTCTTATTGTCCGTTATCCTTTTTGTAAATTGTAGTGTCCTTACTTATCCGGATAGTCCTTACATATTCACACATCATCTCTATCATTTCTGTTATATTGTTTATTGACCGGTAAGTGTCATGACTGTTCCTCGTCAATACCCAATCTAGGTTTGTCTTGATACTTACTAGGCACCACCATGGTGAGCATATAATACTCTTCTGCACATTTTTGTTGTGCAGATACAAGTACTCCTGTTCAGTTCTATCAGCCTTGGAAGGAGGCATACCAGTAGTGACTTCAAGGTATATCTGCTACGTCCGCAGACCGAGGAGTCCCTTTCCAGTTTTCTATCAAAAGTGTAGTTGTTTCAGTATTTCTTCTTGTATAGATATTCTTGAGCTAGAGCCTATTAAGTATCCTCTTAGCTTGTGATTTATGAGTTTTCAGGATTTGGGAAAGTTGTCAGTTTTGAGATTCTTATGGTACATGCCAAGCGGCACCTTAAGCACCATTTCATTTTACTAAATTGGTTTATTTTACTTTCTTCCGCAAATTTTGTTTATCTACCGCATTGTTAGTCTTACCTAGTCGTAGGGACTAGGGGTCGTGACAAAAATAAACTTAATTATTCTTAATTGTAAACTTGAATTTTATATACAAACATATTTTTATAATTTTTATTTTGTTAAACAAATAAATATGCACAGACAAAAATACAAATAATACAAGAAAAATAACACAAAATTCACAGCAATTGGAAGCAAACTAAAATATGTTTTATTTGAATCTTTGGGAGTATTTCTCTTATAGGGCAAAAATCACGTGCTCACAACTGCCCCTCTTTGCGCGTAAACACGAAGAGTTTTTCGTGCAAAGACAAGTGAGTGGATACGAGCAGTTTTTTGCCCTGTTTTGAGTATTCCGTGTGAAGCATTGTTTCAAAAATTTGACCGAACCTTTGCTTCAAAAGGTTTCCTACATATCCCTGGCTAAAAGGGAATCAGGTCAATATAGTTTGGAAAATTTTGGTAGCTGGGACTACCGTGGAACTGTGGTTTTGCTGTCACTGCTATTGTATGCTGTTATTACTGCTTACCAGTCTCCTTATTACCCTGTGTCAATGAGAAAAACAAGAAGTTAGGCTAGCCTGCGAATCACAAGGTCCTATCTATCTTCAATTTGCTTTTGTTGCCTTGCTTTCTTGTCATCTTATGTTTCTTCTGGTGCTTCTTTCTTCCAAAACTAATGGGGATGGCATGGGTATTTCGACTTCTCAAAACACAAATTTCAACACTTTGTTCTGTCTACTGGGGATACTTCTTCCTTGACTAAAAGCTTGTTATGCAGGGGGTTCTTGTTGTAACACATGGTATTATTGAATTTCTATAATTGTAATTGTTAACTGCTCGTTTGTCTGTATTTGACATTTATCGGATAATGAAATGATGGAGCCAATTCTTTCTTTTATCCAAACACTTTTAACCTTTGCTTCCCCCTTTGAGCCTTATTTATTCTATCATATCCCTCTCCGGGAATCGATAATGGAAAGAGAAAAGAAAAGGAAAGAAAGAAAAAAAATAAACAAAAAGGAAGTCACAAGAAATCTAAAGCAATCAAGTGAACTACGTTTGACCTGATTGCTCAAAGAGGATACATAGGCGCCTCACGGCTCAGTCAAAGTGAAATAAAATTTAAAATTCCACCAATTGAAAACTGGTGAGGTATGAATCCAAGAGTTGTAATGTTTCACTCATTCAGAGTTATTTTGTATTTTTGACAATCTTTTCTTTTTAAGACCCACATAAAAACCCACATTGATGTCCAAAAAGACCTCCTGATAAATATTCGGGAAATGCCCAGTCAGGCAAATGAAAACTGAGAGTAACATGCTAATCCTCAGCCGAAAAAGAATCATAAGCTGAAGGAATTGATAGCGAAAAGAATCCCCAGTAGAGAGAATTTTATCAGTACCGTTCCAATCCCCAGCCGAGAAAAATAAAATGAAAGAGTCTTATCGATGAAAACCTTCACAGGCACCATAAGGTGATGAAAGATGAGAAGAAATAAAATGAGAGAGTCTTATCGGTGAAAACGTTCACGGGCACCATAAAGCGACGAGAGTTGAGAGAAATGAGAGAGTTTCATTAGTGAAAACCCCTCGAAGTGCACTATGAGGCGACAAGATAGATTGGCGGAAAGGATTCGCATGTGGCAAAGTGTCGGACACCTGTTCATCCCCCAGCAAATGAGGCCATTAGAAAGATTGATTAATACAAATAGACTGGGTTGATTAATCTGGAATGCAAGGCGTGATCGTTGGGACCGGTTAAACCATTCAGATAAGTTCCTTTTTGCATTTTCCCAGCATTCGTTCAGAAAGATTCGTTTTATTTCTATCTTTTCATTTTCTTTGTTTAAAGTCTTTTTGTCCAAGTTTTATTTTGAGAAATACTTTTCAGAGCTTACTATCAGTTGCTGAATTGGTGCGAAGCAGAATGAGGGTAGGACAGACCAAATTGGTCTGGAATGTTAGGAAATTGAGAAGACCTGAAAAAGATGCAGTCGAGAAATTAGCGGACCAATTTCCAAAAGAATCCCCAGCAGATTCTCAAGATACACGAATCACTCCGATAGATTATCAACCAAGTCCCAAGATGGTTGGACATTACAAAGCGGGGGGGAAAAAAAGGAAATTGCATCCCCAAGCAAAATAACCCCGTGCAGTTTTATCCTCAACAACGTTATCCCCAGCTGATAACACTTTTATCTCCAGTAGTATTGAGGGAAAATGAAACTTTTGAAGAAAGTGATTTTTGAGTTTCCCCAACAAGTTTTGAAACATAGAAAAAGGAAGGGGTAAATGGAAAAACCGTCCCACAGCAGAAATATCATTCCAAGCGAACAACATCATCACCAACAAGTTTCGAGAACTTAGAATAGGGAAAGCGAAAAGGGAAAAACCATTCCCATCAGGAGTGGCACGGCCACTCACCATGCTTTAAACTAACAAATTTTCTTTGATTTGAAACAGGAAAATGAGATATAGATGATAGAAGAAAGACAAGCCCCAAGGAATATTACCAAAACTGGGGCAGAAAATTTTTGCCATTTTCGAAACTTTTCTCAAAAAAAAAATAAGGAAATCAATTCAAGATATTTTTAATTAATATTTTAAGTTGAAGAAGTCAGGAGCCCGCCTGTAGAATGGAGGTTGTTAATATTTTAAGTTGAAGAAGTCAGGAGCCCGCCTATTAGAATGGAGGTTGTTGTTATTTATTAAAAAAAAAGTCAGGAGCCCGCCTGTAGAATGGAGGTTGTTAATATTTTTTAAGTTGAAGAAATCAGGAGACCGCCTGTTAGAACGGAGGTTGTTATTTTAAAAAGAAGAAGTCAGGAGCCTGCCTGTAGAATGGAGGTTGTTAATATTTTAAGTTGAAGAAATCAGGAGCCCGCCTGATAGAATGGAGGTTGTTTTTATTTTAAATTGAAGAAGTCAGGAGCCCGCCTGTATAATGGATGTTGTTAATATTTTTAAGTTGAAGAAATCAGGAGACCGCCAGTTAGAACAGAGGTTGTTATTTTAAATTACAGAAGTCAGGAGCACGCCTGTAGAACGGAGGTTGTTGTTATTTTTAAGTTGAAGAGGTCAGGAGCCCGTTTGTATAATGGAGGTTGTTAAATTCGAAGTAGTTGGAGAAGTCAGGAGCCCGCCTGTATAATGGAGGTTATTATTATGTTAAACGAAGGACAAGTCAGGAGATCCAAAAGTGAAGAAGTCGGGAGCCTGCCTGTAGAACGGAGGTGTTAATTGAAAGTTACCATAATTAGGACCCCGCCTGGAGAATGGAGGTTGTGTCATCCTTTTAAAAGCAAGTCAGGAACCCGCCTGGAAAACAGAAGAATACAAATAATATCTCTTGACTGCGTTAGAATTGATAACCATGTCGGTGCATCTTCCCTCAATATTTGTCAAACATAGAGCTCCATTGGACAATACTCTGGTCACAATAAGCGGCCCTTGCCAATTCGAAGCGAACTGTGGGAGGATCTGTTTCAATACTTGCTGCCCTACTTCAAATTTTCTGGGGCGTACCTTCTGATTGTAAGCTCTTGCCATTCTCCTCTACTACAATTGGCCATGACATACTGCTGCCAATCTCTTTTCATCAATTAAGGTCAACTGCTCTAACCGAGTTTTGACCCATTCATCATCATCAATCTCAGCTTCAACGATGATCCGAAGGGACGAGATTTCAACTTCTTCGTATCACTATTTAAGTTTCGTATACCAACAAATAAGGAGTTGCACCTACTAAAGTGCGGATAGTAGTGTGATAACCCAACAATGAAAATGGTAGCTTTTCATGCCATTGCCAAGACCCTTCTACCATATTTCTCAATATCTTCTTTATATTCTTGTTCGCTGCCTCAACCGAGCCATTCGCCTTGGGACGATACGGGGTGGAATTATGGTGTGTAATCTTGAACTGTTGACACACTTCTTTCATCAAACCACTGTTAAGATTAGCGTCGTTATTCGTGATGATCACTTTCGGAATCCCAAATCTACAGATGATATGGGAATGAAATAAATCCACCACTGCCTTTTTAGTTATAGACTTGAAAGTTTTAGCTTCGACCCATTTAGGGAAATAATCGATAGTTACCAGAATAAATCTATGACCGTTTGAAGTTGCCTGTTCAATAGGTCCAATGACATCCATACCCCATGCAACAAATGGCCATGGTTCTGACACTGCGTGCAATTCTGTTGGCGAAGAATTAATCAGATCTCCGTGTATTTGACACCGATGGCATTTCCACTCAAATCTTATACAATCACGCTCCATAGTGAGCAAATAATATCCTGCTCGAAGAATCTTCTTCGCCAATACATATCCGCTCATATGTGGCCCACAAACTCCGGTATGTACCTCTATCATCGCTATTGTGGCTTGACCTGCATCTATACCCAAATCCGGTGTTCTTTTGTATAACACTCCTCCACTAAGGAAAAATCCATGTGTCAATCGTCGAATGGCTCTCTTTTGATCTATCGTTGCCTGCTCTGGGTATATTCCCATCCTGGGGTATTCTTTGACATCATAAAACCATGGCTCGTCATCCATTTCTTCCTATATCATATTGCAATAAGCATGTTGATCCCATATTTGAATATGTAACGGGTTAACATGGATCTTGTCCGGGTGATGCAACATTGATGCTAGAGTAGCTAAAGCATCAGCAATGTCATTGTGAATTCTTGGAATGTGTTTGAATTATCGAAATCGCTTAATCAGGTCATGTAAACATTGACGATATAGTATAATCTTAAAATCCCTTGTTTCCCATTCACCTTAAACCTGATGTACCAGAAGGTCCGAGTCGCCCAAAACCATGACGTCCTGGACATCTATGTCCACAGCCAACCGTAACCCCAAAATGCATGCTTCATACTCAGCCATTTTGTTGGTACAATAGAAACGTAGTTGAGTTGTAACAGGATAATGATGTCTTGTTTCAGAAATAAGCACTTCTCTTATTTTAACTCCCCTTGCATTCGCAGCTCCGTCAAAGAAAAGTTTCCATCCTGGTTCCCTGGTCAGTTCCAATTCATCAATATGCAACACTTCTTCGTCAGGAAAATACGTCCTTAAAGGTTCGTATTCATCATCAACAGGATTCTCAGCTAAGTGATCGGATAATGCTTGGGCTTTCATAGCCGTCCTTATCACATAGATGATGTCGAATTCCGTAAGTAATATTTGCCATTTTGCTAACCTCCCTATGGGCATAGGTTTCTGAAAAATATACTTCAACGGATCAAAACGCGATGAGATAAGTAGTGTAGGATGATAGATAATGTTTCAGCTTTTGAGGTACCCAAGTCAAGGCACAACACGTCGTTTCAAGATGAGTGTACTTAACTTCGTAAACCATGAACTTTGTACTGAGATAATAGATGGCTTGTTCCTTCCTGCCAGTGATGTCATGTTGCCCCAATACGCAGCCAAACGAGTTATCCAAGACTGTTAGATAAAGAATGAGAGGTCTCTCGGGTTTAGGTGGAACCAACACATGTGGGTTCGACAAATACTCCTTTATCTTATCAAAATCCTCTTAGCATTCTTCAGTCCATTTGACTGCAGCATCCTTCTTCAACAGCCTGAAAATAGGTTCACATGTTGATGTGAGCTGACCAATGAATCGACTAATGTAGTTTAATCTTCCTAGAAGACTAATTATTTCGGTCTTGTTCTTTGGTGATGGCAATTCTTGGATGGATATAATCTTTGATGGGTCCATCTCAATGCCTTGCCGACTGACGATGAATCCTAACATTTTTCCCGACGGAACACCAAATGCACATTTGGCTGGGTTGAGCTTAATGTCATACCTCCGAAGTCTTTGAAAAAACTTCCTTAGGTTTTCTACATGGTCCTCCTGACGCCTGGATTTTATGATCACATCGTCTACATACACCTCAATCTCTTTGTGTATCATGTCATGAAACACAGTAGTCATTGCTCTCATGTATGTTGCCCCAGCGTTCTTCAAACCGAACGGCATTACCCTGTAGCAATAAGTCCCTCAAGGAGTGATTAAAGCTGTCTTTTCTGCATCTTCTTCCTCCATCAAAATCTAATGATACCCAACATAACAATCCACGAAAGACCCGATCTCACGCTAAGCACAATTGTCGATCCAAATATGGATGTTGGGTAGTGGAAAGTTATCTTTTGGGCTTGCCCTATTAAGATTGCGATAGTCGACACATACCCGAATCTTCCCATCCTTCTTCGGCACTGGAACCACATTAGCCAACCATTCGGCATATTTGGTGACGCGAATAACCTTTGCTTGCAGCTGCTTGGTTACTTCTTCTTTAATCTTTACACTCATGTCCGTCTTGAACTTTCTCAATTTCTGCTTGATGGGAGGGCATGCCAGATCAGTGGGAAATTTATGAACCACTAGATCTGTGCTTAAACCTGGCATGTCATCATACGACCATGCGAAAACATCTTTAAATTCAACGAGTGCTTTGATTAGCTCTTCCCTGATACTCAGCTCAATGTGAATGCTGGTTTTGGTTTCCTTAACATTATCCGCATCTCCTAAATTGAAAGCTTCAGTATCGTTTAGATTAGGCTTAGGATTTTCTTCAAAATGACTTAATTGCATGTTTATCTCTTCAAAAGCCCCATCTTCCTCATATTCTGATTCATCCTCATAATCGACCTCGAGCACAATTAATTCGGACTCAGATTGATTTTTTAGACTAGGTTGAAGATCCGTTGTGCATGCCATGACATTGGAATCGGCAAAAAGAGAACAACTCATGTCACGACCCAAACCCCAATTGTGATGGCGCCCAACACAATGGTAGGCAAGCCCGACCATGTCACCCAGAGTGTGAGCCTCTATTTAATTCTAATTAATAAAGTTATACTTAAACAGCAAGCGTTCATATCAAAATGATAAATGTAATAGTAGCAAACATACAAAATACGGTCCCAATCAAATCGTGGTGTCACGAGTCTGAGCCTCTATAGAATGAACATCCTAGTACAAACAAGTCTAAGCAATATGAAAACAACAAAATGATAAAGAAGAAGAAAACAGGTTGTGCGGATGCAGTAGCTACCTCGTAGTCTCCGTATGATAGAAAGGAATAAGCAGCTGCAACAACTCAACTACTCTCTGGCACCTATGAATCCGCACAAAAAGTGTAGGGGAGTGGGGTGAGTATATTTCAACTCATTGAGTAACAATAATAAATAATAACTGAAAATAAGAACACATGTACTATCACTAAACAGCTCTAAGGGCAACCTCACAAGTAAGTCATCACTATGGTGAATACCCTCATCTCCAGTCCACATCTATCTCAACAAGGTCCCACGCTGACCTAGTCCTCACTTGTACCGCTACGGCGTATAGCCGTACTAATGTATATAAATGTACACATATGTCTATAATGTATAATTATATAGGTACATATCGTGGTAGCTAGGCAAGCCACTGTATTCATACTATCCTGTTTTTAACACAATTTTAATTAAATAAATGCGGAATGTTTAATCAAAATGGAAATAACAATTCACAAGGTGAAAATCATACTAAAATCCTCTACCCAAGACTTGGAGTCACCAACTCACAAACTACTATGGAATACTACACATAAAAGTCTGAAGGAAATATAACATAATTACTGTTTGTCTCGGAACAACGAGACTACAGCTATTAACATAAATAGAGAAAGAGACGCCGGGCCTGCGGACGTCCGCAAGCTACCTCGGTCTCAAATGTGATCAACTCCCACGCAATCTATTTACTGCTGCTGCTGCTCCTGATCGTAACCTGGACCTGTGCAAAAACGCACAGAAGTGTAGCATCGGCACAACCGACCCCATGTGCTGGTAAGTGCCTGGCCTATCCCGGCGAAGTAGTGACAAGCCTAGGACCAGACACTCACATAAACTTGTGCAATTCAATATATATATGTGTACCACAAAATAACAAGAAATAATCAAGTAATAACACAATAAGGAATATCTTAAAGAATTTAACAATTAACCACAGTTAATAATTTCACAAAGAAAACAAAGTATAATGTAAACACGAATAATATCACTTCAAGAAATAGCAAGCAATTGCACGGCATCACACTTCGTGCTTTTACTCTCATCCTCACCAAATAAACAAATAAAGTACACGGCATCACCCTTCGTGCTTTTACTCTCATCCTCACCAAACAAACAAATAAAGTACACGGCATCACCCTTCGTGCTTTTACTCTCATCCTCACATCCATAGTACGGCATGATCCTTCGTACATGGTTCAATAACAGGGCACGGCATGATCCTTCGTGCATAATCAATAACAGGGCACGGCATGATCCTTCGTGCATAATCAATAAATAAACATGGCACGGCATTAACCTTCGTGCATAAATAAATAAACATGGCACGGCATCACCCTTCGTGCATTATCACTCTTCCTCGCCCAAATAACAATCACAGTTAAGGGCAAAGAAAGAAACAGCAATTCATAAACCGTCCCATCAAGGGCAATCAATAATTATCTTCACAACAAGTCCCAACAAGGGAGAACAATAACAATTCACCTGTAATATATCTCAAAATATCATTTTCCAACGACTCACGGTCATACTAGACGCCGGTGTATGGATGCTCGTCACCACAGCCCATACACCGCACTCGATCACATAACACATAACACATAATCCTATTCCCTCAAGCTAGGATAGAACAAACACTTACCTCGAATGCTTATGAACAATTCACTCCGTGGAAATGTCTTTTCTTTCAATTTGGCTCCAATCCAACCGTATCTATACACAATTGATTTAATATCATCAATTCTACTCAACAAACTAATTCTTAATACCAAATACAACTTATACAACATTCTGCCATGAATAGTGAATTTCAACCCCGGGCCCACATGGTCGGAATTCGGGGTTAGAACCAAAATCCGGTTACCCATTCCCCCACGAGTTCATATATATAATTTGTTTCAAAATCGGACCTCAATTCGAGGTCCAATTCCCTAATTTATGAAAAACCCTATTTTCTAACAAAAACAAGAATTTTACCATGAAAATCTTTGATTTCTTATGAAAAACATGTTTAATGATGTTAGGAATTGAAAGAATTAAGTAAAAAGTGACTTACAATCGTTTTGATGAAGAAGAAATCCTTGAAGAATCGCAAATGGGTGTTTTGGTTTTGTAAAATGTGAAGAAATAACTGAAATTCGTGTTTTTCAGGTCTCTGTGTTCGCATTTGCGAACATGGGTTCGCAATTGCGAACCCCGACCAATTTCTGGAGTTTCAAAAATAAGCTAAGGGTGGGAAGTTCGCATTTGCGAACTTTTCTTCGCATTTGCGAAGCCAAGGCAAAAGTGGGAAGTTCGCATTTGCGAACTATTGTTCGCAATTGCGAACACAGGCTAAATATGGGGAGGTTCGCATTTGCGAACTATTGTTCGCATTTGCGAACCCGGGCGGAATAGTGGCCAGTTCGCATTTGCGAACCATAGCTCGCATTTGCGAACACAGGCACAGAAGGGTCAAGTTCGCATTTGCGAACTATTGTTCGCATTTGCGAACACAGACACAATAGGGGGGGGAGTTCGCATTTGCGAACTCTGCAGACCAGTTGCAGACAGCAACTTCTAACATGAAAAATTGACCTCGTGGCCTATCCAAAGTTCACCCGAGCCCTCGGGGCTCCAAACCAAATATGCACATAACCTCGAAAACACATTATGAACTTGTTCGTGCGATCACATCGCCAATATCACCTCGTTTTCATCAAATCAAGCCTCAAATGCATGATTTTCATACCTTTAGTTTTCAAAACTTTCAAACTTGGGACTCGAGGTCCAAAACATCTCAAACGACATCCAAATGTCACCAAACTTTACAGAAATCACATATATAATATTTAAGACTTGTACCGGGCGTCGGAACCAAAATACGAGCCCGATACCAAGGTCAATTAATTTATTTCCTTTAATAATTGCATCAAAAACAATTTCACATAAAAATTCATAACTTGGGCTCTAGGCCTCGGAATTCGACTCCGGACGCATGTCCAAGTCCCATATTTTCCTACGGACCTCTCGGGACCATCAAATCTCGGGTCCGGATCCGTTTACCAAAAATGTTGACCGAAGTCAACCATATCAATATTAATATCATTTTTATCCAAATTTCTCATAGAATTCATATTTTCTATCACAAAATCTTTCCGGCTACATGCTCGGATCGTGCACGTAAATCGAGGCAACATAGAATGAGGTTTTCAAGGCCTCCGAAGCTCGAAATGATTAATTAAATAAGTGATGACCCTTTGGGTCGTCACAATCTCCACCTCTAAAACAACCGTTCGTCCTCGAACGGACAAAAGAAAGAAGTACCTGAGTTGGGGAACAAATGAGGGTAGCGGCTCCGCATATCGGACTCGGACTCCCGGGTCGATGCCTCAGGAGGCTGACCTCTCCACTGAACACGCACAAAAGTATAACTCTTCGACCTTAACTGTCGAACCTGCCGGTTTAGAATGGCCACCGGCTCCTCCTCATAGGATAGATCATTGTCCAATTGGACAGTACTGTAGTCTAACACATGTGTGGGATCACCGTGGTATCTCCGAAGCATAGATACATGAAAAACTGGATGCACGGCTGATAAGCTAGGCGGCAAAGCTAATCCGTAAGCCACCCCTCCCACTCTGTCTAGAATCTCAAATGGACCAATATACCTAGGGCTGAGCTTGCCCTTCTTTCCGAACCTCATCACGCCCTTCATAGGCGACACCCGAAGCAATACTCGTTCACCAACCATGAAATCTACATCTCGCACCTTACGATCCGCATAAGTCTTTTGCCTAGACTGAGCTGAACGCAATCTCTCCTGAATAGTCTTGACCTTATCTAAGGCCTCTTGAACTAAGTCTGTACCCAACAACCGAGCCTCTCCCGGTTCAAACCATCCAACCGGTGATCGACATCGCCTACCATACAATGGCTCATATGGAGCCATCAGAATGCTAGACTGGTAGCTATTGTTGTAGGCGAACTCTACTAATGGCAGAAACTGGTCCCGCGAGCCTCCAAATAAATGACACAGGCTCAGAGCATGTCCTCTAGGATCCGAATAGTCCTCTCGGGCTGACCGTCCGTCTGAGGATGGAAAGCTGTACTCAACTGAACCTGGGTGCCTAACTCCTACTGGACCGCTCTCCAGAACCGCGAGGTAAACTGCGTACCCCGATCAGAGATAATAGATACCGGCACCCCATGGAGACGAACAATCTCCCTAATGTAAACCTCCGCTAACCTCTCCGACGAGTAGGAGACGGATACTGGAATAAAGTGTGCTGATTTGGTGAGTCTATCAACAATGACCCAAATAGCATCAAATTTTCTCCGAGTCAAAGGAAGTCCAGTTAACGAAGTCCATAGTGATCCGCTCCCATTTCCACTCGGGAATTTCAATCCTCTCGAACACACCACCAGGTCTCTGGTGCTCATATTTCACCTACTCTGACAATTTAGACACCGAGCGACATACGCAACGATATCTTTCTTCATTATGCGCCACCAATAGTGTTGTCGTAAGTCCTGGTACATCTTCGCGGCGCCCGGGTGAATAGAATACCGCGAGCTGTGGGCCTCTGCTAAGATCAACTCTCGAATTCCTTCGACATTGGGCACACAAACTCGACCCCTGCAATTTCAATACCCCATCATCATCTAGATTTACCTGTGTGGCACCTCCCCGTTGTATTGTATCTCTCGACTCACGCAAATGAGGATCATCAAATTGCCTCTCACGGATACGCTCTAATAAAGAAGAACGAGCGACCGTGCGGGCTAACACTCCTGCTAGGCTCGAAATGTCTAATCTCGCGAACCGGTTGGCTAAGGCACTGGACATCTAGAGCTAATGGTCTGTGATTGACGGAATATATGCAAGACTACCCATGCTGGCATACTTTCTACTCAATGCATCGGCCACCACATTGGCCTTACCCGGGTGATATAATATAGTAACATCATAGTCTTTTAGCAACTCTAACCATCTCCGCTGTCGTAGATTCAACTCCTTCTGTTTGAACAAGTACTGTTAGGCTTTTGTGATCAGTGTACACCTCACATGTCACACCATATAGATAATGCCTCCGGATCTTTAAGGCATGAACCACTGCTGCTAATTCAAGATCATGAACTGGATAATTCTTCTCATGTATCTTTAACTGCCTCGAAGCATAAGCGATAACCTTACCATCCCGCATCAATACCGCTCCAAGCCCTGTACGAGATGCGTCACAATAAACTGTATAAGGCCCTGTACCTGTAGGTAGTATCAACACTGGTGCGGTGGTCAAGGCTGTCTTGAGCTTCTGAAAGCTCGCCTCACACTCCTCTGACCACTGAAATTGGACACCCTTCTGGGTCAACCTGGTCATCGGGGCTGCAATAGAAGAAAACCCCTCTACAAAACGATGGTAGTAACCTGCTAATCCCAAGAAACTCCGGATCTCAGTCACTGAAGCTGGTCGAGGCCAATTCTGGACTGCCTCAATCTTCTTTGGGTCTACCTGAATACCTTCCACTGATACAATGTGACCCAGAAATGCTACCGAACTCAGCCAGAACTCACATTTAGAAAATTTGGCATATAGTCGGTTATCTTTCAGAGTCTGAAGAACCACTTTGAGGTGTTGCTCGTGCTCTTCCTGGCTGCGGGAGTACACCAGGATGTCATCTATGAAGACTATCACGAACAGATCTAAGTAAGGCCTGAATACCCGATTCATCAACTCCATGAATGCTGCTGGGGCATTGGTCAAGCCGAAGGACATGACCAAGAACTCATAATGCCCATATCTAGAGCGAAAAGCTGTCTTAGGAATGTCAGCCGCCCTGATCTTCAGCTGATGGTAGCCTGACCTCAAGTCTATCTTAGAGAATACCCTCGCTCCCTGGAGCTGGTCAAACAAATCATCAATCCTCGGCGGTGGATATTTATTTTTGATAGTCACCTTGTTTAACTGCCGGTAATCAATACACATCCGCATCGAGCCATCCTTCTTCTTTACAAATAATACAGGTGCTCCCCAGGGGGAAACACTGGGCCTGATAAAGCCCTTCTCAAGAAGGTCCTGCAACTGATCTTTCAATTCTTTTAGCTCCGGCGGGGCCATACGATAGGGTGGAATAGAGATGGGCTGAGTGCCGGTGCCAGATCAATACAGAAATCAATATCCCTGTCGGGTGGCATGCCCGGCAGGTCTGAAGGAAAAACCTCAGGAAACTCCCGTGCAATAGGGACCGACTCAATGGAAGGAACTTCTGCGCTGGAATCACGAACATAAGCCAAATAAGCTAGACACCCCTTCTCGACCATACGTCGAGCCTTAACATAAGAAATAACGGTGCGAACGGAGTGGCTTGAGGTACCCTTCCACTCTAATCGGGGTGATTCTGGCAAGGCTAAGGTGAGAGTCTTAGCATGACAATCAAGAATAGCATGGTATGGGGACAACCAGTCCATCCCCAATATGACATCAAAATCTACCATA
The DNA here is from genome assembly GCA_032618575.1 of Nicotiana noctiflora. Taxonomy (NCBI): domain Eukaryota; kingdom Viridiplantae; phylum Streptophyta; class Magnoliopsida; order Solanales; family Solanaceae; genus Nicotiana; species Nicotiana noctiflora. The sequence goes on along the minus strand of JASVEL010002022.1, from coordinate 160,176 downwards.
TCCAAAAGCAACGGATCAACACGGGTCTCAAGACCCCCAAATATAACTACGCACGAACGATGCACCCGATCGACTACAATGAGTCACCCACTGGTGTAGACACATAAACTGGAATATCCAGAGCATAGCCGGGCACGGCCAAATACGGTGCGAAGTAGGAAGACACGTAGGAATATGTAGATCCGGGGTCAAATAATGCTGAAGCACCTCTGCGCACACACAAGAGTAGTACACTGTAATCACGACGTACGATGCCTACTGCCTGCGGCCTGGCCGGTAAAGCATAGAATCGGGGATCCGCACCTCCCTTCGAGGCTGCGTCTCTGGGACGACCATCAACTGGCGGAATCTACCTGCGGCTGGACGGTCTCCGCCTCTACGGTCTCGACCTCCGCCTCTATAATCTCTACCCCCGCCTGCGGCTGGCTGGGCAGGCGAGGGTCAGCTGGGGTCTGAATCATAGGACGAGGACCTCGGCTGCCGAGAGTTGCCCGCTGCTATAGGGCAATTCCGAATAAAAGACCTAGGTCGCCACAACCGTAGCAACTCTTGGGCTGATGGGGCTGCTGGCCCCGACGACCCGAATGGCCTCCGCGAACACTCCGAAGAGGCCGAGCACTAATAGGAGGCTGGTCCGAATAATGCCCCCGAGAACCACGATCATCGATCCACCGCAGCGAAGCTCCGAAGGACGGAATGAAAAGGCTCCGGAAAAGCCGGCCTCTGTCAAAGGATTCTCTGCTACCGGAGGAAGAACCACCAAACCTGCCTGAATGACGAGGCCTCTTATCTCTGAAGAATAACCGCCTCCCCTAGCAAGAGCCATCTCGACTCTGCGTGCTGCATTGGCTGCCTCCTGAAATGATATGTCACTCCCCACGCCCATAGCCATCTGGAGTCTAATCGGCTGATTAAGCCCATCTATAAATCCGCGGACCCTCTCCCGCTCCGTGGGAAGTATCACCACTGCATGACGAGCCAAGTCGATAAATCTCGTCTCATGCTGTGTAACTGTCATAGTGCCCTGATGGAGGCGCTCAAACTGCCTCCGAAGTACATCCCTCTGAGTAGCAGGGAGAAACTTCTCCATAAATAGTTCCGCAAACTGGTCCCATGATAAAGCTGGGGACCCTGCTGGACGAGTCAAGCAATAATCTCTCCACCAAGTCTTGGCGGATCCTGCAAGTCTGAAGGTACAGAAGTCAACTCCGTTTGTCTCCACGATCCCCATAGTCTTGAGAATCTCATGGCAACTGAATAAAAAGTCCTGAGGATCCTCTGATGCGGCTCCACTGAATGTAGTGGTAAATAGCTTGGAGAGCCGATCAAGCCTCCATAACGAATCAGAAGTCATGGCCGCTCCATCACCGGCATGAGCTGCGGTACCTGACTGAGTGGCCACCGCTGGCTGGATTACTGGTGCCTGAGGCTGAGGAGCTACTGGCTCCGGAGTATGAGCAATAGGAGTCTGGGTCCCTCCTCCCAGCTTGAGAAGTGGCTGGGGCAACTGATAATAAACCCGCTCTGGCAATGCTGTCCATGAATCCCGCTATTCTGACCAAAGCATCCCGGAGATCCGGGGTAATTAAAGCCTCTCCTGGGACTTGAGCTGGGCCCACTGGAGCTGCTGGAACTGGAACCTCCTCGTCAATCTCAATATGAGGCTCCACCTCTGGAGTAGCTGCCTGGGGCTGAGCTCTACCCCTACCACGGCCTCTAATACGGTCTTGGCCCTTGCCCCTCACGGGAGCTGCCTGGGGCTCGGGCTGCTGGTCAGCGGACGAAGAAGCGCATGTCCTCACCATCTGCGAAAGGACAGAATAGAAATCCAATCATTAATTGAGGAACAAGTCGCACGACAAGAAAGAACAAATGAGAGACTCTTTCCTAACTCAATAGACTCTGGAGGACAAGTACGGACGTCTCCGTACCTACCTCCCAAACTCTACTAAGCTTGTTCGTGAGTGGTGAGACCTATGTAACCTAGAGCTCTGATACCAACTTGTCACGACCCGGATTTTCCCCCAACATCGGGATCGTGATGGCGCCTACTCGTGGTAGCTAGGCAAGCCACCTGTATTCATACTATCCTGTTTTTAACACAATTTTAATTAAATAAATGCGGAATGTTTAATCAAAATGGAAATAACAATTCACAAGGTGAAAATCATACTAAAATCCTCTACCCAAGACTTGGAGTCACCAACTCACAAACTACTATGGAATACTACACATAAAAGTCTGAAGGAAATATAACATAATTCCGTTTGTCTCGGAACAATGAGACTACAGCTATTAACATAAATAAAGAAAGAGACGCCGGGCCTGCGGACGTCTGCAAGCTACCTCGGTCTCAAATGTGATCAACTCCCACGCAATCTATTTACTGCTGCTGCTGCTCCTGATCGTAACCCGGACCTGTGCAAAAACGCACAAAAGTGTAGCATCAGCACAACCGACCCCATGTGCTGGTAAGTGTCTGGCCTATTCCGGCGAAGTAGTGACAAGCCTAGGACCAGACACTCGCATAAACCTGTGCAATTCAATATATATATGTGTACCACAAAATAACAAGAAATAATCAAGTAATAACACAATAAGGAATATCTTAAAGAATTCAACAATTAACCACGGTTAATAATTTCACAAGGAAAACAAAGTATAATGTAAACACGAATAATATCACTTCAAGAAATAGCAAGCAATTGCACGGCATCACACTTCGTGCTTTTACTCTCATCCTCACCAAATAAACAAATAAAGTACACGGCATCACCCTTCGTGCTTTTACTCTCATCCTCACCAAACAAACAAATAAAGTACACGGCATCACCCTTCGTGCTTTTACTCTCATCCTCGCATCCATAGTACGGCATGATCCTTCGTACATGGTTCAATAACAGGGCACGGCATGATCCTTCGTGCATAATCAATAAAAGGGCACGGCATGATCCTTCGTGCATAATCAATAAATAAACATGGCACGGCATTAACCTTCGTGCATAAATAAATAAACATGGCACGGCATCACCGTTCGTGCATTATCACTCTTCCTCACCCAAATAACAATCACAGTTAAGGGCAGAGAAAGAAACAGACAATTCATAAATCGTCCCATCAAGGGCAATCAATAATTATCTTCACAACAAGTCCCAACAAGGGAGAACAATAACAATTCACCTGTAATATATCTCAAAATATCATTTTCCAACGACTCACGGTCATACTAGACGCCAGTGTATGGATGCTCGTCACCACGGCCCATACACCGCACTCGATCACATAACACATAACACATAATCCTATTCCCTCAAGCTAGGATAGAACAAACACTTACCTCGAATGCTTATGAACAATTCACTCCGTGGAAATGTCTTTTCTTTCAATTTGGCTCCAATCCAACCATATCTATACACAATTGATTTAATATCATCAATTCTACTCAACAAACTAATTCTTAATACCAAATACAACTTATACAACATTCTGCCATGAATAGTGAATTTCAACCCCGGGCCCACATGGTCGGAATTCGGGGTTAGAACCAAAATACGGTTACCCATTCCCCCACGAGTTCATATATATAATTTGTTTCAAAATCGGACCTCAATTCGAGGTCCAATTCCCCAATTTATGAAAAACCCTATTTTCTAACAAAAACAAGAATTTTACCATGAAAATCTTTGATTTCTTATGAAAAACATGTTTAATGATGTTAGGAATTGAAAGAATTAAGTAAAAAGTGACTTACAATCGTTTTGATGAAGAAGAAATCCTTGAAGAATCGCAAATGGGTGTTTTGGTTTTGTAAAATGTGAAGAAATAACTGAAATTCGTGTTTTTCAGGTCTCTGTGTTCGCATTTGCGAACATGGGTTCGCAATTGCGAACCCCGACCAATTTCTGGAGTTTGAAAAATAAGCTAAGGGTGGGAAGTTCGCATTTGCGAACTTTTCTTCGCATTTGCGAAGCCAAGGCAAAACTGGGAAGTTCGCATTTGCGAACTATTGTTCGCAATTGCGAACACAGGCTAAATATGGGTAGGTTCGCATTTGCGAACTATTGTTCGCATTTGCGAACCCAGGCAGAATAGTGGCCAGTTCGCATTTGCGAACTATAGCTCGCATTTGCGAACACAAGCACAGTAGGGTCAAGTTCGCATTTGCGAACTATTGTTCGCATTTGCGAACTCAGGCACAATAGGGGGGGAGTTCGCATTTGCGAACTATTGTTCGCATTTGCGAACTCTGCAGAATAGTGGGGAGTTCGCATTTGCAAACTATTGTTCGCATTTGCGAACTCTGCAGACCAGTTGCAGACAGCAACTTCTAACATGAAAAATTGACCTCGTGGCCTATCCAAAGTTCACCCGAGCCCTCGGGGCTCCAAACCAAATATACACATAACCTCAAAAACACATTATGAACTTGTTCGTGCGATCACATCGCCAATATCACCTCGTTTTCATCAAATCAAGCCTCAAATGCATGATTTTCATACCTTTAGTTTTTCAAAACTTTCAAACTTGGGACTCAAGGTCCAAAACCTCTCAAACGACATCCAAATGTCACCAAACTTTACAGAAATCACATATATAATATTTAAGACTTGTACCGGGCGTCGGAACCAAAATACGAGCCCGATACCAAGGTCAATTAATTTATTTCCTTTAATAATTGCATCAAAAACAATTTCACATAAAAATTCATAACTTGGGCTCTAGGCCTCAGAATTCGACTCCGGACGCATGTCCAAGTCCCATATTTTCCTACGGACCTCTCGGGACCATCAAATCTCGGGTCCGGATCCGTTTACCAAAAATGTTGACCGAAGTCAACCATATCAATATTAATATCATTTTTATCCAAATTTCTCATAGAATTCATATTTTCTATCACAAAATCTTTCCGGCTACATGCTCGGATCGTGCACGTAAATCGAGGCAACATAGAATGAGGTTTTCAAGGCCTCCGAAGCTCGAAATGATTAATTAAATAAGTGATGACCCCTTTGGGTCGTCACAATCTCCACCTCTAAAACAACCGTTCGTCCTCGAACGGACAAAAGAAAGAAGTACCTGAGTCAGGAAACAAGTGTGGGTAGCGGCATGCAGCCCGCTCCAATACATATATCGCTGTGGCGCGCAGCGCGCTCCATTTAACGTCGACGGCGCTCACTGGGGGTGTATACAGACTTCGGAGGGGCTCCCTAGGCCCAAGCGCTATGATACTACGGCGTGTAGTCCGATCCAATATATATATGTATATATATTTATACTGCTGCAGCGCGCAGCCCGATCCCATAATATACACCAACGCTCACTGAGAATGTGTGCAGACTCAGACTCCGAAGGGGCTCCGATCCCATAATATACTCCAACACCAACTGAGAATGTGTGCAGACTCAGACTCCGAAGGGGCTCCTACAACCCAAGCGCAATAATACTGCGGCATGCAGTCCATCCCACTGGTATATACTACTTCGGCGTGCAGTCCGATCCACATAAGCATCACTGTTGCGTGCAGCCCGATCTAATGTAGGTATACATATATAGTATCTCATAATGGGTCCTCGACCCTGGCCCAGACAATATAGACTTGGCCCTTTAGGCCTACTCAGCTAGATTAGGGGATTTTTCACCCTAGGTAGTCTCTCTCACAGTACACATCTAGTATTGGCCCACGACATGCTATACAACTAATATTACGATTGAGTGTAAGTCTCCAACATGATGTAGGGGTCACCTATCTCTAAAAGTTCCCTAATCACCTACAGAACTACACAAGGCCCCAAACATGGCTACTAGGCCAATTACACAGTTATAATCTCTTTCACAGTCATAATACACAATACACTATTAATCGGATAAGACCAAGTCCAATTCCCCAATCACAACGTCACCACGCCCATCACATGACGCGTGTCTCATCTCATCATAGCACTGTAAAGTGATAGTACGGGGTTTCAAACCCTCGGTACATTATTTACTATCACCACTCACCTCGATCCAGTAGAAACCTTAGTCCGCCTTGCACTTGCCTCGCAATTCAACCACCTCGGATGCAGAATTTGTTCAAAATCATTGGGAATACATCAAAATATAGGCTAATTATACATAACCCATTCGAAATAACTCAATTTGCACCAAAACCCACAAAGTTGTCAAAATCCAAATTTTGGTACGCTTCTCGAAAAATTATGAAAGCTATTTTTTTGGAACTCTTATCTCAACACGAGTCCATACATATAAAGTTTTCCAAAATCGGACTCCATTTCCCCATTCAAATCAATGTTACATAAAAGTCCTGGCTTAGGGCTAAAATCCCCCATTAATACACCCTCTTACCTCAATTTTCAAGTGTTAAATGCTTAATTTATCAATGCAAATCCATAATTTGAGTCCATAGTTGATTACCTGAAGAACCTCCTTTAATTTCTCTTCAAAATCACCCAAGTCGTCTCTCAAGTACGAGCCCTAAATGTTTTATGACATATGAAATTTTACTCCTTCTGATTTCTTTATCACAGACGCGATTTCCGCTTCTGCGGCCTTGGACTCGCACCTGCGAGTCCGCTTTTGCGATCAGCTCGTCGCTTCTGTGACTTTTTACTTAGCAGCCCGTTTCCGCTTCTGTGGTCCAGGTCTCACACCTGCGAGACCGCATAAGCGAACAGGGCTTCGCATCTGTGGAATTCCACCTGCTGCCCCTTTCCGCTCCTACAATCATGGGCTCGCTTCTGCGAACTCGCTCTTGCGCATCCTCAGCCGCTTCTGCGGAGCTGCCTACCTTAGTCCAATCTCGCTTTTGCAAGAAATATTCCGCACCTGCGCATCCGCTTTTGCGGTTCCCCACCTGCAGAAGCGAAAACACCAGAAGCTTAAAATCCCAGACCTGTATTATTCTTGAAATTCCTCCGTTTAACCTCCTGAAACTATCCCAGGGCCCCCGGGACCCCAACGAAAACCACCAACATACTCCATAGCACTATACAAACTTTATCCAATGACAAAAACACACCCTTAAACATGGAAAACATCGAATTCAAGCAAATTCAAGCCAAAGTTTTCATTTAAACTTCCGCAACCAGCATTCGATCAAAAACCCGACCAAACGATCTCTGATTGACCTGAAATTTTGCAAGCACATCTAAAATCACCTAACAAAGCTATTTCAACTGTCGGAATTCCATTCCAACTCTCGGATCAAAATCTCACCTACCATTTGGATAACGCCAAAATTCAACTTTAGCCATTTCAAACCTAAAACTACACCGGACCTCCAAATTCAATTCTGATCGCTCTCCTAGCTCATAAATGACCTCCCGGAGCTGACTGAATCATCAGAATTCGATTCCGAGCTCTCTAACTCCCAAGTCAACATCCAGCTGACTTTTCTCAACTATTCCTTCTTCTAAGAGACTATTTGTCTCATTTCCAACCAAACTCGACCCGGATTAACTCAAACTCACCCAACATGCATATTGCAACATTAACAAGCATATACTAGGGATAACAGGGTGATAACTCACATGATGACGGGCCGGGTCATCACATTCTCCCCAACTTAAGAAAACGCTCGTCCTCGAGCGGGTTAAGAAACATACCTGGAGACTCAAATAGGTGAGGATATCTGCTCCGCATCTCCTGCTCGACCTCCTATGTAGCCTCCTCTACGGGCCGGCCTCTCCACTTCACTTTGACTGAAGCAATGTCCTTGGACCTCAGCTTTCGAACCTGTCTACCCAGAATAGCCACTGGCTCCACATCATAAGATAGATCACCATCAAGCTGAATAGTACTGAAGTCCAGCACATGAGACGGATCCCCGATATACTTCCGGAGCATAGACACATGGAATACTGGATGAACACTTGACAAACTGGGTGGCAAGGCCAGCTCATATGCCACCTCTCCAACCCTCATGAGTATCTCAAAAGGACCAATGTACCTGGGGCTCAGCTTCCCCTTCTTCTCGAACCGCATGACACCCTTCATGGGTGAAACCTTCAGTAATACCCTATCACCAACCATAAAAGACAGCTCTCGAACCCTACGGTCTACATAACTCTTCTGGTGAGACTGCGCTGTGCGAAGCCTCTCCTAAATCAACTTCATTCTATCCAGAGCGTCCTTAACCAACTCAATCCCTATGAATCTATCCTCTCCAGGCTCAAACCATCCCATGGGAGATCTACACCGTCTGCTATACAACACCTCGTAAGGGGCCATCTGAATACTCGACTGATAATTGTTGTTGTAGGCAAACTCAGCAAGTGGCAAGAACTCATCCCAAGGACCACCAAAGTCAATCACACATGCTCGCAACATATCCTCCAAGATTTGAATAGTGCGCTCAGACTGCTCATCTGTCTGAGGGTGAAATGCGGTACTTAACTCAACTCGCGTACCCAGCTCCCATTGAAATGCTCTCCAGAACTGAGAAGTGAACTGAGTGCCTCTGTCAGATATAATAGACACTAGGACACCATGCAACCTGACAATTTCCTGAATAAAGATCACCGCTAACCGCTCCAATGAGTAAGTAGTACAAACTGGGATGAAATGTGCAGACTTGGTCAGCCGATCAACAATCACCCATACTGAATCGAACTTCCTCGAAGTCCGAGGGAGCCCAGTAACAAAATCTATGGTAATCCTCTCCCACTTCCACTCGGGAATAACCATACGCTGAAGAACACTGCCCGGTCTCTGATGCTCATACTTGACCTGCTGGCGGTTGAGGCACTTGGCTACATGCCTAACAATATCCATCTTCATCCTTCTCCACCAGTAATGCTGTCTCAAGTCTTGGTACATCTTCGCGGCACCTGGATGAATGGAGTACCACGAACTGTGTGCCTCCTCTAGTATCAACTCTCGTAGTCCATCTACATTGGGCACACAAATATGGCCCTGCATCCTCAAAACACTATCACTGTCAATAGTCACATCTCTAGCATCATTGTGTATAACTCTGTCCTTAAGGACAAGCAAATATGGGTCATCATATTTTCGCTCCCTGATACAATCATATAAAAAAGACCGAAAAACAACACAAGCTAATACTCGGCTAGGCTCAAAAACATCCAACCTCACTAGCCGATTGGCTAGAGCCTGAACATCATATGCAAATGGCCTCTCCCCAACTGGAATATAAGTTAGGCTGCCCATACTGACTGCCTTTCGGCTCAAAGCATCGGCCACAATATTGGCCTTCCCGGATGATACAATATAGTGATGTCATAGTCCTTAAGCAACACCAACCACCTCCGCTATCTCAAATTAAGGTCCTTCGGTTTGAAAAAATGATGAAGACTGCGATGATCGGTATACACCTCACAAGAAACACCGTATACGTAATGTCTCCAAATCATCAGAGCGTGAACTATGGATGTTAGCTCCAAATCATGTACATGGTAGTTCTTCTCATGGGGGCTTCAACTGGCGAGAAGTATAAGCAATGACCCTACCCTCCTGCATCAACACACAACCAATGTCAACTCCTGAGGCATCACAATACACAGTATAAGGATCTGAAGCTAACGGTAGAATCAAGACTGGTGTTGTGGTCAGTGCTGTCTTGAGCTTATGAAAGCTCTCCTCGCACTCCTCGGACCATAAGAAAGGAACACCCTTCTGAGTCAATCTAGTCAAGGGTGAAGCAATAGAAGAGAATCCCTGAACAAATCGGAGATAATACCCTGCCAATCCCAAGAAGCTACGAATCTCCTTAACTGAGGTCGGTCTGGGCCAACTCTGCACTGCCTTTACCTTCCTCGAATCCACCTGAATACCATCACGGGACATCACGTGCCCTAAGAATGCCACGGACTCAAGCCAAAACTCACACTTGAAGAACTTGGCATACAACTTCTTCTCCCGCAACCTCTGCAACATAACTCTAAGATGCTGAGCATGCTCCTCCTGGCTACGAGAGTACACCAGGATATCATCTATGAATACAATCATGAAGGAGTTCAAATATGGCCGAAATACACTGTTCATCAGATGCATGAACGCGGTCGGGGCATTAGTCAGCCCAAAATACATAACCAAAAACTCATAGTGCCCATATCTCGTCCTGAAAGTCATCTTCATAATATCAGAATCCCTAATCTTCAGATGGTGATAGCCTGAATGGAGATCAATCTTAGAGAACACCCTAGCTCCCTGGAGCTGATCAAATAATTCATCAATACGAGGCAGAGGATAATTATTCTTAACTGTTACCTTGTTCAGCTGCATGTAGTCAATACACATCCTCATAGAGCCATCCTTCTTCTTAACAAACAAGACCTGTGCACCCCACGGCGACACACTCGGCCGAATAAACCCCTCATCTAAGAGTTCCCGGAGCTGCTCCTTCAATTCCTTCAACTCATCTGGTGCCATACGATATGGAGGAATAGAAATAGTCTGAGTGCCTGGTACCAAATCGATCCCAAAATCAATGTCCCTTTCTGGCGGCATGACCGGAGGTCTGAGGGAAATACATCAGGAAAGTCCCACACAATTGGGAACAAAATCAATACTGGGAGTCTGAGCTTCGACCTCCCGCACAAATGCCAAATAAGAAAAACATCCCTTCCCAACCATTTGTTGGGCCTTGAGAAAAGATACTACCCTGCTGGGTACATAATCAGTCATGCCTCGCCACTCAATCCTCTTAATGCCCGGTATAGCCAAAGTGATTGTCTTAGCATGACAGTCCAGAATAGCATGTCATGGAGATAGCCAATCCATGCTCAATATAAGATCAAAATCAATCATGCTGAGAAGCAATAGGTCCACTCGGGTATCCAGACCCCCAACAATGACCAGCCAGGACCGGTATACATGGTCCACAACAATAGTGTCCCCCACCGGGGTAGATACATGCACTGGCAATGCAAGACACCCTCGGGTCGTGCCTAAATAAGGAGAAAAATATGTAGATACATAAGAATAAGTAGAACAAGGATCGAACAATACTGAGGCATCTCTGTGGCAGACTAAAATAATACCTGTAATGATAGCATCAGAAGCAACAACCTCAGATCAGCCCTGAAGAGCATAGCATCTAGCATGTCCGCCTGATCGGCCTCCCCGTCGAGGGTGACCCCTATCTGACTGACCTTTACCCCTAGCTGGCGGGGCGGGTGCTGAAGTAGAAGGACTAGAAGACGAGGGATGCCCCCTCTGCTGATATGGCCTGGGAACAAAACGGGGACACTCTCTACGAATGTGCCCAAACTCTCCGCACTCGAAATAACTCCCAGGTGCTGGGGGCTGAGACTGATGAGGACCCCTCGCACCGGAGTGTCCACCTGATGAACTAGGCCGAGAAGAACCCTGGACAGATGGGGCCTATGAAGAACTATATGCTGGCATAGCGCTGAGAGATGGGTGGCTCTGGTGCGAACCCTAATAACCCTAGCTAGAAAACCATCTAAGGCGATCTGAGGGCCCGACTGTGAAGACCTGAAAGAGCGACCTCGGCTCTGCTGACCCTGGCCTCTGGTCTGAGTGCCACTGGAACTAGCCGATCCTCGAGGCCTCTTGGCCTCCCTCTCATCCCGCTCTCTGCGACGATCTGTCTTTATGTCGCGAGCGATATCCCCAGTATCCTCAAAAGTACTGCTCAAGACCCTCTCTCGGGTCATCATAATACGGATGGGAAAGATAAGGTCGTCCACAAAGCGTCCAATCCTCTTTTTGTCGGTAGGAACCAACCACGGTGCATATCTTGACAACTCTGTAAATTTGATCTCATACTCTGACACTGGCATGTCTCCTTGGCGGAGACCCTCAAACTGCCTACGCATCTCCTCTCTCTGCGATTGAGGCACCCACTTCTCCAAGAACATAGTGGAGAACTCTGGCCATGATAGTGGTGTTTCCCTTGCTAATCTGCGGTGCTCATAAGCCTCTCACCAAGTGAAGGCTGGCCCCTGGAACTGAAAGGTAGTGAAAGACACACCACTGGACTCCAAGATTCCTGCCGTATGGAGCATCCGAAAGCACTTGTCCAGAAAACCTTGGGTGTCCTCGCCTGGAGCACCAATGAACACTGGAGGAGACAATCTGCTGAACCTCTCAAGACGACGCTGCTCGTCGTTAGTCATAGCTGGGACCCTGTCTCCCTAAACCTGATATGCCGGCTGTACTGGAACCATAGGCTGAACTGGAGGAGCCTCAGGTGTCTGTAGGCCCTACATTGCTGGCTTTAGAGTGCGTGCTGCGAGGGTCTGATGACTACCCCCGGTCCTTGATGCAGCTGTTGTGGTGGTAACTGAACTGCCTGTGCCATGCCAGTGCAAACTGCTAATATCTGGGCTAGGGTCTCCTGTAGACCCAGAATGATAATGATCACAGCTGGTGCCTAAACTGGTGCTGCTGGAGACTCAGCAACTGGAGGCTATTGGTCAGCTGGCACTGCCTCAGCTGCCCTACCTCCGCCACGACCACTGCCTTGTCCACGGCCTCTAACAGGTGGTAGTGGTGGTCGTCCACCTCGTCTGGAAGCACGAGTTCTCGCCATCTGCGAGAGAATAGAATGTCAAAGTTCAGTTTGAATCCACAAAAATCGTGCCTCCCGAGGATATGTACAGGCGTCCCTGTACCGATCCACCAGACTCTACTAAACCATCTCAAACTCGCGAGACCTGTTAACCTAGGCTCTAATACAAACTTGTCACGACCTAAACCCTAGTCGTGATGGCACCCAACACAATTCTAGGCAAGCCCGACCATGTTACCCACTAAACCAACCAATCATTAAATTACAGATGATCAATTAAACTTAAATAGCATGTTTTCATGTCAAAATGATAAACGTGTAAGTAGAAGCATACAAAATATGGTCCCAACCAAATCGTGGTGTCATGAGTGTCAGCTCTACAGATAAAACATCCTATACAAACAAGTCTAGGCAAAACGAAGACAACAAAATGATAAAGAAGGAGAAAACAGGTTCTACGGACGTCCGCAGCTACCTCGTAGTCTCCGCGAGATAGAAATTAAATAGCAGCTGCGACATCTCAACTGCTCTCTGGCACATGTGAATTTGCACAAAACGTGCAGGGGAGTGGGGTGAGTATATTTCAACTCAGTGAGTAACAATAATAAACAATAACTAAAAATAAGAACACTTGTACTATCACTAAACAGCTCTAAGGGCAACCTCACACGTAAGTCATCACTATGGTGAATACCCTTATCTCCAGTCCACGTCTATCTCAACAAGGTACCATGCTGACCTAGTCCTCAGTCGTACCACTATGGCGTATAGCATATCTAATGTATATAAATATATCCATATGTCTATAATGTATAAGTATATTGGTATATATATGGATATGTATAAGTATAATGTTGCGGCATGCAGCCCGCTCCAATACATATAACACTGCGTCGCGTAGCCCGCTCCATTTAACGTCGACAGCGCTCACTAGGGGTGTGTATAGACTAGAGGGGCTCCCTAGGCCCAAGCGCTATGATACTGCGGCGTGCTCCCCGATCCACACATATATTACTGCAGCGTGCAGTCTGATCCAATATATATATACATATATAACTATACTACTGCGGACTCAGACTCCGAAGGGGCTCCTAGAGCCCAAGCGCAATAATACTGCGGCGTCCAGTCCATCCCACTAGTATATACTACTGCGGCGTGCAGTCCGATCCACATAAGCATCACTATGGCTAGCAGCCCAATCCAATGTAGGTATACACATATAGTATCTCACAACGAGTCCTCGACCCTGGACCAGTCAATATAGACTTGGCCCTTCAGGCCCACTCAGCTAGATCAGGGAATTTTCCACCCTAGGTAGTCTATCTCACATTACACATCTAGTACTGGCCCATGACATGCAATACAACTAATATTACGGCTGAGTGTAAGTTTCAAACATGATGTAGGGGTCACCTAGCTCTACGGGTTCCCTAATGCTCTACAGATCGGCACAAGGCCCCAAACATGGCTACTAGCCCAATTATACAGTTATAATCTCATTCACAGTCATAATACACAATACACTATTAGTCGAAAAAGATGGATTCCAATTCCCCAATCACAATGTCACCACGTCCGTCACATGACGCGTGACTCATCTCAACATAGCAGTGTAAAGTGCTAGCACGGGGTTTCAAACCCTCAGTACATTATTTACTATCACCACTCAGCTCGATCCAGTAGAAACCTTAGTCTGCCTTGCGCTTGCCTCGCAATTCAACCACCTCGGTTGCCGAATCTATTCAAAATCATTGAGAATACATCAATATAGACTAATTATACACAACCCATTCGAAATAACTCAATTTGTACCAAAACCCACAAAGTTGTCAAAATCCGACTTTTGGTACGCTTCTCGAATAATTACGAAAGCTATATTTTCGGAACCCTTATCTCAACATGAGTCCATACATATAAAGCTTTCCCACTCAAATCAGCGTTTTATAAAAGTCATGTCTTAGGGCTAAAATCCCCCATTAATACACCCTCTTACCTCCATTTTCAAGTGTTAAATGCTTAATTTATCAATGCAAAACCATAATTAGAGTCCATAGTTGATTACCTGAAGAACCTCCTTGAATTTCTCTTCAAAATTGCCCAAGTCGTCTATCAAGTCCAAGCCCTAAATGTTTTATGACTTATGAAATTTTTACCCCTTCTGATTTCTTTTTCACAGATGCGATTTCCGCTTCTGCGACCATGGACTTGCACCTGCGAGTCCACTTCTGCGATCAGCTCATCACTTCAGCAACTTTTACTTAGTCGCCCATTTCCACTTTTGCGGTCCAGGTCTCGCACCTGCGAGACCGCATAAGCGAATAGGTCTCCGCTTCTGCGAAATTCTACCGGATGCCCCTTTCCGCTCCTGCGATCATGGGCTCGCTTCTGCGAGCTCGCTCCTGTGCATCCTCAGCTGCTTCTGCGGAGCTGCCTGCCTTAGCCCAATCTCGCTTCTACGAGAAATATTCCGCACTTGCACATCCGCTTCTGTGGTTCCCCACCCACAGAAGCGAAAACACCAGAAGCTTAAAATCTCAGGCCTGTATTATTCCTGATGTTCCTCTGTTTAACCTACCGAAACAATCACGGCCCCCCGAGACCCCAACGAAAACCACAAACATACTCCATATCACTATACAAACTTGATCCAATGATAAAAACACGCCCTTAAACATGAAAAACATCGATTTCAAGCAAATTCAAGCCTAAGTTTTCATTTAAACTTCTGCAACCAACATTCGATCAAAAACCTGACCAAACGATCTCCGGATGACTTCAAATTTTGCAGGCACATCTAAAATCACCTAATAGAGCTACTACAACTGCTGGAATTCCATTCCGACTCCAGGATCAAAATCTCAAATACCGTTTGGATAACGCCAAAATTCAACTTTGGCCAATTCAAGCCTAAAACTATACCGGACCTCCAAATTCACTTCCGATCACTCTCCTAGCTCATAAACGACATCCCGGAGCTGACCGAATCATCAGAATTCGATTTCGAGCTCTCTAACTCACCGGTCAACGTCCAGTTGAATTTTCCCAACTATCCCTTCTTCTAAGAGACTATTTATCTCATTTCCAACCAAACTCGACCCAGATTAACTCAAACTCACCCAACATGCTTATTGTAACATTAACAAGCATATAAGGGGGATAACGGGGTGGTAACTTGCATGATAACGGGCCGGGTCATCACAGTTCAGAAATAAAAAATAAACCAAATCAAAAACAAGAAAAAGAAAGGAAAATTTCATTTTTATTAAAATGCGGAATAACAGAGTTTCACACTACAAACAAACCAAAACCGGATTAATACTCCAGAATAATCCAGGAAACAAAAGAAAATCCAGAGCCTACTACCAACACTCCTTCCAGATGGGAAGAGGAGTAGCCTTCCAATGTTGGTTTTGGCCTTAGGCCCCACATATTGTATGTTTGCTTTACTGGAACCTTATCCAGCTTCGATCATGTTGACATTAGCAAATAACCTTTCAAAACTCTAATCCAGATCTCCATCTGGTCCAATCGACGGTCCAAGAATCTTTGGGTTCGACATCCTCCCGATACCTCCTTTAACAAAAAGACCGGGAGAGGCGTGGAACTGGCTTAGGAAGGACCAAGATTTTCTTCTTCATTTTTCGAGCTCTCTTCACATCTTCTACCGTTGGCTTGAACCCTAACCTGAATGACTCCAAATTTTCAGGCAAAGAAACGGGTTTAATGATACCTTGGAGTTTGGCCCCCAGACCTTTTCTTGGTATAAACCCACAGTTCATCATTACTGAAGCGATCATGAAGGTTGCAGCTACGATCCTGGGAAATGTGAGGTCCTCGCCTTTAAAATTCTTGTCCCCTAAAACCCCTTTGAAGACTTGGTATACCCACGGCCCCTTATCATCCTCTGTTTCTATGAATGACACCACGTCATCACCCAAAATGCCTGTGCCATCATCCTCGTGCATCACTATTTCTTGCCTATCCCACTCAAACTTCACAAGTTGGTGCAATGTAGAAGGTACTACTTTGGCAGCATGAATCCAGGGTCGTCCCAATAGCAGAATGTACGGCCACGTCCACCACTTGGAATTCCATGTTGAAATCTACTTGACCAATGGTTAGTTCCAGTATGATATCGCCCACTGAGTTAGTACCCCCTCCATCAAAACCTCTGATGCAGACGCCATTCCTGTGGAATCTATTATGATCAATCTTCAATTTCTTCAAAGTAGTCAAAGTACAGATGTTGGTGCTTGAACCATTATCCACCAATACTCGGGTGACCACCGAGTCTTCACACTTCACAGTCAAGTATAAGGTTTTGCTATGTTCCGTACACTCTTTTGGTAATTCATCATCATAGAATGTCACTCGGTTTACCTCGAAAATTTTATGTACTATCTTCTCCAAGTTGATTTACAGAGAGTTTATCTGGAACATGGACTTCATTTAGGATCTTCATCAAGGCCTGGCAATGATCACTGGAATGGATTAACAAAGATAGCAATGAAATTTGGGCTGGGGTTTTTCTTAACTGCTCCATAATAGAATAGTTATGGGCTTTCATCTTCTTTAAGAAATCCTCAGCTTCCTCCTCTGTTACTGGTTCATTCACCAATGCGGGGTTAGATCTCCTCAACTCTATGGGAGCAAAACATCATCCCGATCGAGTCAACCCCTGGGCCTCGCAACTAACCTCCTCCACTGACTTTTCTTTGTACAATAACATTGCCTTTTCGTACTTCCAAGGCACGGCCTTGCTATCGGTCACAGTCAATTGGACTACCGGCTTTATGATGACCGGTTCCTTACAAACTCCTTTCACAACCACCACAGGTGCAGATGACGCTCCAGAGGGGTCCATGTGTGGCCATAGGCGGGGTGTTACAGGGCTCTTCCCTAATATTACTATTGGCTTAACATCCTCCCTCTTGATTGGTACCTCCACTACCCTACTGTTTAATTTCTCTTTTGCACTGGTCCGAATCATCATCACTGTCTGTGATGGCTTCTTGGGTTCTCCCTCTCTATGCACAATCTCGATCATCTGGGTTTCATGGTGGGCTAGTAGTGGGTTTTGGTTAATATTAGGTGCCTCGAGTGCCTAAACCTCAGTCTTATTAGCATCGATAAGATATTGGATCGCATGCTTCAGTTTCTAACATTTCTCGATATCGTGTCCGGGAACTCCCGAACAATATTCATATTTTACTGAGTGGTCAAAATTTTGATGTAAGGGATTTGGAAATCTGGGCTCAATAGAACTCAACAAACCTATCTGTTTTAATTTGTGGAACAAGCAGTATAGGTTTCTCCTAATTCAGTGAATGTTCTTTACTTCTGAACCCTGTCATTCCCGAAAGCCTGATTCCCCCAAAAACCTGGCCCGGTGGGATTTCTGTAGGCCCTTGGTGGTGGGTAGGTGTTTTGTGGAGTTGGGTAGGTATTATGTGGAGCTGGGTAGGTATTATATGGAGCTGGTGCATGCCATTATGGGCGCGCAGGAGGTTGGGTGTATGCTTGTGCTTGATGGACTGAAACATGTTGTTCTTATGGTGGGTAATAAGATTGTGGAGGATAATTTGGAATTTGGGGGTAATTTGGGTGAGGGGGTATGAATTGGTTATGGGGGGGGAAGGACCTCTGGATCTGGACCAATTACCAGCCTCTATCATTGTGACATCCTTTCTTTTCTTTTTCCCGAGCGCACCACCCGGGCCGCTCTGAATGGCCTGTTTTGTAGCCTTTATCGCTGAATAACTCAATATTTTGTTGGTCTTAAGACTTCTTCTATCGTTCCCCTCATCTTTGCCACTTCGTTGAAGGATTTTCCCACTGACGTTACCAAGTGACCGAAGTAGGTTGGCTCGAGAGTTTGTAGAAAGTAACCTACCATCTCCCCCTTTCTCATCGGAGGATCAACTCTAGCTGCATGTTCTCTCCAACAAAATCCAAATTCCCTGAAGCTCTCCCCTGGTTTCTTCTCAAGCTTCAATAATGTGATACGGTCTGGCACTATTTCCAAGTTATATTGAAAGTGCCTGGCAAAATCCTGTGCCATATCATCCCAAGTATACCACCTACTTGGATCTTGCCTTGTGTACCATTCTAAGGCAGACCCACTCAAACTCTATCCGAAATAAGTTATCAGTAGCTCATCTTTTCCACCCGCTCCCCTCATCTTGCTGCAAAATCCTCGCAGATGAGATATGGGATCACCGTGCCCTTCGTACAGATCAAATTTGGTTATCTTGAATCCCTCTGGTAGTTGTACGTCGGGGAAAGGGCATAAATCTATGTAAGCCACACTGATCGATTTCCCATCCCGTGCATACTCCTGAAGGACTGATCCAGGCTTTTGACTTTCTGCATCATCTCATCCTGCTCTAGGCTCTTGGCCGGCTTTTCTGTAGGGACCTCAAATGGAGGAGTATAGGTGGGTGGTTCGGGTACCCCGAATGTGGGTTCAAAGGGGTAATATTGAATGTCGTGAACCTGAAATAATGGCTGATTTGATGATTTGTGCAATGGAGCTGGGGGGTGCCACAAAGATAGGGACATTTGGTAGGGGCGGGTTTTGATTGGGTGGTGGAGCTTGGGGGTCATAAGCGTCCCTTCCCTGGTAGTAATGTTGTCCTGGGAAGCTTGTTGAGGGACCGGGAGAAAGGTAATCTGATTATATATCCTGGCAGGAAGGTAGGAGTAGTAGGTGCCTCAGGACCCTTTTGTGCTTTGGCCAGCGCCAACTTTATTTCCTTCATCTACAACTGCATTTTTTCCATTTTTTCTAAGGCCTCTTTGAGCATTTGGCTCATCTCCTTTTCTGACTCAATGTTGTGGTCTGACCCAGTCATACTTTTAGTTACAGGCCCCTTTGATATTGTCTGATATCTGTGCAATGCCAGTACACTTCTAACAACTAACTGATATTGTGATTGGAAAAACAACAAACTTGTTAATGTTAGAATTTCAACAGATATAGTAAACGCGTATCCTGGATGTAATGTCTTTATGCAGTGAACCATTCAAGTTGTTTCTATGCCCCTCCATGATTTCTCTCACTTCTTTTATTTACTTTCCCTTTTCTACTAAAAACAGTGGTCGAATCTTATGTAGATTGCCTATGTATCATGTCCCCGCATGAATCAGACCCAACATAGTTCGTGTATGAAATATAGTAAAATAGAAATAAAAACTTTTGGGAATGTTTTATTTATTAACAACATTGTTAATACAAACCAATCATTTTTTGGAAAACATAAAAATGCAGAATTCACACTATTAACATGATTTATTATGAGAAAGAAGAAAGCTGGAAGAAAACAGACTCTTAAAAAAACTTAAACTAGGGGTACATTAAGGCTTTGAGTTTTGGTGCCCACGAGGCATCATTCGGCCTTTCTGCGGGCTTTGGCACAAGGTCCCTCTGCAAACGTCTCAGTTCATCCATGATTTGATGGATGCATCCCATGATTGAAGTAAAAAGGTTATGATGGGGCATTTGCTCACATGCCAGGCACCTTATTGTGATGTAGTGCCCAATCTCTTCAATTCTACTCCTGACCCCATCCCTCTCTATAAGAAGTCGCTCTATTAGTTGATTTCTTGCTCCCAACACCTGAGCATTGTAGAGGAGTTGGTCATGAAGTTATTGCATCTGCTCTTCCATTCGCGCCATTAAGTTATGGCAGTGTTCTTCATAAGCCCTGAAGTCTCGGGCTTGCATGGAATGCCGTCTTTCTAGAGTGGATATTGTTTCTCTTAATATAGCGATGTTTTCTTCGTATTCCCTCTTTAACTGTTGCAGACGGTGTGCTCTTGCCCCCATACCTCTAGTCCACCTAGATCTGATCCCTACTATATGAGCCTTAGATATTTTCAAGTCTCTTTGGACATCAAAGACCTGATCTTCCAACCCTTTTATAAATCTGTCATCCGCTCGACTCCTTGGGTGTCTGTCGGCATCCATTCTTATCTGTTGGATTTTAATTTTCAAAGTTTCATTTTCCCGGGCCAACTTGTTTTTATCCCCTTCATCGGCGGCGACCCGTAAATTGCTTTCAAACTTGATATCATGGACCTACTTTCCCAATGTCCCTATGCGGGCCCCATATTCTCGTTCCTTATCCAGCCAAAGCCACGGTTCTCTTGATGCCTCCACAAACTCCTGTATATACGGTATTTTGGTTGACCGTTCTGAGACATTTCTAACAATAATCTTTTTTCTGTACCAGGTGAGATAGGCTGGTGAGACTTCACCTCTTGATAGGTCACGTACCCGAGTGTTTTCCGTAAAGTACTGGCATTCATTCCACATAAAATGAACAGTCTCTTCAGGAAATTGGCCATCGTTGCTAACTTCGACCGCATAGACGCTGAGATCTTCGTCTGGGTGTACCACCTAACACCTTCCCAACTTTCTCATCACTCGGTAAGGTGCATAAGGCTGAATACCTCGGAGTCCTATCAGGAGGAAGTAAGGACCTATGGAAGGCATATACACAATTTCTTGAACAGGAAGCCAACTCAATGTCCACCCTATTTGTATAGCGGTAATGGCACGGAGATAAGATGCCCAATCATCAAACCCTTCTGGCAATCTGAGACCTAAAACCCTCTTGTCATACTCTTCAATCCAGCTTCTGGCTGTTGATTTATAGCTTATGTACGGTTGTTGATGACACGAGTACTCGATCATCCATATCTGCAATAACAAATTACATCCCTCGAAGAAATCTGCCCCTGATTTACAAGCTGTGAGAGCTCGGTATATCTTGGACAATATCATAGGGGCGAGCGTGCTTTTGTTGTTGGTGATTAGTGTTTTGACCACTCCATCCACCTTTAAATCAATATTTCTGTCCTTTTTCTGGGAAACACCACAATACCGAAGAATGCAACTATGAAGGCGAACCGCTTATGTTCGTCCCATTTTGTCTAATTCCCTCTGTTGCAGACCCCACTCTCTGGATCATCAAACCCTCATATATGCCCATACCTCTGGTATATGAATTGTAGAGTAGAAAACCCGCTATCCAACTCGTAGTCCATGAATTTGTGTGAATTGACGGCTCTTGGAGAAATCATATATTTATGCCATAGCCCCTCGGTAATGTCCATGTAACTTGCTACCTCTTCTAAAGTTGGAGTGAGTTCAAAATCTGAAAAGTGGAATACATTGTGTGCTGGGTCCCAAAACGTAACCAAAGCTTTTATGATGTCACCCCTGGGTCTGAAGTTAAACAAACTGATGAGACACCCGAGACGCAGTTTGATCTTATCTTGCTCTGATTTTTTCAAATCCTCCCACCGTAGGCGCGACTCCAAAAGAATCTTGCTCCTAACTTTGACTGGAAAACTTGGACCAGTGCTCATTCTGCACATTTATTGAGGCGATTTTCTTTAAAAAACAAACTTTACTTAACTCAAAATAGACCTAACTATTTTTCTTCAAATTCAAAATGAAAGACTTGGTTTTCGAACACAGCCTTTCAGCTGCGGGGGCAAAGATTCTGCGTTATCTAACCGACAAAAATGCTAAAAATGATCAAAGGTAGCCGTTTATGCAAAGTCAGCCTTCCGGCCTCACTTTCGGCAACATTCGGCTATATTTGATAGGAATGGCATCTCCCGACTTATTTATAACAAAATTAAAATTTGCCATTTCTTTTTTTGTTTTTGCTATTTTTGGAAAAAGAAGAGGTTGGACCGGATGAGGGTTGCCTATGTATATCACATCCGGTAAGAATCAACCAGTGTAGTTCGGTTCAAATAAAACAAACTATATATGCACACAAAATTTTTTTTATTATTATTTTTGTATTTTTTATTTTATTGTCAAACAGAACAAACTATTTTTCCATTTTATTGACAAACAAATAAGCTACTTTTGAAAATAAAATCACAAACATTCTTTTTATTGTAAAATAAAGCAAACTATTTTTAGGATATATATATATATATATATATATATATATTCAGTGAAAAGTAAAACAACTTATTTTGAAAAATAAAACTCTTCATTTTTTATATTTTATATTTTTTGGAAAATAAAATAAACAATTTTAAAAATAAATATTTATCAAACAAAATAAACACATTTTTTCTTTTTTCAAAAATTCGGCACAGTTTTAACACTACTTGAGATTTTTTTAATAGTTATCGCTCCACACTGTTATTTTCTTTTCCCTTTTTTCCCCAAAGCCGATCAACATGCAAGTCTGAAGCAAATAAATGCATAAAAATAAACAAGATGTAGCAGGATGGTCTTTTTCATTTCAGGTTGCCTGTCCTAGACGGACCCAAACCCTGTGTTGAGTCCCCTAAGTCAAATGAACATGATGCAAATAATCGTTCCTACTAGAGATCCAACATAAGGTTTGTTATACTCGGTTTTAAAACCTGGGTGTTTGTTCTAGACCTGGCTTACTCGAGCGGATGACTCGAGCCGAGAATGGGAGCTGTGTACCGGGAACCAAAAGATCATCCGGTTTTGCATCTCCTCCGAATCCTCGTTCTATTTTGGGATATGAAACTAACAGAAAGATGTCACGACCAGCGTGCACTCCTCGAAGGTAAGAAGAGAGGGGTTTCGACACAGTTTATATATACAATTCAAATAATATTAAAGCGGTAAAGAGCATCACTTTGCACAATTAAGCATGTAGTTTTAGTTTGTATTGGTGCTGAATGAATATATCAAACAAAGTCGAGCAGTATAAGCCCTTCTCCGGCCTGGGAAAAGCAACGAAATCTAGAAGCTAGGGCTTTGTTCACCTTTGGACACGAACACTATTTTGTTCTCAGCGGAAACCCGCCTTAGAGATTTAACGGCAATAAGATAAGTCAACGTTCAATCTAAGACAACTCTCCAATCCTTAAAAAAAGAAAGTTAATGGAAAAAGCTCGTGACACAAGAAGGGCAGGAACCCTACAAACATGGCAAAATCAGATAATATACAACCCAAATACAACAGATATACCAAGCTTGAATTCTAAACCCTGAACCAAAAGTTCTGGGTCAATGTTATTTTCCCAGCAGAGTCGCCAGAGCTGTCACACCTCATTTTTACACTAACCCGCGAGGGCGCGAGGGAGTGTTTACAATTAAATGACAATCAAAACGGGATTTATTTAATGAATTTAGAGTTGCCACTTGGGAGATTTATGGTATCCCAAGTCACCGGTTGAATCCTGAATCGAGGAAAAGAATGACTCTATTTATCATTTCGTGAACCAGAAATCCGGATAAGGAATTCTGTTAACTCGGGAGAAGGTGTTAGGTATTCCCGAGTTCCGGGGTTCTAGCACGGTTGCTCAACTGTCATCTTCGGTTTATTTATCTAATTTATATCATGCTTTAACTTATATGCAAAATTCAACCTTTAACTGTTTTTAATATATTATTCGTTATTTTAATAAAAAGGAATTGCAACATCATGAAAATGCATTTTAAACCATGTCACAATCAATGTACCCATTATGAGCACGTGATTTTTACCCTACACATGAGTTGTTCCCATAAAATTAAAATAAATAATTTGTCCTTACTTTTTATAATTTTTGTGAATTTTGTGTTTGCATGTTATTTGTGTGTGATAAATAAAAAAATAAAAAAAATGCATTGAGAAATTAATTTTTCATGTATTAGATATTAATTCATTTTAAACAAATTAAAGAAAAATAAAAAAAATAACATTAGTTTGCTTTTAAATTGAAAAATTACCAAAAAGGAAGGTAACTAGTTTAATAGTTTCTTAATAAATTCCAAATAATTATAAAATAGGAAAAATACGGAAAAAATACAAAAGAAAATTAAAATACAATATAAATAGAAAATAGAAAACAAATACAAGAAATTAAATAAAATAAACAAGGAAAAAATTAAAAGAAAAAGTGGTCTTAATTAAGAGACCAACATTGGGTTAATTAACCCAAATTCCCAGCTGCCTAGGCCCAAAACTTTTCCACCGCCAGGCCCAAAACGTCAATTACCCAGTCCAGCTTAGTAATCAAAACGACGTAGTATAATAATCAAACTATGTCGTTTCATAATTAAAAGATTAAGGGCCAATCGTGATCGTCTGTGAACTTTGATCCAACGGTTGAAAATGGGTTAAAAATAATTTTTGATATAACACAAAACAGTCCTGATTAGAATTATACAGACCCCTTCGTCTCTTTCATTCACAGACCCCTCCTCTACTATAATAATGGCCGCCGCCTAGGGTTCCGCCACCTACGGCGGCGGCCAGTCTCATTTCTCAACCAAATTAACACAAAATAATCCCCCGTCTTTGTAACGACCCGACCCGTCGTTACGGGAGAAAACCAACCAATCGTCCTAAATATTAAATCCTAGTTGCGCCGCCACCTCCACCCACGGCGTCGCCGCCACCCAAAACACTCAAAAAACTCACATCCCGTCATTCTTCAACTCCCCCAACCTTGTATCAAAAGGTTTAAGCCTTAAAAATCTTCACAGCGATTAAAACAGAATCTGTTTCAAGAATAGTCAAGAACAAATGATATTGAAGAAGAAGCAAGAAAATAAACAAGAAGATTCAAAAAAAATGAAGAGAAAAATAGAAGAAAGGAAAAAATCAAAAGCTAAGTTCTTCTTTTTAATTTTATGCATGTTTCGAAATTTGTTTTACTCGTCTATCTCTGTTAATTTCTTAAGACAATAATGAATGCGTTGTGAATGGGTTGCGAATCTGTTCCTTGTTATTTCTTTTCTGATTCTAATTCATCTTTGATTTCTGTTAGATTTCTCTTTTTTCTGATTTCGGATTAATAAGTAAAATTAAAGAGATCACACTTAATTTCTCTCTTTTCTGATTTCTATTAGTTTTAATTCATTTTCTCAGATTTAATAAGTAAAATTTAACAGTAAAGATCAGAATGTAATTTCGATACGTTAATAATGGGAATTATTTTGTTGATTAGTGAATCTGTTTATGAATCTATTTTGATCCTGTTTTTGAAATCAAGCCGATTAATGGCCGATTGAGTTTATTCTGTTAATTACAGCCTTAATTGTTTAGTTAATTAGTTAGTAGTTCAATAGGGTTTGATTGGTTATAGCAGAAATTAGTGATTTAGTTCGATTATAAGATACACCCTTAACAATTTTAGATTCAAGTAGGTCGATAGTTAAAGTCACACGATTCGTATCCACCTAAGGAGTTTACTTGATAAATCCAATTACGATTAGTTATTGCGATTAATAAGACTCAATCATCTATCAATTTGTTCCCTGAGTCTTGTTAATTGAATAATTGATCAAAAGTGGCTACGTTTGTAAGACTGCCTAGGGTTGGTTATTGATGTAATGTAATTTTAGTTAGCGAACTAATTCTGAATTTTGATTAAAAGGGCTAATTGGTTAATTGAACTATAGTCACTTAATTGTGGCTATTTGATAAATACAAATCTGAAAATTGGTTAAAATAAGAATAAAATACAGAATTTTGAAATGTAATAAACCTTAAGAAGTACGGGTAAAATAGGGAATAGAAATTAGTATAATTGTAATAAGTCTAAAAGGAAAAGGGGTACAATTGGGAAAGGAAATGGTAAAACTGTTATAAATATAGAGGATTAAGGGCAGTTTGGATATAAAAAAGGGTAGAATTAGTAGTTCTCCTAAGCAAGTAGGGGTACAATAGGTACTACAATGAATTAGAACATAGTAGAACCTTCTAGTTGGGGGTTTAATGTAACTTTTAATAGAATAAGTGCAGTAATCTGCCTAATAAACTAGAAATTAGAGGGTTTTTAACGAAATAGTTCAAATTTGAATTTCCCTCCTATTTGGGTCTATAAATAGACATAAAATCTGCAGAATTAAGGACCTTTTTTAGAACCTTAGAGATTATTTTTTAGACTTTTGAATCCGAAAAACTGGAGGAAACCCGTAGAATAAACTTCTGGCAGATTTTTAGTTCATTTTGATATTTTAAACCTTCTCTCAAGCCTAGAAAATCCAGAAAATTCAAAAAAATAGTTTTTTGTTTTTCTGAAATTTGAAACATATAATTTCAGATTCATTTTCTTCTTTATACCTTCAAATACATATCAAAAATCCAAAACAATAAGGAACTCAATCACGGATCAGTAGAAGAACTGCTTTTATAGTAATTTGAATGTGAATTCTAATTTTGAAACAATTTGAAATTCTGAAAATTGCCTCCTGGTTTGGTTTCATTGAAATTCTGAAAACTGCTTGGTTTCATTGCTGATGTTGATCTTCTTGCTGAAATTTGAATATTGAACTGCTGTTGCTGTGACTATTACTGCTGGAATTTGTTTGCTGCATCCTGTCTAGTTGCCATGTCTATTAGATCTAATGGGTTTCAACTTTTCAGGTACACATTTGTAACCTCAAGCCTACAGAAATGAAGTAAATGAATGGAAATATTCAATGTGACGTTGTTGTGACTTTTATTTTCTGTTTTTTCTATTCTATATACAAATCTAGCTAGAGATATTTGTATTCATTTAGGATTAGTTTAATTGTAATTAATTCTCATTTTGGACTGGACTGGACTGATACATTTAAATTTGCTCATAGTAGATTTTTCGTTAGCATCTCTTAAAACAGGAAGCCTTAATGGCTAATAAGATTGAAATATCATATGATATATAGGTGATAAATGCAACGGTTATGTTTAGGTTCCAGGTTAAAAGATCTACAATTGTGCATATCATTAGTTTCTTTCAAAATAATGAATTACTTTAAAGTAGATGATTAGCTGAAAACAACGAATTCCATGACTGATCTGTACACTGATTATTGGTATCTAAGAGTTAAGAATTAACATGATATTATTTTTGTGAAAATACTTTAGTTCAAGAATAAGTTATACAATTTTTGTGCCAATACAGCTTGGACGTCATCATTTTAATGTTATAAAGACTGCAATAAAATTCATACATTACTGCTCACTCTCTAGTACTTTCATTAAATATCAGCCATTATAGAATTATAGTTTAATTGAAATGCTTAATTCTCAATGAAATGTAATTTCTAAATTCAATATCAAATTCATATAATCAACACGAAAACAGTAGATACATAACACGTGAATGAAACTGCTTCATCCTAACAAAAGTTAAATACATACTGATAATGAGAACGAAAAAGAAGAAACAAATACGTGAGGAGTTATTTCGAATGTGTAACTAATGTTTAGAGACAACTCATTATGAGCAAGTTTATGGCTCATATGATTAAATACAAATGGAACTAATCAAGATCTTCGTGACGAACGAAGTAGAAAATGTACAACATTATAGGCTTGACCTTTTAATAAATAAATGAGATAAGCCTCGCCGCACTAAAAACACAATTGCGGAGCCCTCAAATAAATTGCAATAAAAATCTTAGACTTGGAAGGACCGTTTAGTAAATTTCACGGTCTTTCCCAAAGTTAACAACACGATAGACTCTTTAGGCACGACTTTAATAAAATTACTTTCCTAAATACGGGTGCACATTTATGTGACCCAACCTTACTCTTGGTGAAACTGAAACGCATTAAAGTCACCGGCGTACTGGTTGCAGTGTGACTCAAAATGTATTTTCGTGACGTCGCAATTCTTCTAAAATTGAAAAGAGGAACATAAAATCACATAATTGAAATATATAAAGAAATAAGATAAAAACAAAAATTGCAGTTGAGTGACCGTGCTAAAACCACGGAATCCGGGAGTGCCTAACACCTTCTCCCGGGTTAACGAAATTCCTTATCCAGGTTTTTAATTTCGCGGACTGTAATACAAAGTTAGAAATTTCCCCGGTTCGGGATTAAACCGGTGACTTGGGACACCATTATTCCCAAGTGGCGACTCTGAAAAAATTAAATAACTTGATCACATTCCGACTGTCCTTAAATTGGAAAAACTCCTTCCCTGATTATTATTATATCCTTTTTTGGGGTGTAGTAGTAAACAGCGGCACATTACGTGTGAAAAAGGAGCTGTGACAGCTGGCAACTCTGCTGGGGATGGGTAACCCAGAACTTCGGTTCAGGGTTTAAGAATTCGAGCTCAGTTAAATTGTTGTTTTTGCTTATATCTGATTTCTTTATATGCTTTGATTAATGTGCTACATGTTTATCGCTTTGATATTACGTGAACTATATTTATAAAAATTGTGCCGAAAACCCTTCTCTTCTTATCTCCGGGGATGTGCTTACTGGTTGAGACTCCCCTTTCTGTTAGTGTCAATACCAAAAATAAGAAAAGAGGCCGAACAAGTTACTAAGCCGGACGACCCCGCGGGTCTCTGGTACGTAGCCCCCTCTTCGATCCAAGTTGTCTACTCGGGTACACGGTCTAGCACCATGAAAACATCAGGATATTGAGCCTAGATTAAGGACGATTATTTGCATCATATCTGACTTAGGGGACTTAACACAGGGGTTGGATCCGTCTAGGACAGGTGACCTGGTAATTAAAGATCGAGCATATTATATGTTGCATTTATGTGTCCTGAATTATTATGCGGATCAGCTAAATTCCTGAAAACAAAAAGAAAGAAAATTTTAGAATAAAAAATACATAAATGTTGACGAAATGCTGTCAAAAATTTGAAAAGAAAGTTTGAAAAATAGGTAGAACAAATTTTGTGGAAATAATTGGTCACAAAACAATTTGACCGAACTACGCAGGTTTGATTCTCACTACTATGTGAGATACGTAGGCAACCCTTGACGGGTCCAACCACCCCTTTCAAAAAATGACCAAAAATGTCGAATTCTCAATAAATTGATATAAATAAGTCAGGTGATGCCATTCTTGTTTAAAATAAGCCGAATGTCCCCCAAAAGGACGCCGGAAGGCCGTCTTTGCAATAATAGCCACTTTGAGTCATTTTAAATAATTTGCGGGCATAGCCTTGAAATATTCCTTGTGGAAATGTTGAAAGGCCGTAGCCTCAAAATTTAGTTTGAGTCATCACTCAACTTTTCAAAAATAGCCACTTTATCAAATAAGCCATTACATGGCCGGGATTTTGCTGAATTAGCCACATTTAGCATTAAAACTTTCTCAGTCTTGTTTTGGCCTGTGGCAATGCTGAATGATGCCCTATGGGCACCGAGATGAGAGATTTTGATTTAATTATCAAATTTGTAGTTTCATAAACAAAATTTGCAAAAATAGCCACTTTGTCAAATAAGCCATTACATGGCCAATTATTAAAAATATTCTTAGTCCTGTGGAAATATATGGCGATGCTGAATGATGCCATACGATCCACAAAATATGAAGTTTTTCATCAAGTTTGTAGTTGAAGTCGGCCTCTATAATTTTCCTTCAAAGAAAACAAATTTAAAAATCAAAATAAACATCCCTTTATTTTTTGCATTGATTTGCAAGAACTACGCTCGGTCTGATTCATACGGGATTATGATACGTAGGCAATCCACATAGGATTCGACCATATCCATAATAAAAAAAAAAAGGAAAAAACCACAAAAAAGGGAAAAGGAAAAGAAAATAGCAGAAAGACAAAGGAAATCAATAAGCGAAATACCTTAACGCTAACATGGTGGTTTCGTTTTGTTAATTCAGAAAGTTGAGGTGTTTGGTTGTGGTAAATTGGAAAACAAGATTCAAGGAAAATGATAACTGACATTGGAGCTGTTACGACCGCTCAAGAGACTCAGGGTCAGAGAGTTCAACAAGGGTCTACTGTGGTCGAGGAAATAGAACACTGAAACAAAAAATGCATCAAGAATGGGCCAATGGCCAGGGACAGTGTAACGACCCGACCGGTCATTTTTAGAATTTAAGCCCCGATCCCCCGTTAACTGCTTCCCATAAGTTCATTTATGCTATTTTGGTTTGCCGAGATGTTCGGTGTTAGGATTCAGAGTGTTTTGGGACACTTAGTCCTTAGATGGGAGCTTAAGAGTTGAAAGATGGTCCGTATTTGGAACAGTGTGAAAACGACCTCGGAATGGAAATCTGATGGTTCCGTTAGCTCTGTTAGGTGATTTTGGGGTTTGGAGCGTGTTTGGAATGAATTTTGGGGGTTCGTAGCTTATTTAGGCTTGAAATGCCGAAGTTTGAATTTTTGAAGTTTCTGGTCTGATAGTGAGATTTTGATTCCGAGGGTTGGAATTTAATTCTGAAAGTTTTTGTAGCTCCGTTATGTCATTTTTGACTTGTCTACAAAATTTGGCATCATTCCGAGTTGAAATGATAAGGTTTCGGCATGAGGTTAATTATTTGAAGATTTGGAAGTTCATAAGCTTGATTTTGATTCAATTCGTTGTTTCGATATTGTGTTATATGATTTAAAGCTTTGAGCGAGTCCGTGTTAGGTTATATGACTTGTGTGTGTGATTAGACGAGGTCCCGGGGAGTCTCGGGTGAGTTTCGGATAGGTTTAGGCTATGTTGCGCTTGTTTTGGATACTTTGTCATCGTTTCTTCAAGCAAAAATGATATCATATTAAGCAAATGATATCCAAATTTAGTTTTGTTTGAACCATTAGATCCGTATCGAAATTTCGGAGCCATATGAAAAAGAATCATCGAATTTGGACATCGTATGAGGAAGTTATGCTCATTTTCGTGTCGGGAAAAATTGCTGGTTTTTGCTATGTTCGCAAATGCGAACTTTTCATCGCATTTGCGATGCCCAGGTCGCAAATGCAAACTTTTTGTCGCAAATGCGACCTCAGCAAGTTTGTTCGCAATATCTAAGGGTTCGCAATTGCGAACCCTGGGTCGCAAATGCGACATCTGAGGCCTGTTAAGTGAGGTTTTTGACGGGATTTTTACCCATTTTTCAATTTTCTCAAAACCTAAACCTCCATAGCCGATTTTCCAAAGACCCAAACTTCTGCAAATCATTGGGTAAGTGTCTCTAATCCTTTTCCAATTATATTTTGTGATTATATCTTAGATTTAACATCAAATTCATGAGAATCTAAAGGAAAATTTGGGGAAAATTATGAAATCTTTCAAAAATACAAAATGATGATTTGAATGACCAAATGGTATCGTAATTAGATAATTTTTGTATGGGTGAACTCGTAGCGGAATGGGTTTTCCATTTTTGTAATTTTTTTTGGGTTCCGAGGTGTTGGCCCGAGGAGTTGACTTTTGTTGACTTTTTGCAAATTGTGTAAGAATCATAGTTTTGTTAATTGAAATGTTTTCTCTTGCATTGTTTGATGTATTCAAGTTATTTTTGGCTAGATTGAGCCAAGCATTGATGAATTGGTAAAGGAAAAGCTAAATTGAGTATTGAATTGGCCGGATTGAGGTAAGTATTTTGCCTAACCTTGTGTGGGGGACCTCCCCTTAGGATTTGAGTCTTCTCTATTGATTGTAGTCCGTGTACGCGAGGTGACGAGTGCGTGCTCGGATTTAATTGTGGTAAATTGTCCCTTTTAGGTTCTTAGACTTGTGAAATTCACCGAGTAGGAAGATAATATTGATACGATTAAGTCCCCTGTTATTAGTTTCACCTCTACATGTCTTGATTGAAATTTGTTGCTCTTCTTGATTTATTTCTGCTGTTAAATGGGCTTTTACGCGTTTAAACTAAAGACAAATACCCTTCTATATTCATAATACCCGCCCTAACTACTCGCCTTTAAATTGAAAATTTATAAATGTTAAATCTCATATAATTAATCGCTTTTAATTGGAAGAAAGATAGGTATCTCATAATTAATTGATATTTCTTAAATGGTAATTATTTGATTCATGTTAACTTCCTTACTATTGAATACTCTTTGATTGTAAGTTTACCTGTAACCTTGTGCAATTATATTATATGTCCAACTGTTGTGGTATCGGTGTAGTTGTTATGTGTTTGTTACGCCTCGATTGTCATTGAGGTTATTGTGTTTTTCCTTGGTGTTCCGTGACTTTATTAGTTATTGTTGAATCCCCTTGTCGGGACGTTATTATTTCTGCTGTTGATTTTCCCTTGCTCGGATACTATTGTTACTGTGTGGTTGTTGGTACCATGATGTACGAGGTCTCTACCGTGCGGTTATTGTTGGGGATTTACACGAGGTCTTTGCCGTGTTGTTGTTGCTATTGATGTCTTTCCACATGCGGCGTAATAAGGCAGGATATGTTATATATTTATGTGTGGGTTGCGCATGTGGCAGAATAAGGTGGGAATATTGTGATGCACGTGTGGCGAGATAAGGCGGTGTTGCTATGTTGTTATTGATTGCACACGTGGCGAAATAAGGAGGGATATGTCAGGGGCTGATTATGAAGGACTACGGGTTCAATTCCCGGGAGTACCTCTGTTGTTATTACGGACTACGGGTTCAATTCCCGGGAGTTCCTCTATTGTTATTATGAAGGACTATGGGTTCAATTCCCGGGAGTTCCTCTGTTGTTATTATGAAGGACTATGGGTTCAATTCCCGTGAGATCCTCTATTATTGGTATGCCGGGCTACGGGTTCGATTCCCGAAAGTTCCCTATAAACTCAATGTGATATGACTGATAGTTTTATTGTTTCTATCCGGGGTGAATGAGTCGGGTGCTAATTGTTCCCATTTCTTATACTTACTAGTTGGCAGGATTCCTGTTAGATACACTTGCACAAGCATACACGTAGCTGGACCCTTCTATTTGAGATGAATCCCTTCTGATTTGACTGAGGGTAGAGATATGACATCGTTTATCTATTGTATATGTGAAAGTGACTCTAGTTGACTAGATAGTTGCCAGCATTGTCGTTTTATTGATGGGGCACGAGATGCCAAGTGTTAGATTTCATATTCTGGGTATTTCCATGAGTTGTGGCTAATTTAAGAGAGTTGTGGTAGGATTGAGGAAAAAGTTGGAAAGGATTTATGTAAGGATCATTTCAGAATAGCGACTTAGCGATTTGTTTGGTCTCGTTATGTTGTGATCTCGGGACTTGGGTTGTGATTTCTACTGTCATTTTTGTATTATCATTTTTTGTATCTTGATTTTTCTTATTGTCCTTTATCCTTGTTGTAAATTGTTGTGTTCTTATTTATCCGGATAGTCCTTACATATTCACATAGCATCTCTATCTTATCCGTTATATTGTTTATTGACTGGTAGGTGTCATGACTGTTCCTCGTCACTACCCCATTGAGGTTAGTCTTGATACTTACTGGGCACCGCCGTGGTGTGCTCATACTACTCTTCTGCACATTTTTATTGTGCAGATACAGGTACTTTCGTTCAGTTCTGTCAGCCTTGGAAGGAGGCATACCGGTAGAGACTTCAAGGTATATCTGCTACGTCCGCAGACCGAGGAGTCCCTTTTCTAGTTTTCTGTAAAAAAAAAGTGTAGTGTTTCATTATTTCTTCTTATATAGATATTCTTGAGTTAGAGCCTCTTATGTATCCTCTTAGCTTGTGATTTGTGAGTTTCCGGGTTTTGGGAATTGTCGTCAGTTTTGAGTTTGTTATGCTACGTGCCAAGCGGTACCTTAAGCACCATTTTATTTCTCCAATTCAGTTTGTTTTGCTTGCTTCCGCAAATTTTGGTTATCTTCCGCGTTGTTAGGCTTACCTAGTCGTAGGGACTAGGTGCCATCACGACATGTTCATGGAGGGTGAACTAGGGTCGTGACAAGTTGGTATCAGAGCTCTAGGTTCATAGGAGTCACAGATCACAAGCCGGTTTATTAGTGTCTCGTGGATCGGTACGGAGACGTCTGTACTTATCTACGAGAGGCTATGTAACTGTTAGGAAATATTTCACTTTATTTGATTTCTCTGTCGTGTGAGATTTTGACATCCACAATCCGAAACCCTTGTCTTCTACTCCCTCATAGATGGTGAGGACACGTACTATCCGAGGTGATCGGGCACCCGCGCCCCCTGCTGCAGCCGCCGGAGGTCAGGGTCGAGGTAGAGTTCGAGGACGCGCACGTGTTGCAGCGAGGGCACCTGCGCGAGCTACCGCAGATGCACCACCAGCAGATCCAGCTAGAGTCCAAGCACCCGACACGCCTACTGTTACTACTACCCCAGCCGTTCAGGAGACTTTGGCACAGTTCATGAGTATCTACACCGCTTTGGCTCAGGCCGGATTACTTCCCCTTGCTGCAGCCACACCCCAGGCCGGGGGAGGAGCACAAACTCCCGCCGCCTGCACTCCTGAGCAGAGAGCGCACGTTTAACACGTTCCCGAGATTATTCCTGCGCTGCCAGTGGCACCAGTTCAGCCCGAGGGCATGGTAGCAGTTTCTGAGCAGGAGTAGGTGAGACTAGAGAGGTTCAAGAAGTATGGCCCTCCGGTATTCAGTGGATTAGCATCAGACGATGCATTGGGTTTCCTTGATGAGTGTTACCGTATTCTCCGTACTATGGGTATCTTGGGATCGAGCGGGGTTTCTTTCACTACTTTCCAACTTCGAGGGGCCGCCTATGATTGGTGGCGCACCTATGAGTTAGACAGTCCAGACGAGGCAGCTTCATTGACATGGACTCAGTTTTCAGATATGTTTCTGAGAGAGTTTGTCCCTCAGAGCCTCAGGGATGCATGGCGCGTGGAGTTTGAGCATTTGCGCCAGGGTGCCATGACCGTTTCGGAGTATGGACATTCCATATCAGCAGGTTGTGAACATTGCCAGGAGGATAGAGACTATGTATGCTAGAGAGAGAGGGGGCAGGCAGAGTCATGAGAGAGAGAGTAGACGAGATCACGAGGGAGAGTTGGAGGAAGCGAGGAGGCCTCGTAGGTAGGTGAGATATACTGGTCCTTATTATGGGGGTAGGATACATCATGGTAAAGGTTTTGTGGGTCAGCCAGTTCAGTTTGCGCTTCAGGCTTCGCATGGTGACTCAGGTGTTCATGGGTCTCGAACGACCCGTACCGCTTAGTTCCCACGGCCTCATCAGCAGAGAGGATGCTTTTAGTGTGGAGATACTAGCCACATGGTGAGAGATTGTCCGAGACTTCGGACTGATGTGATGCAGCGAGGTATTCAAACAGGGAGAGGGCACCCAAGAGGGGGAGGCCCAGCTCGTTGATGTGTTTCATATAGTGGGCTTGAGGCCGGTGCGCCAGCTAATGTCACCCAGGTATGAATTCAGTTGTTATAGAAAGGCACTATCTGTAGCTCGTCACAATTCTACTTATTAGGATGAGTTCCTTATTTGTTGTTTCATTTATGAGAGTGCTTCATGATTTTCACTCTGTCTATGTGGTTATCCCGTTGGGAGATTTAGTGAGTGATAGCTGTGTCTATCGTCTGTTCTAGCCATTGTTGAGAGTTATTGGGCTAGTTGTTATTTTCCAGTTGTCTAATTCTGGTAGGCCTGATGTGATTTCTGAGCATTCTTGGCTACGAGCTTTGATTCTTATGCTCCACCGGTGTGGGGGCTAGTCTATGTGTAAATCGTAAATGGAAGTGATCTAGTAAGAGTTTCTAGATGGGTTGATGTGTACCCTACTTGTGATCTAATATCGAGGGCGAGACCCTCGTTATTTCTCATGATTTGATATGTTGAGACCGGGCTGTGTACCGTGGTGAAAGTTACACCAGTATAAGATTTTGTGAGACCATTATATGTTTTTATTCCTTCTTGTTAGATGTCTTATAGAATTGTATTTTAGAAGAATTTTGTGCTAGTTTAACTGTTTGTTAGTTCTCTTATGTGTTCCGTTTCTCATATTCATTCATTTTCGTTCTATGCTCCTTGAGTTTCAGTTTGTGGGGTGTACTCATTGGTATGGGTTGAGATTTAGTTAATCGCGTGTTTTGCCATATGATTCTCGTGGTTGTTGTATCGTCACCAATGGTATGGGTGACTGAAAAGAGTTCCTATTGAATATGAGGCTTATGGCCGATACAGATTTGATCTTAGGCATTTTATTGCTATCAGAGATGTTATTGCGGAATTATATATGGTGTGTCATGTTGTATGGCTGTACCTTGTGTGTGTTGGCTTGTGTTGAATTAGCTAGGTGAGACCGGTACCAGGTATGGACTTGGAAGTCTTTTGGAAATGGATGAAGGATGAATCTGGTTTGAAGGCTTAATGGTATTGCTACAAAAGTTAAATTTCAGTTGAGATGGTGTCATCGGGCTTGAGTAGATTGGGGTGACGTGGGATCACCCGCGGGTGTACGTTGGAAGTGCACATTCAGTGATTAAAGACTTCAGGTTTGTTCTTTATGCTCGTTCGAGGACGAACAAATGTTTAAGTGTGGGAGGATGTAACGACCCGACCGGTCGTTTTTAGAATTTAAGCCCCGATCCCCCGTTAGCTGCTTCCCATAAGTTCATTTATGCTATTTTGGTTTGCCGAGATG
Source organism: Nicotiana noctiflora (assembly GCA_032618575.1). Lineage (NCBI taxonomy): Eukaryota > Viridiplantae > Streptophyta > Magnoliopsida > Solanales > Solanaceae > Nicotiana > Nicotiana noctiflora. The sequence goes on along the minus strand of JASVEL010002022.1, from coordinate 123,386 downwards.
TTCGGTGTTAGGATTCAGAGTGTTTTGGGACACTTAGTCCTTAGATGGGAGCTTAAGAGTTGAAAGATGGCCCGTGTTTGGAACAGTGTGAAAATGACCTCGGAATGGAAATTTGATGGTTTCATTAGCTCCGTTAGGTGATTTTGGGGTTGGGAGCGTGTTTGGAATGAATTTTGGGGGTTCGTAGCTTATTTAGGCTTGAAATGCCGAAGTTTAAATTTTTGAAGTTTCTGGTCCGATAGTGAGATTTTGATTTCGAGGGTTGGAATTTAATTCTGAAAGTTTTTGTAGCTCCGTTATGTCATTTTGGACTTGTCTACAAAATTTGGCGTCATTCCGAGTTGAAATGATAAGGTTTCGGCATGAGGTTAATTATTTGAAGATTTGGAAGTTCATAAGCTTGATTTTGATTCAATTCGTTGTTTCGATATTGTGTTATATGATTTAAAGCTTTGAGCGAGTCCGTGTTAGGTTATATGACTTGTGTGTGTGATTAGACGAGGGTTCCGGGAGTCTCGGGTGAGTTTCGGATAGGTTTAGGCTATGTTGCGCTTGTTTTGGATACTTTGTCATCGTTTCTTCAAGCAAAAATGATATCATATTAAGCAAATGATATCCAAATTTAGTTTTGTTTGAACCATTAGATCCGTATCGAAATTTTGGAGCTATAGGAAAAAGAATCATCGAATTTGGACATCGTATGAGGAAGTTATGCTCATTTTCGTGTCAGGAAAAATTGCTGGTTTCTGCTATGTTCGCAAATGAGAACTTATTGTCGCATTTGCGATGCCCTATTCGCAAATGCGAACTTTTTGTCGCAAATGCGAACTCTGCCAGCCTTTTTTTGTTCGCAATATCTAATTGCGAACCCTGGGTCGCAAATGCGACATCTGAGGCCTGTTAAATGAGGTTTTTGACGGGATTTTCACCCATTTTTCAATTTTCTCAAAACCTAAACCTCCATAGGCGATTTTCCAAAGACCCAAACTTCTGCAAATCATTGGGTAAGTGTCTCTAATCCTTTTCCAATTATATTTTGTGATTATATCTTAGATTTAACATCAAATTCATGAGAATCTAAAGGAAAATTTGGGGAAAATTATGAAATCTTTCAAAAATACAAAATGATGATTTGAATGACCAAATGGTATCGTAATTAGATAATTTTTGTATGGGTGAACTCGTAGCGGAATGGGTTTTCAGTTTTTGTAATTTTTTTTGGGTTCCGAGGTGTTGGCCCGAGGAGTTGACTTTTGTTGACTTTTTGCAAATTGTGTAAGAATCATAGTTTTGTTAATTGAAATGTTTTCTCTTGCATTGTTTGATGTATTCAAGTTATTTTTGGCTAGATTGAGCCAAGCATTGATGAATTGGTAAAGGAAAAGCTAAATTGAGTATTGAATTGGCCGGATTGAGGTAAGTATTTTGCCTAACCTTGTGTGGGGGACCTCCCCTTAGGATTTGAGTCTTCTCTATTGATTGTAGTCCGTGTACGCGAGGTGACGAGTGCGTGCTTGGATTTAATTGTGGTAAATTGTCCCTTTTAGGTTCTTAGACTTGTGAAATTCACCGAGTAGGAAGATAATATTGATACGATTAAGTCCCCTGTTATTAGTTTCATGTCACGACCCGGATTTTCCCCCGATATCGGGATCGTGATGGCGCCTACTCGTGGTAGCTAGGCAAGCCACCGTATTCATACTATCCTGTTTTTAACACAATTTTAATTAAATAAATGCGGAATACTTTATCGAAATAGAAATAACTAATTACAAGATGAAAATCATACTGAAATCCTCTACCCAAGACGTGGAGTCACCAACTCACGAACTACTACCGAATACTACACATAAGAGTTTGAAAGAAATATAACATAATTCTGTTTGTCTCGGAACAAAGAGACTACAGCTAGTAACATAAATAAAGAGAGAGACGCCGGGCCTGCGGACGTCCGCAAGCTACCTCGGTCTCAAATGTGATCAACTCCCACACAATCGAATTACTGCTGCTGCTCCTGATCGTAACCTGGACCTGTGCAAAAACGCACAGAAGTGTAGTATCAGCACAACCGACCCCATGTGCTTGTAAGTGCCTGGCCTATCCCGGCGAAGTAGTGACAAGCCTAGGACCAGACACCCACATAAACCTGTGCAATTCAATATATATGTATACCACAGAATAACAAGAAATAACCAAGTAATAACACAATAAGGAATATCTCAAAGAATTCAACAATTAACAACAATTAATAAATTCACAAGGAAAAACAAAGTATAATGGAAACACAAGTAATATCAAGTCAAGGAATAGCAAGTAGTTGCACGGCATCACCCTTCGTGCTTTTACTCTCATCCTCACCAAGTAAGCAAATAAAGTACACGGCATCACCCTTCGTGCTTTTACTCTCATCCTCACATCCATAGTACGGCATGATCCTTCGTACATGGTTCAATAATAGGGCACGGCATGATCCTTCGTGCATAATCAATAAAATATGGCACGACATTAACCTTCGTGCATAAATAATAAATCAAGGCACAACATCACCCTTCATGCATATCACTCTTCCATCACCCTTCATGCATTATTACTCTTCCTCACCCAAATAACAATCACAGTTAAGGGCAAAGAATAAAACAGTAATTCATAAACCGTCCCAACAAGGGCAATCAATAATCATCTTCACAACAAGTCCCGACAAGGAAGAACAATAACAATTCTACAACCTGGCAAAGGTTCAACAATTCATCTGCAAATATGTCTCACAATAAGCATTAACAACGACTCACGGTCATACTAGACGCCAGTGTATGGATGCTCGTCACCACAACCCATACACCGCACTCGATCACATAACACATAGCCCATAATCCTATTCCCTCAAGCTAGGATAGAACAAACACTTACCTCGAATGTTTATGAACAATTCAATCCGTGGAAATGTCTTTTTCTTTCAAATTTGGCTCTAATCCAATCGTATCTATACACAATTGATTTAATATCATCAATACTACTCAACAAACTAATTCTTAAGACCAAATACAACTTTTACAACATTCTGCCCGGAATAGTGAATTTCAACCCCGGGCCCACATGGTCGGAACTCGGGGTTCGGACCAAAATCCGGTTACCCATCCCCTCACGAGTTCATGTATATGATTTGTTTCAAAATCGGACCTCAATTCGAGGTCCAATTTCCCAATTTATGAAAAACCCTATATTCTAACAAAAACAAGAAATTCTACCATGAAAACCTTTGATTTCTATTGAAAAACATGTTTAATGATGTTAGGAATTGAAAGAATTAAGTAAAAAGTGACTTACAATTGTTTTGAAGAAGAAGGAATCCATGAAGAATCGCAAATGGGTGTTTTTGGTTTGTAAAAAGTGAAGAAATGAACTGAAAATCGTGTTTTACAGGTCTCTGTGTTCGCATTTGCGAACATGGGTTCGCAATTGCGAATCCCGACCAATTTCTGGAGTTTGAAAAATAAAATAAGCTAAGGCTGGGAAGTTCGCATTTGCGAACTTTTGTTCGCATTTGCGAAGCCAAGGCAAATCTGGGGGCTTCGCATTTGTGAACATATGTTCGCATTTGCGAACCAGGCTGGAAAGGGCAGTGTTCGCATTTGCGAACTAATGTTCGCATTTGCGAACACAGGCAGTAAAGGGCATTGTTCGCATTTGCGAACTATTGTTCGCATTTGCGAACATAGGCAGGACAAGGGGATGTTCGCATTTGCAAACAATTGTTCGCATTTGCGAACAAGGCTGGGTCATGAGGGGCTTCGCATTTGCGATCAGGGTTCGCATTTGCGAGCCCTGCCTTGATCTGCCCCCTTCGCAATTGCGAGAAATGCTTCGCAATTGCGAAGCCAACAACTGAGTGAAAAACCAGCAGTGCAAAAATTCAGAATTTAATCCAACGGCCTATCAAATCTTTACCCGAGCTCCCCGGGCTCCAAACCAAACATGTACACAACCTCAAAAACACATTATGAACTTGTTCGTGCGATCACATCACCAATATCACATCGTTTTCATCAAATCAAGCCTCAATTCATGATTTTCATACTTTTGGTTTTCAAAACTTTCAAACTTGGAACTCAAGGTCCAAAACATCTCAAACGACATCCGAATGTCACCAAACTTTACAGAAATCACATATATAATATTTAAGACTTGTACCGGGCGTCGGAACCAAAATACGAGCCCGATACCAAGGTCAATTAATTCATTTCCTTTAACAATTACATAAAAAACAATTTCATAGAAAAATTCATAACTTGGGCTCTAGGCCTCAGAATTTGACTCCGGACGCATGTCCAAGTCCCATATTTTCCTATGGACCTCTCGGGACCATCCAATCTCTGGTCTGGATCCGTTTACCAAAAATGTTGACCGAAGTCAACCATATCAATATTAATATCATTTTTTTATCCAAATTTCTCATAGAATTCATATTTTCTATCACAAAATCTTTCCGGCTACATGCTCGGATTGTGCACATAAATCGAGGCAACATAGAATGAGGTTTTCAAGGCCTCAGAAGCTCGAAATGATTAATAAAATAAGTGATGACCCTTTGGGTCGTCACAATCTCCACCTCTAAAACAACCTTTCGTCCTCGAACGGACAAAAGAAAGAAGTACCTGAGTCAGGAAACAAGTGTGGGTAGCGGCGTCAGACTCGGACTCCCAGGTCGATGCCTCGGGAGGCTGACCTCTCCACTGAACACGCACAGAAGGATAACTCTTCGACCTCAACTGTCGAACCTGCCGGTCTAGAATAGCCACCGGCTCCTCCTCGTAAGATAGATCATTGTCCAATTGGACAGTACCGAAGTCTAACACATGTGTGGGATCGCCGTGGTATCTCCGAAGCATAGATACGTGAAAAACTGGATGCACGGCTGATAAGCTAGGCGGCAAAGCTAATCTGTAAGCCACCCCTCCCACTTGTCTAGAATCTCAAATGGACCAATATACCTAGGGCTGAGCTTGCCCTTCTTCCCGAACCTCATCACGCCCTTCATAGGCGACACTCGGAGCAATACTCGTTCACCAACCATGGAATCTACATCTCGAACCTTACGATCCGCATAAGTCTTCTGCCTAGACTGAGCTGAACGCAATCTCTCCTGAATAGTCTTGACCTTATCCAAGGCCTCCTGAACTAAGTCTGTACCCAACAACCGAGCCTCTCCCGGTTCAAACCATCCAACTGGTGATCGACATCGCCTACCATACAACGCCTCATACGGAGCCATCGGGATGCTAGACTGGTAACTGTTATTGTAGGCGAACTCTGCTAATGGCAGGAACCGGTCCCACGAGCCTCCGAAATCAATAACACGAGCTCGAAGCATGTCTTCTAGAATCCGAATAGTCCTCTCGGATTGGCCATCCGTCTGAGGATGAAATGCTGTACTCAACTGAACCTGGGTGCCTAACTCCTGCTGGACCGCTCTCCAGAACCGCGAGGTAAACTGCGTACCCCGATTAGAGATAATAGATACTGGCACTCCATGGAGACGAACAATCTCTCTAATGTAAACCTCCGCTAACCTCTCCGACGAGTAGGAGACAGATACTGGAATAAAGTGTGCTGATTTGGTCAGCCTATCAACAATGACCCAAATAGCATCAAATTTCCTCCGAGTCAAAGGAAGCCCAGTAACGAAGTCCATAGTGATCCGCTCCCATTTCCACTCGGGAATTTCAATCCTCTGGAATACACCACCAGGTCTCTGGTGCTCATATTTCACCTGCTGACAATTTAGATAGAAAGAGAATGTTATAACCCATATCCACACACGTTAGTTCATTCCATAAGTTAGATAACACAAATCCAAGAAAGAATTATCCTTGAGATGATAAGAAGTTAATCTGATTAATCTTAAGTGATACAAGGGTGCATAAGGGTGATTAACAAGTATTAGACGTTAAACGAATCAAGGATGTTTGTAACTCGTACTTTTGGGTAAACCTATAGATGCTTAGTATACTTAGGAGGTCATGCTTTAAGTTATTTGAATCATATAATATCCGTATCATAAGTCTTGAAGTCAAACGAGTTATGAAACAAAAGTCTACAAAAGTTGTTGCAACTTAGGTTCATAGTTTTACCTAAACTTTAGGGTCAAATGTTATTACGTATTTCTCCCAATATACTTGGAATTACGGGGTGATCTACCCACCAAATTGAAGATCTATGAGTCTAGTTTCCAACGCATTAAACGGTTTAGCAATACGACATTGGAATAGAGAGATATAGACATTTTCGTGAGACTGCACAAGCTGCTAGGTGCAAGTAGGTGAGTCACCTACTTGGTTTAATGTCGGCCCAAAAGAGGGGATTTCGGGTCAGATAAGCAGCCCATTAAAAGGCTTATCTTCTGCAATATATACCTCTTTATATTTCACAAATAACCAGACCTAAGACTCTGCAAAATTCCTCCCAAAAATTATCCACAAACCCTAATTGATTTTCCCTCTCTTTCAAGTTCAAATTGGGGGTAAACACTAGAGTTTGAAGAACCAAGTTAAAGGCTGAGTTATCCAACAACAAAGGTGAGTTTACTGCTATATTTCATACATTTATTATGCTGTAAATTCATGGCAATTTGTTATATACATGTAAGAACTCACGGGACGGTGATCGGAAGCCGTGAGTTCAAGTTATTCACTTGTAGCGGACTGTTTTGTGGACTGTTTTGTGTTGCTGTTGGGCTGCGTTTTATTACTGTTTTGTGGAGTTTTGGAGGAGGCAGGGTGTGGAGAAACACCATATATATGTTGGGTTGTGGTCCGCTAGTTCTTGGTAATATTTTTGGGTCGTTTGATACGACTATAGTGGCCGTCATATGTATGATGTGATTAGGTTATGTGTGGACTGTTTTGGAAGGCTCAATATGTTTATTATTGATGTTGTTTAGGCTGTTTGGTGATTGTTTTGAATGGTGTGAAGTCCTATATATAGGGGAGGTGCTGTCCGTTTCATCACAAAATAGATTGTGGTTGGTACATAATAGTTGCGACGCTTAAACGTTAACGATAGTGTCATTTCTCCTATTGTAGACTAAGGAGTCGTGACATTTGCATAGCTTGAGGTTGTGGCAGTATATACAAGGTATGTGTGGCTATCCCTTTCCTTCTTTTGCACGACTCCGATTAACATAATGTAATGAACGAGCTTCCAAAGATACTCTATTCTTAGAAGCTAAGCAGTACTTACACTGTTTTCCCACTTATGGAACGATTGATGTTGATGTTGCTTCTCTTATTCTTATGTTATCAATCTTGTTGGTACTTCCTCATTCCTATAAGGTTCATAGTGAAGAGTTAGTCCTAATAAGGTGTACATAGGATACCGACTTTACGTCACTCCGAAAGGTCTACAAGGTGTTTCCGTGAGTCGAGCATGCATTATATATATGTATCTATTTTACTCTACCGAGCCGCGCTATAGTCGGCCGGGTACGGCACCTATTGTGCAACCACTGATCAGTTGGGTTTTACCGAGCTCCACGTGGCCGGGTACGATTCTACCGAGCCTTATAATGGCCGGGTACGTTTTTACCGAGCATATTATGGCGGGGTACGACATGATGATGATGATGCCCACAGAGGCGTATGTTTTAAAAGATTATGTATTTATACACATGTACCATGCATTTCATGTCAGTAGCCCTCAGAGGTACTCAGATGTTACAGGTTGTATATTCTCTATCCCTGCTTACATTACTGTTCGTATTTATGGTTCTCTGCCTTACATACTCAGTACTTTATTCGTACTGACGTCCTTTTGTTTGTGGACGCTGCATGTCGTGCTGCAGGTCCTGATAGACAGGCAGGTGCAGCTCCCCCATCACAGTAGGTTGTCCAGTTCAGCGGTGATTGGCGAGATCCCTTCTCCGGACTTGCCTTGGTCTTGGTATGCATTTTTGTTATAGACATTATGGGTATGTCGGGGCCCTGTTCCGGCTATGTTGCAGCACTTATGTTCCTTTAGAGGCTCATAGACAAGTGTCGACTCATGTATAGTTTGGTATGCCTTGTCGGCTGGTTTTTGTTGTATAGTCTTTCATTTTAGCGTGGTAGCTTGTACCATATGTATATAGTTTCTTGATTGTCTGGTCATCCCATGTTATGTAGGTTCGTGCAATCATATTTTATTGTTGGTTGTTCATGATCCATGTCTACCATTTATATTGGTCTCGTCAGCCTAAAAGATAATAAAGAAGGTTAGATAAAATGTACGTTGGTGCTCGGCAAGTATGGTCGGGTGCTAGTCATGGTCCTCCGATTTGGGTCGTGACACTTAGCTCGCTTTGAAATAGAGGTCTTCGCCTTCTTCCTCGAAGTGCCACGACCTGTTGCAAAAGGAGAGCGCACGTAAAGAGAGGACGAACAACATCTAGGGTTGTTACCTTCTTCCTGAATCTAGATCGTGCATAGAGTTGAGTCGTAAGTGTTCGTCTCTAATATTCACCTTGTTTTCTTTCAGCGATGCCTTCGACTAGGAAACAAACAATTAGTAGACGGCTTGATACAGCTGCGGGAGAGGGTACCAGTCAGGTGCCCCAAGCCAGAGCAGGCCAAAGTGAGGCTCAGAGTGAGATGCCATCTCATACCTCATCTACTCCGTCTCCTCCAGAGGATATTAGGTGGCACCCAGCACCTCCAGCTCCTCCGTCTGGCACTACGGACCAGGATATGCGGAGTGCTTTGCAGTTATTGACTAGCTTGGTAGCTGCTCAGGCTCAGAGGCAGAATACAGGTGCTGCTGATAAACCAATTAGTACAAGAGTTCGTGATTTTATTAATTTAGACCCTCCAGTGTTTACCGGATCAGACCCCAAGGAGGATCCGCAGACTTTTATTAACCAGGTTCATCGTACACTACGGGTTATGCATGTTAGTGATACGGAGGCAGTAGAGTTGGCTTCTTATCGGCTACGGGATTTAGCGGTTCTTTGGTATGATAGTTGGGAGAGATCCAGGGGTCCGAACGCTCCTCCAGCTGTGTGGAAGGATTTTTCTGAGGCCTTTCTTCGTCACTATTTGCCAGTTGAGATACGACGAGCTAGAGCTGATAAGTTCTTGAACATTAGACAAGGTAATATGAGTGTGCGAGAGTATAGTATGCGGTTTGATTCTTTAGCAAGGTATGCTCCCCATATGGTGACCGAGATGAGTGATAGGGTGCATTTGTTCGTGAACGGGTTGGGACCCCATCTGATAAATGAGTGTATGACAGCCTCCTTGGTAGAAGGCATAGATATTTCCCGTATTCAAGCTTATGCTCGGACCCTAGAGGATCGTAAGCGCCAGCAGAGGGCAGATAGGGAGCAGGATAGGGGCCAGCATAAGAGGGCGAGATTTGCAAGGTATTCTGATGACTTCAGAGGCAGCGCCAGGCCCCAGTCTTCGAGGAGTTCGGCGCCATCTGTAGCTAGTGCTCCTCCACAGTTTCAGAGGCCTCGATATGATCGATCCTATTCTGGTCCAGGTCAGAGTTCGCAGGCATCTGGATCGCAACATCACAGGGATACTAGTCAGACGAAACCCCCAACACCACGTTGTGATCAGTGCGGCAAGGCCCACTTTGGACTGTGCCGTCGAGGTTCTGATGCGTGTTATTCTTGCGGACAGCCTGGCCATATGATGCGGGATTGTCCTAACAGGGGAAGTGATGGTATGGCTCGGCCGACTAGATCTGTGTCTGGTTCTTCCTCATCAGTTCGACCTCCAGCACGGGGTTTTCAGCAGTCGACAGGTCGTGGTAGAGGTAGAGGTGCGGGGCCGAGTTCGAGTGGTGCTCAAAATCGAACATATGCTCTAGTAGGTCGACAGGCTCTCGAGTCGTCTCCAGATGTTGTTACAGGTATATTGTCCGTGTTTTCTTATGATGTATATGCGTTGATTGATCCGGGATCTACATTATCATATGTTACACCCTTTGTGGCTAATAAGTTTGGCATTGAACCTGAATTGATAAGTAAACCCCTTGCGGTATCTACTCCAATAGGAGATTCTGTGATTGCTAGAAGGGTATATAGAGGTTGCACTGTGATGATTTGTAGTCGTCAAACCTCGGCAGATTTATTTGAGTTAGAAATGGTTGATTTTGATGTGATACTGGAATGGACTGGTTGGCCTCATGCTATGCAAATGTTGACTGTCGTATGAAGATGGTTAAGTTTCAATTTCCTGGTGAACCCGTCATTGAATGGAAAGGGAACATTGCTACATCGAAAGGTAGGTTTATTTCCTATCTTAAGGCAAGGAAAATGATCTCAAAAGGTTACATTTATCATCTTGTTCGCGTTAGGGATGCAGAGGCGAAGCTGCCTACTCTACAATCTATCCCCGTGGTCAATGAATTTCCAGATGTTTTCCCAAATGAACTCCCAGGCCTTCCTCCAAAAAGGGAGATTGAGTTTAGCATTGATGTGTTGCCTGACACTCAACCGATCTCTATCCCTCCATATAGAATGGCCCCGGCAGAGCTGCGAGAGTTGAAGGCGCAGTTAAAGGACTTGCTGGATAAGGGCTTCATTAGACCTAGCACTTCACCTTGGGGTGCGCCAGTCCTATTCGTGCGGAAGAAAGATGGGTCATTACGGATGTGTATCGACTATCGGTAGTTGAATAAGTTTACTATAAAGAACAAGTATCCACTTCCAAGAATTGACGACCTATTTGACCAACTCCAGGGTGCCAAGTATTTCTCCAAGATTGACTTACGTTCAGGATATCATCAGGTGAGGGTTAAGGAGAAGGATATTCCAAAGACGGCCTTTCGGACAAGATATGGGCACTTTGAGTTCTTGGTGATGTCGTTCGGGCTAACAAATGCCCCGGCAGCTTTTATGGATCTCATGAATACTCTATTCAGGCGCTATCTTGATGTGTTCGTGATTGTATTCATTGATGACATTCTGGTGTATTCTCGTTCGGAGGAGGAACATGCGAGCCACTTGCGGATAGTATTACAGATGCTTCAGGATCGTAAGTTATATGCTAAGCTCGCCAAATGTGAATTCCGGCTGAACTTAGTAGCATTCCTTGGCCATGTGATATCTGACGAGGGTATTAGTGTCGACACTCAGAAGATTGATGCGGTAAAGAATTGGCCGAGACCTACAACACCATCAGAAGTTCGTAGCTTCCTAGGGCTAGCAGGATATTATAAGCGATTTGTAGAAGGGTTTTCCTCTATATCGGCACCATTGACTAAGTTAACACGAAAAGCTACCAAGTTCCGGTGGTCTAACACTTGTGAACGTAGTTTTCAGGAGCTGAAGGATCGATTGACATCCGCACCGGTGCTCACTCTCCCTGAAGGAACAGAAGGATATGTGGTATATTGTGATGCCTCAGGTATAGGTTTGGGGTGCGTGTTGATGCAGCATGGGAAGGTGATTTCATATGCATCAAGACAATTGAAGAAGCATGAAAAGAATTATCCAACCCATGATTTGGAATTGGCTACAGTAATATATGCTTTGAAGATATGGCGGCACTACTTATACGGCGTCCATGTTGACATCTACACAGATCACAAGAGTCTACAATACATCTTCAAGCAGAAGAGTTGAATTGAGGCAGCGTAGGTGGCTTGAATTACTGAAAGACTACGACGTCGAGATATTGTATCATCCCGGTAAAGCCAATGTTGTGGCAGATGCTCTCGGCCGTAAGTCAATGGGAAGCTTAGTACATATTGATGCAGGTAGATGGGGGTTGACTAAAGAGCTTCATCAGCTAGCCAATATGAGAATCGGATTGTTAGACTCTGATGACGGAAGTGTTACTGTACAGAATACATCAGAATCATCTTTGGTAGCAGAGGTAAAAGCACGGCAATATGAAGATCCTATCTTACTACGATTGAGAGAGAACATTCAGCAGTGTAAAATTACGACTTTTGAGATCGGAGGAGATAGGGCACTGAGATACCAGGGCTGATTATGTGTGCCGAATGTAGCAGGATTGCGAGAAAAGATTATGAATGAAATTCATCAATCCCGATATTCCATCCATCCCGGCTCAACAAAGATGTATCATGATGTCAAGGAGCAGTATTGGTGGGATAACATGAAAAAGTCTATTGCAGAATTTGTAGCCCAGTGTCCCAATTGTCAACAAGTAAAGATAGAACATCAGAAACCCGGTGGATTGCTTCAGAATATAGAAATTCCGACCTGGAAATGGGAGGCGATTAATATGGACTTCGTTATTGGATTACCTCGATCTTATCATAAGTTTGACTCTATCTGGGTGATAGTTGATCGACTTACAAAATGTGCTCATTTTCTGCCAGTTAAGACAACTCACTCGACTGAAGATTATGCGAAGTTGTATATCAAGGAGATTGTTAGGCTTCATGGTGTGCCGGGTTCTATTATATCGGATCGAGGAGCTCAATTTACGGCTAACTTTTGGAGGTCTTTTCGTAAAGGTTTAGGCACATAGGTATTTCAGCATTGCATTTCATCCGCAGACTGATGGACAGGCTGAACGTACCATTCAGGACATTGGAAGATATGCTACGAGCATGTGTTCTAGATTTTAAGGGAAATTGGGATGACCATCTTCCACTCATAGAATTTGCCTACAATAATAGCTACCATTCCGGTATTAAAATGGCCCCATATGAGGCACTATATGGGAGGAGATGTAGATCACCAGTTGGATGGTTTAAAGTCGGTGAAACAGAATTATATGGGCCAGATTTGATTCACCAAGCCATTGAGAAGGTGAAAGTGATACAGGAACGATTGAGGACGGCACAAAGCAGGCAAAAGTCTTATTCAGATGTCCGACGTCGTGATTTAGAATTTGAGGTTGGTGATTGGGTTTTCCTGAGGATTTCACCAATGAAGGGTGTTATGCGTTTTGGAAAGAAAGGTAAGCTGAGTCCAAGGTATATCGGTCCGTATAAAATTCTTCAACGAATTGGACAAGTTGCTTATGAGTTAGAATTGCCATCCGAATTAGAATTTGTCCATCCGGTATTCCATGTATCTATGTTGAGGAAATGTATTGGAGACCCTTCTCGAGTTGTCCCTATCAAAGATGTTCAAGTTACGGAGGATCTATCATATGAAGAAGTGCCAGTGGCCATATTAGATCGACAAGTCCGCAAGCTGAGAACAAAAGATGTAGCTTCCGTCAAAGTATTGTGGAGGAACAAGAATGTGAAAGAAATGACATGGGAAGCGGAAGAAGAGATGAAGTCTAAATACCTTTACCTATTCCAGAATGATGATAACAAGGATGTTGGTGGAACGCAAGATACATTATAAAGGTGAAATGGCTTTATGAGGTAAGCAATAACTTGAGAACTCTCTTCCTTAATACAAAGTGGTGATATGTAAATAATGTCCATGTCCATAATGCTTTGTGCAGCCTTGTGTGGTCACACTTTGAGCTTCACTGCTTGCAAATTTTGCTAGTGACCATTTTATAGGGGAAAATTGACCAAAAATTTCCGCTAGAATCCACGATGATTTGGACTCCCCATAAACCCTTACATTCGAGGACGAATGTTCCTAAGGGGGGAGGGTGTTATAACCCATATCCACACACGTTAGTTCATTCCATAAGTTAGATAACACAAATCCAAGAAGGAATTATCCTTGAGATGATAAGAAGTTAATCTGATTAATCTTAAGTGATACAAGGGTGCATAAGGGTGATTAACTAGTATTAGACGTTAAACGAATCAAGGATGTTGTAACTCGTACTTTTGGGTAAACCTATAAATGCTTAGTATACTTAGGAGGTCATGCTTTAAGTTATTTGAATCATATAATATCCGTATCATAAGTCTTGAAGTCAAACGAGTTATGAAACAAAAGTCTACAAAAGTTGTTGCAACTTAGGTTCATAGTTTTACCTAAACTTTAGGTCAAATGTTATTACGTATTTCTCCCAATATACTTGGAATTACGGGGTGATCTACCCACCAAATTGAAGATCTATGAGTCTAGTTTCCAACGCATTAAACGGTTTAGCAATACGACATTGGAATAGAGAGATATAGACATTTTCGTGAGACTGCACAAGCTGCTAGGTGCAAGTAGGTGAGTCACCTACTTGGTTTAATGTCGGCCCAAAAGAGGGGATTTCGGGTCAGATAAGCAGCCCATTAAAAGGCTTATCTTCTGCAATATATACCTCTTTATATTTCACAAATAACCAGACCTAAGACTCTGCAAAATTCCTCCCAAAATTTATCCACAAACCCTAATTGATTTTCCCTCTCTTTCAAGTTCAAATTGGGGGTAAACACTAGAGTTTGAAGAACCAAGTTAAAGGCTGAGTTATCCAACAACAAAGGTGAGTTTACTGCTATATTTCATACATTTATTATGCTGTAAATTCATGGCAATTTGTTATATACATGTAAGAACTCACGGGACGGTGATCGGAAGCCGTGAGTTCAAGTTATTCACTTGTAGCGGACTGTTTTGTGGACTGTTTTATGTTGTTTTGGAAGGCTCAATATATTTATTATTGATGTTGTTTAGGCTGTTTGGTGATTGTTTTGAATGGTGTGAAGTCCTATATATAGGGGAGGTGCTGTTCGTTTCATCACAAAATAGATTGTGGTTGGTACATAATAGTTGCGACGCTTAAACGTTAACGATAGTGTCATTTCTCCTATTGTAGACTAAGAGTCGTGACGTTTGCATAGCTTGAGGTTGTGGCAGTATATACAAGGTATGTGTGGCTGTCCCTTTCCTTCTTTTGCACGACTCCGATTGTACATAATGTAATGAACGAGCTTCCAAAGATACTCTATTCTTAGAAGCTAGCAGTACTTACATTGTTTCCCCTCCTATGGAACGATTGATGTTGATGTTGCTTCTCTTATTCTTATGTTATCAATCTTGTTGGTACTTCACGATTCCTATAAGGCTCATAGTGAAGAGTTAGTCCTAATAAGTTGTACATAGGATACCGACCTTACGTCATTCCGAAAGGTCTACAAGGTGTTTCCACGAGTCGAGCATGCATTATATATATGTATCTATTTTACTCTACCGAGCCGCGCTATAGTCGGCCGGGTACGGCACCTATTGTGCAACCACTGATCAGTTGGGTTTTACCGAGCTCCACCTGGTTAGTTAGGTTTTACTGAGCTCCACGTGGCCGGGTACGTTTTTACCGAGCCTATTACAGCCGGGTACGATATGATGATGATGATGCCCACAGAGGCGTATGTTTTAAAAGATTATATATTTATACATATGTATCATGCATTTCATGTCAGTAGCCCTCAGAGGTACTCAGATGTTACAGGTTGTATATTTTCTATCCCTGGTTACATTACTGTTCGTATTTATGGTTCTCTGCCTTACATACTCAGTACGTTATTCGTACTGACGTCCTTTTATTTGTGGATGCTGCATGTCGTGCTGCAGGTCCTGATAGACAGGCAGGTGCAGCTCCCCCATCACAGTAGGTTGTCCAGTTCAGCGGTGATTGGCGAGATCCCTTCTCCGGACTTGCCTTGGTCTTGGTATGCATTTTTGTTATAGACATTATGGGTATGTCGGGGCCCTGTTCCGGCTATGTTGCAGCACTTATGTTCCTTTAGAGGCTCATAGACAAGTGTCGACTCATGTATAGTTTGGTATGCCTTGTCGGCTGGTTTTGTTGTATAGTCTTTCATTTTAGCGTGGTAGCTTGTACCATATGTATATAGTTTCTTGATTGTCCGGTCATCCCATGTTATGTAGGTTCATGCAATCATATTTTATTGTTGGTTGTTCATGATCCATGTCTACCTTTTATATTGGTCTCGTCAGCCCTAAAAGATAATCCACTTGGGAATTTCAATCCTCTGGAATACACCACCAGGTCTCTAGTGCTCATATTTCACCTGCTGACAATTTAGACACCAGCGACATACACAACGATATCTTTCTTCATTCTGCGCCACCAATAGTGCTGCCGTAAGTCCTGGTACATCTTCGCGACGCCCGGGTGAATAGAATACCGCGAACTATGGGCCTCCGCTAAGATTAACTCTCGAATCCCTTTGACATTAGGCACACAAACTCGACCCTGCAATTTCAATACCCCATCATCATCTAGATTTACCTGTGTGGCACCTCCCCGCTGTACCGTATCTCTCAACTCACGCAAATGAGGATCATCAAATTGCCTCTCACGGATACGCTCTAATAAAGAAGAACGAGCGACCGTGCAGACTAACACTCTGCTAGGCTCAGAAATGTCTAATCTCACGAACCGGTTGGCTAAGGCCTGGACATCTAGAGCTAATGGTCTCTGATTGACCGGAATATATGCAAGACTACCCATGCTGACATACTTTCTACTCAAAGCATCAGCCACCATATTGGCCTTACCTGAGTGATATAGGATAGTAACATCATAGTCTTTCAGCAACTCTAAGGTCATAGATTCAACTGCTTTTGCTTGAACAAGTACTGTAGGCTTTTGTGATCAGTGTACACCTCACATGTCACACCATATAGATAATGCCTCCAGATTTTTAAGGCATGAACTACTGCTGCCAACTCAAGATCATGAACTAGATAATTCTTCTCATGTATTTTTAGCTGTCTCGAAGCATAAGAAATAACCTTACCATCTCGCATCAATACCGCTCCAAGCCCTGTACGAGATGCGTCACAATAAATTGTATAAGGCCCTGCACCTGTAGGTAGTACCAGTACTGGTGCAGTAGTCAAGGCTGTCTTGAGCTTCTGAAAGCTCGCCTCACACTCCTCTGACCACTGGAACTGGGCACCCTTCTGGGTCAACCTGGTCATCGGGGCTGCAATAGAAGAAAACCCCTCTACAAATCGACGGTAGTAACCTGCTAATCCCAAGAAACTCCGGATCTCAGTCACTGAAGCTGGTCGAGGCCAATTCTGGACTGCCTCTATCTTCTTTGGGTCTACTTGAATACCTTCCACAGATACAATGTGACCCAGAAATGCTACCGAACTCAACCAGAACTCATATTTCGAAAATTTGGCATATAGCTGGTTATCTTTCAGAGTCTGAAGAACCACTCTGTGGTGTTGCTCGTGCTCTTCCTGGCTGCGGGAGTATACCAGGATGTCGTCTATAAAGACTATCACGAACAGATCTAAGTAAGGCCCGAATACCCGATTCATCAACTCCATGAATGTTGCTGGGGCATTGGTCAACCCGAAGGAAATGACCAAGAACTCATAATGCCCATATCTAGAGCTAAAGGCTGTCTTAGGAATGTCAGCCGCCCTGATCTTCAGCTGATGGTAGCCTGACCTCAAGTCTATCTTAGAGAATACCCTCGCTCCCTGGAGCCGGTCAAACAAATCATCAATCCTCGGCAGTGGATACTTATTCTTTATTGTCACTTTGTTTAATTGCCGGTAATCAATACACATCCGCATCGAGCCATCTTTCTTCTTACAAATAGTACAGGTGCTCCCCAGGGGGAAACACTGGGCCCTGATAAAGCCCTTCTCAAGAAGGTCCTGCAACCGATCTTTCAACTCTTTTAGCTCCGGCGGGGCCATACGATAGGGTGGAATAGAGATGGGCTAAGTGCCCGTTGCCAGATCAAAACAGAAATCAATATCCCTCTGTCGGGTGGCATGCCCGGCAGGTCCGAAGGAAAAACCTCAAGAAACTCCCGTGCAATAGGGACTTACTCAATGGAAGGAACCTCTGCGCCGGAATCACGAACATAAGCCGATAAGCTAGACACCCCTTCTCGACCATGCGTCAAGCCTCAACATAGGAAATAACAAGTGCGAATTGAGTGGCTTGAGGTACCTTTCCACTCTAGTCTGGGGTGATTCGGCAAGGCTAAGGTCACGGTCTTAGCATGACAATCCGGAATAGCATGGTATGGGGACAACCATCCATCCCAATATGACATCAAAATCTACCATATCCAAAAGCAACAGATCAACACGGGTCTCAAGACCCCCAAATATAACTACGCACGAACGATGCACCCGATCGACTACAATGGAGTCACCCACCGGTGTAGCCACATAAACTGGAATATCCAGAGCATAGCTGGGCACGACCAAATACGGTGCGAAGTAGGAAGACACATAGGAATATGTAGATCCGGGGTCAAATAATACTGAAGCACCTCTGCCACACACAAGAATAGTACCTGTAATCACAGCATCTGATGCCTCTGCCTCTGGCCTGGCTAGTAAAGCATAGAATCGGGGATCCGCACCTCCCTTCTGAGCTGCGTCTCTAGGACGACCATCAACTGGCTGACCTCTACCTCTCGTTGGACGGTCTCCATCTCTACGGCCTCGACCTCCACCTCTATAATCTCTACCCCCACCTCTGGCTGGCTGGGTAGGTTGAGGGTCAGCTGGGGCCTGAATCATAGGACGAGGACCTCGCTGCTGAGAGTTGCCCGCTGCTATAGGGCAATTCCTAATAAAATGACCTGGGTCGCCACAACCGTAGCAACTCTTAGACTGATAGGGCTGCTAGCCCTGACGACCTAAATGGCCTCCACGAACACTCTGAAGAGGCTGAGCATTAATAGGAGGCTGGTCTGAATAATGCCCACAAAAACCGCGATCACCTGGTTCACCCTGTGAAGCCTGAAGGGCGGAATGAAAAGGCCTGGAGGACTGGCCTCTATCAAAGTATTCTCTGCCACCAGAGGAAGAACCACCAAACCTGCCTGAATGACGAGGCCTCTTATCCGAAGAATAACCGCCTCCCCTAGCAAGAGCCATCTCAACTCTGCGTGCTGCATTGGCCGCCTCCTGAAATGATATGTCACTCCCCACGCCCATAGCCATCTGGAGTCTAATTGGCTGATTAAGCCCATCTATAAACCTGCGGACCCTCTCCCGCTCTGTGGGAAGTATCACTACTGCATGACGAGCCAAGTCGATAAATATTGTCTCATATTGTGTAACTGTCATAGTGCCCTGATGGAGGCGCTCAAACTGCCTCCGAAGTACATCCCGCTGAGTAGCAGGGAGAAACTTCTCCATAAATAGTTCCGCAAACCGGTCCCATGATAAAGTTGGGGACCCTGCTGGTCGAGTCAAGCAATAATCTCTCCACCAAGTCTTGGCGGATCCTGCAAGTCTGAATGTACAGAAGTCAACTCCATTTGACTCCACGATCCCCATAGTCTTGAGAATCTCATGGCAGCTGAATAAGAAGTCCTGAGGATCCTCTGATGTGGCTCCACTGAATGTAGTGGTAAATAGCTTGGAGAACCGATCAAGCCTCCATAACGAATCAGAAGTCATGGCCGCTCCATCACCTGCATGAGCTGTGGTACCTGACTGAGTGGCCACAGCTGGCTGAACCACTGGTGCCCGAGGCTGAGGAGCTACTGGCTCCGGAGTACGAGCAATAGGAGTTTGGGCCCCTCCTCCAGCCTGAGAAGCGGCTGGTGCAACTGATAATAAACCCGCTCTGGCAATGCTGTCCATAAATCCCGCTATTCCGACCAAAGCATCCCGGAGATCCGGGGTAAATAAAGCCTCTCCTGGGACCTGAGCTGGGCCCACTGGAGCTGCTGGGACTGGAGCCTCCTCGTCAATCTCAATATGAGGCTCCACCTCTGGAGTAGCTGTCTGGGGCTGAGCTCTACCCCTACCACGGCCTCGATACGGCCTTGGCCCCTGTACCTCACAGGAGCTGCCTGGGGCTCGGGCTGCTGGTCAGCGGACGAAGAAGCGCGTGTCCTCACCATCTGCGAAAGGACGGAATAGAAATTCAATCAGTGATTGAGGAACAAGTCGCACGACAAGAAAGAACAAATGAGAGACTCTTTCCTAACTCAATAGACTCTGGAGGACAAGTACAGACATCTCCGTACCTACCCCTCAAACTCTACTAAGCTTGTTCGTGAGTGGTGAGACCTATGTAACCTAGAGCTCTGATACCAACTTGTCACGACCCGGATTTTCCTCCGACATCGGGATCGTGATGGCGCCTACTCGTGGTAGCTAGGCAAGCCACTACATTCAACATTATCCTGTTCTCATTATCACAATTTTAATTAAATAAATGCGGAATACTTTATCGAAATAGAAATAACTAATTACAAGATGAAAATCATACTTAAATCCTCTACCCAAGACGTGGAGTCACCAACTCACGAACTACTACTGAATACTACACATAAGAGTTTGAAAGAAATATAACATAATTCTGTTTGTCTCGGAACAAAGAGACTACAGCTAGTAACATAAATAAAGAGAGAGACGCCGGGCCTGCGGACGACTGCAAGCTACCTCGGTCTCAAATGTGATCAACTCCCACACAATCGATTTACTGCTGCTGCTCCTGATCGTAACCTGGACCTGTGCAAAAACGCACAGAAGTGTAGCATCAGCACAACCGACCCCATGTGCTGGTAAGTGCCTGGCCTATCCCGGCGAAGTAGTGACAAGCCTAGGACCAGACACTCACATAAACCTGTGCAATTCAATATATATATATATATACTACGGAATAACAAGAAATAACCAGGTAATAACACAATAAGGAATATCTCAAAGAATTCAACAATTAACAATAGTTAATAAATTCACAAGGAAAAACAAAGTATAATGGAAACACAAGTAATATCAAATCAAGGAATAGCAAGCAGTTGCACGGCATCACCCTTCGTGCTTTTACTCTCATCCTCACCAAGTAAGCAAATAAAGTACACGGCATCACCCTTCGTGCTTTTACTCTCATCCTCACATCCATAGTACGGCATGATCCTTCGTACATGGTTCAATAATAGAGCACGGCATGATCCTTCGTGCATAATCAATAAATAAACATGGCACGGCATTAACCTTCGTGCATAAATAAATAAACATGGCACGGCATTAACCTTCGTGCATAAATAATAAAACATGGCACGGCATCACCCTTCGTGCATTATCACTCTTCCTCACCCAAATAACAATCACAGTTAAGGGCAAAGAATGAAATAGTAATTCATAAACCGTCCCAACAAGGGCAATCAATAATCATCTTCACAACAAGTCCCGACAAGGGAGAACAATAACAATTCTACAACCTGGCAAAGGTTCAACAATTTATCTACAAATATGTCTCACAATAAACATTATCAACGACTCACGGTCATACTAGACGCCAGTGTATGGATGCTCGTCACCACAACCCATACACCGCACTCGATCACATAACATATAGCACATAATCCTATTCCCTCAAGCTAGGATAGAACAAACACTTACCTCGAATGTTTACGAACAATTCAATCCGTGGAAATGTCTTTTTCTTTCAAATTTGGCTCCAATCCAATCGTATCTATACACAATTGATTTAATATCATCAATACTACTCAACAAACTAATTCTTAAGACCAAATACAACTTTTACAACATTCTGCCCGGAATAGTGAATTTCAACCCCGGGCCCATATGGTCGGAACTCGGGGTTCGGACCAAAATCCGGTTACCCATCCCCTCACGAGTTCATGTATATGATTTGTTTCAAAATCGGACCTCAATTCGAGGTCCAATTTCCAATTTATGAAAAACCCTATATTCTATTAAAAACAAGAAATTCTACCATGAAAATCTTTGATTTCTATTGAAAAACATGTTTAATGATGTTAGGAATTGAAAGAATTAAGTAAAAAGTGACTCACAATTGTTTTGAAGAAGAAGGAATCCGTGAAGAATCGCAAATGGGTGTTTTTGTTTTGTAAAAAGTGAAGAAATGAACTGAAAATCGTGTTTTACAGGTCTCTGTGTTCGCATTTGCGAACATGGGTTTGCAATTGCGAACCCCGACCAATTTCCGGAGTTTGAAAAATAAGCTAAGGCTGGGAAGTTCGCATTTGCGAACTTTTGTTCGCATTTGCGAAGCCAAGGCAAATCTGGGGGCTTCGCATTTGCGAACATATGTTCGCATTTGCGAACCAGGCTGGAAAGGGTAGTGTTCGCATTTGCGAACTAATGTTCGCATTTGCGAACACAGGCAGTAAAGGACATTGTTCGCATTTGCGAACAAGGCTGGGTCATGAGGGGCTTCGCATTTGCGATCAGGGTTCGCATTTGCGAGCCCTGCCTTTGCGACCAAGGGTTCGCATTTGCGAACCCTGCCTTGACCTGCCACCTTCGCAATTGCGAGAAATACTTCGCAATTGCGAAGACAACAGCTGGGTGAAAAACCAGCAGTGCAAAAATTCAGAATTTCATCCAACAGCCTATCAAATCTTTACCCGAGCTCCCCGGGCTCCAAACCAAACATGTACACAACATCAAAAATACATTATGAACTTGTTCGTGCGATCACATCGCCAATATCACATCGTTTTCATCAAATCAAGCCTCAAATTCATAATTTTCATACTTTTGGTTTTCAAAACTTTCAAACTTGGAACTCAAGGTCCAAAACATCTCAAACGACATCCGAATGTCACCAAACTTTACAGAAATCACATATATAATATTTAAGACTTGTACCGGGCGTCGGAACCAAAATACGAGCCCGATACCAAGGTCAATTAATTCATTTCCTTTAACAATTACATCAAAAACAATTTCATAGAAAAATTCATAACTTCGGCTCTAGGCCTCAGAATTCGACTCCAGACGCATGTCCAAGTCCCATATTTTCCTACGGACCTCTCGGGACCATCCAATCTCGGGTCCGGATCCGTTGACCAAAAATGTTGACCGAAGTCAACCATATCAATATTAATATCATTTTTATCCAAATTTCTCATAGAATTCATATTTTCTATCACAAAATCTTTCCGGCTACATGCTGGGATCGTGCACGTAAATCGAGGCAACATAGAATGAGGTTTTCAAGGCCTCAGAAGCTCGAAATGATTAATTAAATAAGTGATGACCCCCTGTTATTAGTTTCACCTCTACATGTCTTGATTGAAATTTGTTGCTCTTCTTGATTTATTTCTGCTGTTAAATGGGCTTTTACGCGTTTAAACTAAAGACAAATACCCTTCTATATTCATAATACCCGCCCTAACTACTCGCCTTTAAATTGAAAATTTATAAATGTTATATCTCATATAATTAATCGCTTTTAATTGGAAGAAAGATAGGTATCTCATAATTAATTGATATTTCTTAAATGGTAATTATTTGATTCATGTTAACTTCCTTACTATTGAATACTCCTTGATTGTAAGTTTACCTGTAACCTTGTGCAATTATATTATATGTCCAACTGTTGTGGTATTAGTGTAGTTGTTATGTGTTTGTTACGCCTCGATTGTCATTGAGGTTATTGTGTTTTTCCTTGGTGTTCCGCGACTTTATTAGTTATTGTTGAATCCCTTGTCGGGACGTTATTATTTCTGCTGTTGATTTTCCCTTGCTCGGATACTATTGTTACTGTGTGGTTGTTGGTACCATGATGCACGAGGTCTCTACCGTGCGGTTATTGTTGGGGATTTACACGAGGTCTTTGCCATGTTGTTGTTGCTATTGATGTCTTTGCACATGCGGCGTAATAAGGCAGGATATGTTATATATTTATGTGTGGGTTGCGCATGTGGCGGAATAAGGTGGGAATATTGTGATGCACGTGTGGCGAAATAAGGCGGTGTTGCTATGTTGTTATTGATTGCACACGTGGCGAAATAAGGAGGGATATGTCAGGGGCTGATTATGAAGGACTACGAGTTTAATTCCCGGGAGTACCTCTGTTGTTATTACGGACTACGGGTTCAATTCCCGGGAGTTCCTCTATTGTTATTATGAAGGACTATGGGTTCAATTCCCGGGAGTTCCTCTGTTGTTATTAAGAAGGACTATGGGTTCAATTCCCGTGAGATCCTCTATTATTGGTATGCCGGGCTACAGGTTCGATTCCTGAAAGTTCCCTATAAACTCAATGTGATATGATTGATAGTTTTATTGTTTCTATCCGGGGTGAATGAGCCGGGTGCTAATTGTTCCCATTTCTTATACTTACTAGTTGGCAGGATTCCTGTTAGATACACTTGCACAAGCATACACGTAGCTGGACCCTTCTATTTAAGATGAATCCCTTCAGATTTGACTGAGGGTAGAGATATGACATCGTTTATCTATTGTATATGTGAAAGTGACTCTAGTTGACTAGATAGTTGCCAGCATTGTCGTTTTATTGATGGGGCACGAGATGCCAAGTGTTAGATTTCATATTCTGGGTATTTCCATGAGTTGTGGCTAATTTCTGAGAGTTGTGGTAGGATTGAGGAAAAAGTTGGAAAGGATTTATGTAAGGATCATTTCAGAATAGCGACTTAGCGATTTGTTTGGTCTCGTTATGTTGTGATCTCAGGACTTGGGTTGTGATTTCTACTGTCATTTTTGTATTATCATTTATTGTATCTTGATTTTTCTTATTGTCCTTTATCCTTGTTGTAAATTGTTGTGTTCTTATTTATCCGGATAGTCCTTACATATTCACATAGCATCTCTATCTTATCTGTTATATTGTTTATTGACTGGTAGGTGTCATGACTGTTCCTCATCACTACCCCATCGAGGTTAGTCTTGATACTTACTGGGCACCGCCGTGGTGTGCTCATACTACTCTTCTGCACATTTTTGTTGTGCAGATACAGGTACTTTCGTTCAGTTCTGTCAGCCTTGGAAGGAGGCATACCGGTAGAGACTTCAAGGTATATCTGCTACGTCCGCAGACCGAGGAGTCCCTTTTCTAGTTATTTGTAAAAAAAAGTGTAGTGTTTCATTATTTCTTCTTATATAGATATTCTTGAGTTAGAGCCTCTTATGTATCCTCTTAGCTTGTGATTTGTGAGTTTCCGGGTTTTGGGAATTGTTGTCAGTTTTGAGTTTGTTATGCTACGTGCCAAGCGGTACCTTAAGCACCATTTTATTTCTCCAATTCAGTTTGTTTTGCTTGCTTCCGCAAATTTTGGTTATCTTCCGTGTTGTTAGGCTTACCTAGTCGTAGGGACTAGGTGCCATCACGACATGTTCATGGAGGGTGAACTAGGGTCGTGACAAGTTGGTATCAGAGCTCTAGGTTCATAGGAGTCACAGATCACAAGCCGGTTTATTAGTGTCTCGTGGATCGGTACGGAGACGTCTGTACTTATCTGCGAGAGGCTATGTAACTGTTAGGAAAAATTTCACTTTATTTGATTTCTTCGTCGTGCGAGATTTTGACATCCACAATCCTAAACCCCTGTCTTCTACTCTCTCACAGATGGTGAGGACAGGTACTACCCGAGGTGATCAGGCACCCGTGCCCCCTGCTGCAGCCGCCGGAGGTCGGGGTCGAGGTAGAGTTCGAGGACGCGCACGTGGTGCAGCGAGGGCACCTGCGCGAGCTGCCGCAGATACACCACCAACAGATCCAGCTAGAGTCCAAGCACCCGACACGCCTACTGTTACTACTACCCCAGCCGTTCAGGAGACTTTGGCATTCATGAGTATCTACACCGCTTTGGCTCAGGCCGGATTACTTCCCCCTGCTGCAGCCACACCCCAGGCCGGAGGAGGAGCACAAACTCCCGCCGCTTGCACCCCTGAGCAGAGAGCGCACGTTGAGCACGTTCCCGAGATTATTCTTGCGCCGCCAGTGGCACCAGTTCAGCCCGAGGGCATGGTAGCGGTGTCCGAGCAGGAGCAGGTGAGACTAGAGAGGTTCAAGAAGTATGGCCCTCCGGTATTCAGTGGATTACCATCAGACAATGCATTGGGTTTCCTTGATGAGTGTTACCGTATTCTCCGTACTATGGGTATCTCGGGATCGAGCGGGGTTTCTTTCACTACTTTCCAGCTTCGAGGGGCCGCCTATGATTGGTGGCGCACCTATGAGTTAGATAGTCCAGACGAGGCAGCTTCATTGACATGGACTCAGTTTTCAGATATGTTTCTGAGAGAGTTTGTCCCTCAGAGCCTCAGGGATGCATGGCGCGCGGAGTTTGAGCATTTGCGCCAGGGTGCCATGACCGTTTTGGAGTATGCTGTCCGTTACACCAGTTTGGCTAGACATGCCTCAGCCTTGGTTTCCACTGTTCGCGAGAAGGTTCGCCGGTTCATCGAGGGGCTTATTCCTAGAATTAGGTCCAGCATGGCCCGAGAGTTGGAAATGGACATTCCATATCAGCAGGTGGTGAACATTGCCAGGAGGATAGAGACTATGTATGCTAGAGAGAGAGGGGGCAGGCAGAGTCATGAGAGAGAGAGTAGACGAGATCACGAGGGAGAGTTGGAGGAAGCGAGGAGGCCTCGTAGGTAGGTGAGATATACTGGTCCTTATTATGGGGGTAGGATACATCATGGTAAAGGTTTTGTGGGTCAGCCAGTTCAGTTTGCGCTTCAGGCTTCGCATGGTGACTCAGGTGTTCATGGGTCTCGAACGACCCATACCGCTTAGTTCCCACCGCCTCATCAGCAGAGAGGATGCTTTGAGTGTGGAGATACAAGCCACATGGTGAGAGATTGTCCGAGACTTCGGACTGATGTGATGCAGCGAGGTATTCAAACAGGGAGAGGGCACCCAAGAGAGGGAGGCCCAACTCGTTGATGTGTTTCATATAGTGGGCTTGAGGCCGGTGCGCCAGCTAATGTCACCCAGGTACGAATTCATTTGTTATAGAAAGGCACTATCTGTAGCTCGTCAGAATTTTACTTATTAGGATGAGTTCCTTATTTGTTGTTTCATTTATGAGAGTGCTTCATGTTTTTCACTCTGTCTATGTGGTCATCCTATTGGGAGATTTAGTGAGTGATAGCGTTGTCTATCGTCTGTTCTAGCCATTGTCGAGAGTTATTGGGCTAGTTGTTATTTTCCAGTTGTCTGATTCTGGTAGGCCTGATGTGATTTCTGAGCATTCTTGGCTACGAGCTGTGATTCTTATGCTCCACCGGTGTGGGGGCTAGTCTATGTGTAAATCATAGATGGAAGTGATCTAGTAAGAGTTTCTAGATGGGTTGATGTGTACCCTACTTGTGATCCAATATTGAGGGCGAGACCCTCGTTATTTCTCATGATTTGATATGTTGAGACCGGGTTGTGTACCGTGGTGAAAGTTACACCAGTATAAGATTTTGTGAGACCATTATATGTTTTTATTCCTTCTTGTTAGATGTCTTATAGAATTGTATTTTAGAAGAATTTTGTGCTAGTTTAACTGTTTGTTAGTTCTCTTATGTGTTCCGTTTCTCATATTCATTCATTTTCGTTCTATGCTCCTTGAGTTTCAGTTTGTGGGGTGTACTCATTGGTATGGGTTGAGATTTAGTTAATCGCGTGTTTTGCCATATGATTCTCGTGGTTGTTGTATCGTCACCAGTGGTATGGGTGACTGAAAAGAGTTCCTATTGAATATGAGGCTTATGGCCGATACAGATTTGATCTTAGGCATTTTATTGCTATCAGAGATGTTATTGCGGAATTATATGTGGTGTGTCATGTTGCGTGGCTGTACCTTGTGTGTGTTGGCTTGTGTTGAATTAGCTAGGTGAGACCGGTACCAGGTATGGACTTGGAAGTCTTTTGGAAATGGATGAAGGATGAATCTGGTTTGAAGGCTTAATGGTATTGCTACAAAAGTTAAATTTCAGTTGAGATGGTGTCATCGGGCTTGAGTAGATTGGGGTGACGTGGGATCACCCGCGGGTGTACGTTGGAAGTGCACATTCAGTGATTAAAGACTTCGGGTTTGTTCTTTATGCTCGTTCGAGGACGAACGAATGTTTAAGTGTTGGAGGATGTAATGACCCAACCGGTCGTTTTTAGAATTTAAGCCCCGATCCCCCGTTAACTGCTTCCCATAAGTTCATTTATGCTATTTTGGTTTGCCGAGATGTTCGGTGTTAGGATTCAGAGTGTTTTGGGACACTTAGTCCTTAGATGGGAGCTTAAGAGTTGAAAGATGGTCCGTATTTGGAATAGTGTGAAAACGACCTCGGAATGGAAATTTGATCGTTCTGTTAGCTCCGTTAGGTGATTTTGGGGTTGGGAGCGTGTTTGGAATGAATTTTGGGGGTTCGTAGCTTATTTAGGCTTGAAATGCCGAAGTTTAAATTTTTGAAGTTTCTGGCCAGATAGTGAGATTTTGATTCCGAGGGTTGGAATTTAATTATGAAAGTTTCTATAGCTCCGTTATGTCATTTTGGACTTGTCTACAAAATTTGGCGTCATTCCGAGTTGAAATGATAAGGTTTCGGCATGAGGTTAATTATTTGAAGATTTGGAAGTTCATAAGCTTGATTTTGATTCAATTCGTTGTTTCGATATTGTGTTATATGATTTAAAGCTTTGAGCGAGTCCGTGTTAGGTTATATGACTTGTGTGTGTGATTAGACGAGGTCCCGGGAGTCTCGGGTGAGTTTCGGATAGGTTTAGGCTATGTTGCGCTTGTTTTGGATACTTTGTCATCGTTTCTTCAAGCAAAAAATGATATCATATTACGCAAATGATATCCAAATTTAGTTTTGTTTGAACCATTAGATCTGTATCGAAATTTTGGAGCCATAGGAAAAAGAATCATCGAATTTGGACATCGTATGAGGAAGTTATGCTCATTTTCGTGTCGGGAAAAATTGCTGGTTTCTGCTATGTTCGCAAATGCGAACTTTTCATCGCATTTGCGATGCCCAGTTCGCAAACGCAAACTTTTTGTCGCAAATGCGAACTCTGCCAGCCTTTTTTGTTCGCAATATCTAAGGGTTCGCAATTGCGAACCCTGGGTCGCAAATGCGACATCTGAGGCCTGTTAAATGAGGTTTTTGACGGGATTTTCACCCATTTTTCAATTTTCTCAAAACCTAAACCTCCATAGACGATTTTCCAAAGACCCAAACTTCTGCAAATCATTGGGTAAGTGTCTCTAATCCTTTTCCAATTATATTTTGTGATTATATCTTAGATTTAACATCAAATTCATGAGAATCTAAAGGAAAATTTGGGGAAAATTATGAAATCTTTCAAAAATACAAAATGATGATTTGAATGACCAAATGGTATCGTAATTAGATAATTTTTATATGGGTGAACTCGTAGCGGAATGGGTTTTCAGTTTTTGTAATTTTTTTTGGGTTCCGAGGTGTTGGCCCGAGGAGTTGACTTTTGTTGACTTTTTGCAAATTGTGTAAGAATCATAGTTTTGTTAATTGAAATGTTTTCTCTTGCATTGTTTGATGTATTCAAGTTATTTTTGGCTAGATTGAGCCAAGCATTGATGAATTGGTAAAGGAAAAGCTAAATTGAGTATTGAATTGGCCGGATTGAGGTAAGTATCTTGCCTAACCTTGTGTGGGGGACCTCCCCTTAGGATTTGAGTCTTCTCTATTGATTGTAGTCCGTGTACGCGAGGTGACGAGTGCGTGCTCGGATTTAATTGTGGTAAATTGTCCCTTTTAGGTTCTTAGACTTGTGAAATTCACCGAGTAGGAAGATAATATTGATACGATTAAGTCCCCTGTTATTAGTTTCACCTCTACATGTCTTGATTGAAATTTGTTGCTCTTCTTGATTTATTTCTGCTGTTAAATGGGCTTTTACGCGTTTAAACTAAAGACAAATACCCTTCTATATTCATAATACCCGCCCTAACTACTCGCCTTTAAATTGAAAATTTATAAATGTTATATCTCATATAATTAATCGCTTTTAATTGGAAGAAAGATAGGTATCTCATAATTAATTGATATTTCTTAAATGGTAATTATTTGATTCATGTTAACTTCCTTACTATTGAATACTCTTTGATTGTAAGTTTACCTGTAACCTTGTGCAATTATATTATATGTCCAACTGTTGTGGTATCAGTGTAGTTGTTATGTGTTTGTTACGCCTCGATTGTCATTGAGGTTATTGTGTTTTTCCTTGGTGTTCCGCGACTTTATTAGTTATTGTTGAATCCCTTGTCGGGACGTTATTATTTCTGCTGTTGATTTTCCCTTGCTCGGATACTATTGTTACTGTGTGGTTGTTGGTACCATGATGCACGAGGTCTCTACCGTGCGGTTATTGTTGGGGATTTACACGAGGTCTTTGCCATGTTGTTGTTGCTATTGATGTCTTTGCACATGCGGCGTAATAAGGCAGGATATGTTATATATTTATGTGTGGGTTGCGCATGTGGCAGAATAAGGTGGGAATATTGTGATGCACGTGTGGCGAGATAAGGCGGTGTTGCTATGTTGTTATTGATTGCACACGTGGCGAAATAAGGAGGGATATGTCAGGGGCTGATTATGAAGGACTACGGGTTCAATTCCCGGGAGTACCTCTGTTGTTATTACGAAGGACTACGGGTTCAATTCCCGGGAGTTCCTCTGTTGTTATTATGAAGGACTATGGGTTCAATTCCCGGGAGTTCCTCTGTTGTTATTATGAAGGACTATGGGTTCAATTCCCGTGAGATCCTCTATTATTGGTATGCCGGGCTACGGGTTCGATTCCCGAAAGTTCCCTATAAACTCAATGTGATATGACTGATAGTTTTATTGTTTCTATCCGGGGTGAATGAGCCGGGTGCTAATTGTTCCCATTTCTTATACTTACTAGTTGGCAGGATTCCTGTTAGATACACTTGCACAAGCATACACGTAGCTGGACCCTTCTATTTAAGATGAATCCCTTCAGATTTGACTGAGGGTAGAGATATGACATCGTTTATCTATTGTATATGTGAAAGTGACTCTAGTTGACTAGATAGTTGCCAGCATTGTCGTTTTATTGATGGGGCACGAGATGCCAAGTGTTAGATTTCATATTCTGGGTATTTCCATGAGTTGTGGCTAATTTAAGAGTTGTGGTAGGATTGAGGAAAAAGTTGGAAAGGATTTATGTAAGGATCATCTCAGAATAGCGACTTAGCGATTTGTTTGGCCTCGTTATGTTGTGATTTCAGGACTTGGGTTGTGATTTCTACTGTCATTTTTGTAGTATCATTTATTGTATCTTGATTTTTCTTATTGTCCTTTATCCTTGTTGTAAATTGTTGTGTTCTTATTTATCCAGATAGTCCTTACATATTCACATAGCATCTCTATCTTATCTGTTATATTGTTTATTGACTGGTAGGTGTCATGACTGTTCCTCGTCACTACCCCATTGAGGTTAGTCTTGATACTTACTGGGCACCGCCGTGGTGTGCTCATACTACTCTTCTGCACATTTTTGTTGTGCAGATACAGGTACTTTCGTTCAGTTCTGTCAGCCTTGGAAGGAGGCATATCGGTAGAGACTTCAAGGTATATCTGCTACGTCCGCAGACCGAGGAGTCCCTTTTCTAGTTTTCTATAAAAAAAAGTGTAGTGTTTCATTATTTCTTCTTATATAGATATTCTTGAGTTAGAGCCTCTTATGTATCCTCTTAGCTTGTGATTTGTGAGTTTCCGGGTTTTGGGAATTGTCGTCAGTTTTGAGTTTGTTATGCTACGTGCCAAGCGGTACCTTAAGCACCATTTTATTTCTCCAATTCAGTTTGTTTTGCTTGCTTCCGCAAATTTTGGTTATCTTCCGTGTTGTTTGGTTTACCTAGTCGTAGGGACTAGGTGCCATCACGACATGTTCATGGAGTGTGAACTAGGGTCGTGACAGACAGCCTTCTTATGAGTCACAATGTGCTATACAACAAGAACAAGACCACTTTCCCGAATACCAATCGTACTCATTTGATCTTCATGGCAACATCGAGAAGCCTACCCGGAAGAAGGTACAGGAAGATATAGCCCAAAGAATGGAACGATTAGAACAACAGCTGAGAAGCACGCAAGTAACGGCAGGTCAAAAAAGTGTTGCCTTCAGAGACCTATGTGTATTCCCTGATGCTCACTTGCCGCCTGGCTTCAAGGTTCCCAAATTTGAAAAGTACGATGGACGTGGAAACCCCATAGTCCACCTGAAAAGGTATTGCAACCAATTGAGAGGCCTGGTAAGAAATGAAGAATTGCTTATAGCTTATTTTGGGGAAAGCCTCTCGGGAGTAGCGTCTGAATGGTCTTAGGATCAAGACACGTCTTGTTGGTACGTTTGGGATGATTTGGCATGGGCCTTTATCAAACAGTTTTAATACAATATTGATGTCACCCCAAACCGCATTTCCTTTTCTAAACTGAAAAAGAAACCAACTGAAAGTTTTAGGGAATATGCCATCAAATGGAGAGAGCAAACAGCTAGAGCTAAGCCACCCATGGATGATTACGAGTTCGCCACTGTTTTCCTTCAGGCGCAAGATCCGGATTACTTTCAAAATATAATATCTGCAGTTGGTCAATCCTTTGAAAAAATAATCAAAATCGGAGAAATGGTGGAAGACGGTCTTAAGACCGGCAAAATTATAAGTCAAACAGCTCTCAAAGATGCGACTCAGGATGTTCAAAGTGAATTTAGTGATGTGAATGGGAGGGATGAAGAAATCATGATGGTATCAGGGTCGAGAAGAGGTCGTATGAGAACATCTCGAAGGTATATGCAGCCTCATCAGGTTTTCCATGACCCTCTTAAGCATTACTACCCGCCTCAGAACCCTCCATACTCTGTTGATCCAGTCCAGTATGTTACCCAACCCTCAAAACACCCAAGAAAACAAGCCCGAACATCCCAAAATTTTTACTAGCCTTCGCAAAATTGTCAAGTACCTTATAACCCACATCCAAGCCAAGGGTATGAAGGGAGCAAAAGTTGAAAGATAATTTTACACCAACAGGAGAGTCATATACAAGCTTGTTCGAGAAGTTAAAACAACATGACATGATTGCACCCATTCCTCCAAATCGGGTGGACCGACATGCGAGAAGCTGACTCATCCAAAAGGTATGAATACCACTCCAATGCTCTGGGGAACAATGATGAAAGTTGTCGGGATTTTAAAAATGAGATAGAAAGAATGATTGAGGAAGGAATAATTGCGGTCCAAGATAGTGGCATCCAAAGCATTGCGCAGAATCCTTTACCTGCACATGACGGAGCACATTTTATGGGAATGATGCCCGGTGACATAGGGGAGGAGAATCTTCTTGGGAAATTGTCAAATGAAATTGAAGATATTGAAACAGAAAATGATCTTGGCAACATTAATGCAGAATTCAGCGGCTAAGATGCCATGCTTATGAATTGGGAAGGCGCTCCATCTCTTGGAATTTTAGTGGTTTATTTTGGTGTCATCTCTGTTGCCCAGGTTATTTCAGGGTTGTATTCTGGACATTGTCTTGAGAGTCAAAACCCTTCTATCTTTCCACTTTGCTTTGCTTAGTAATAAAAATTTTTTAGTGCCATCTAGGTTTGTAATTCTAGTCTAGTCTATTCATGTTGTTATTAATCTTGTTGATTCAACCCATCAGTCTAATACAACTTTCTGTTTTCCTTTATTTCTAGCCATTCCATTTCTAATCACTTTACAATTCTTTTCATAACTAATTTTAGCAACATGACATGCACAGAATTCTCGGCCTGATTTTAAAAGTCAAATTAGCAATGAAACAATGTTGAAAATGTAAGGATATTTATCGGAATACTATGAAGCCTAAATCAAGTGAAACTGGAAAGCAGAACATAAAGAAATGCCTTGGAAATGCATCATGCTTCATCAGTTTAAAGCCAAAGGCAAAAGTACCCCAAGGCGAAAGGAACTATTCGTGGTATCTAGATTGTTGTCCAATGGCACTATGAATCGGCAAATATAGAAGGAAAATATGTGAATCAATCAAAAGGTGTTTAATTGTGCAGTTTGTACTTGGTAGATTTTGAAGATTTGAATGACGAAGGCATTTTATTCGGCTATATAAACACTTTATCCATTGTTATCCCTTTGAGCCTTATTATATTTCGTATCCCTCTTTCGGAATCAACAAACAACAATCGAGGATTGAATGGGGGAAATCAAGTGGAAACAAAAGAAAGGAGAAAAGAAAAGAAAAAGAAAGAAGAAAAGAAGAAAAGAAAAAAAAAAGAAAAAGAGAAAAGAGAAAAGAAAAAGAAAAGAAAAAGAAAAAGAATAAAGAGATAAGAAAAGAAAAGAAAAGAAAAATAAAAGAAAAGAAAAGAAAAATGCAAAGAAAAGAAAGAAAATTGGGAGAAGTCAAAATCGTAACAATAAAGCGATCTTATGATCCGAACTACATTTGACTTGATCCCGAAAGGGTACGTAGGATGCCTCACCGAGGTTCAGTCACAATAAAGGAAAAGTCCAAGAATACCCAAAGAATGAAACATGGGCATGAGTTATGGTTGTTGAAGAAATATGGTTCCAAAAGTTGTAATCATTTAATCCACGTTGAAATAATTTGAGCCTTTATACCCTTTTTTCTAAATCCCATCCAATAGCCTGCATTACGGTCTAAAGAAAGACCTTCCGATCAATTTTCAAGAAATGCCGAGTCAAACAAGCAAAGGCGAATCAGATCAAAGGCAACACTCCAGTCCGAACTAAGAAAAATGAAGAATTCAAGAGATAATGAGAACACCACGGGACTCCGAGATGAGAGAAATCAAAATTAGAGAGTCTTATCGGTGAAAACCCTCACAGGCACCGTAAGGTGACAGTAAGTTGAGAGAAAGAAAAGTCAAAATGAGAGAGGCTTGATGGTGAAAACCCTATGGTCACTACAAGTCGACTAAGGATCATGAATCAGATCAAGGAAATGGAGTGTTGAAGATCAGTTTCATGGCAGAACTTGCAACAAGAGTTGAACATCAAATTTGCTATACAGAGAAGGCTAAAAGTGCATGTCAAGGTTGTCACACCTCCTTTTTTACTACCCCACAAAAATGTATGCCTGAAAAGCGGCTTTTGTACTGATCAATTTGGAAAGATATGTAGGGTATACCTCAATGTTCAAATACCCAAGACGGATATAACAATAAAGAGGAAGGAGTTTTTCCACATAAAGGACAATCGGTTTGGGATTTTTATTAAATTATCAGAGTCACCACTTGTGAAGATAAGGGTGTCCCAAGTCACCAATTAATACCAAATCCGAGGAAATTGACTATATTATTACAGTCTGCAAAACAAAGACCTGGATAAGGAACTCTGTTAACCCGGGAGAAGGTGTTAGGCATTCCCGGATTCCGTGGTTTTAGCACGGTCGCTCAATCATCGTTCTTGAATCTTGTTTGACTTATTATAGATTTTAACAATACGTATGTGCTTTCGCTTTAATATTTTATAGAATTGTGACATCGCAAAAACACATCCCGAGTCACACCGCAACCAGTACGCCTGTGACTTTTGGTATATTTTGGGTATGCCGGGATTTAGGATTTGAGTTGCACCAAGTGCACACTCATTCATAAGGAAGGTATATTAAATCGTGCCTAATAGAGTCTATCGGCTTTTAATTCTTTTGGGAGAGGCTATGAAGTTTACTAGTAGACTTCCCTGGTCTATTTATGTTTTAACTTCATTACTAGAGGGGGGCCCCCACTGTTTATTGTCGTGTGAGGCTCGTCCCAATTACAGTTTTTAAAGTCCAACCCTATCGTTTAACTATATTTTCTATATATGTTTTTTCCTTAGCCAAATGGTCATTTCAACATCAAGCCCAGGCTATTTTTATTTTTCTTCATTGGGCCTGGGCTCTTGACCTCTTACTTAAACGGGTACTGGATCTGCCCAGGTCGCAAAGACCCAGGCTGTTCTCAAGCTTCTGCTCAACAGCCCAGCCGATTTCATATCACAGTTCAGGCCCACGATACATGTTGGGCCCAAACCAAATGGGAACAATAGTAATACGAGTAAACAACTGAAGATAAATATACACATCTGGAATTAATAATGGAATCAAATTGCACTTTTATTTAACAAAAAAAAGGAATATCAGTACACAAATTATCAATATTAATTTTGAATCACAACTATCTGCTTACCTAAGGATTAAACTAAAAGATTATTTCTATCTTTGATCCTTACTAATAAATCTACACTAATCATTAAATTACTTACTAGTTGAGATTAAAAGGTTACTTAACTATATATATACATATGTGAGAAAACATAAGGATTATTTAAGGACAAGATGAGTACTTACAACTACACTGTTACACTACCTAATTAATAGGAATTAAACTTGTTTAATATTTTCAAAGCCAATCCTATTCTTATTGTTACTTCAGCTGATTCCCTTTTAAACCACTCAACTCTGGGTATTGATTTTTAAAAACAGACTATCATCATTGGCATGATTTAAACAGTATGATTACTCAATTAACAACTCGAGTACCTACATCTAAGTGATGCAAAGGTTCTAACATAACTAAACAACTGATTTTACTGTGACTTAGCTCATTGCAATGTTATTAACCCAGTTATAAACGTTTCGTGACCGGATCTAATAATTTTTCTACTTCGAAGCTTGTCTACGTTTAAATGCAGATCTACGACATTAGCTATGTGATTATGATTTACGAGACTACCGTGAAGAACAGCTAATAGCTTTAAGCCGTGATTAACTAACCTATATTTTAGAGTTTTACATATTTAAACTAGGTGATATAGAGTTATGACTACACTACCACTAGCTATTACATTGTTTTGTCTTTGTTTTTCTACTATTACATACTATACTACTTCAATATTATAGATCTAAGCTAACACTAAATAACTACGAAGATATTAGACTACAAAATACATGATAACGCAAGAATTTGAACTAGAACTTCATTTTTATTGCAGCAAATCATCACTACAGCTTCATTCGACTAGAGGTGTACTTGAATCAGTAAGTAGAAACCAATGAGTCTAGGGGATTAAGAAAATAAGCACAACAATAGACTCGAATAGCAAATGCAATAGTGATGGATTGAATATCAACGAACAGAATTCCACAGCTACAGCAAACAGTAATCCAAACAAAATTTGAGCAGAAAACCACAAGATAGACGACTACCAGATGCTCTCACTCAAAAATGCCCGAATAAAAACTGCTTGATATATTACTACTTTTACTCTGAATTTCTCTTCAAAATTCATTCTATATGTATTTATATTTCTCTGAGCTTTACTTCTCAAAAGCCAGCCCTTATTTCACTCTTTTTGGGGGTATATATAGGTGTAAGAGTGGCTGATTTCTTGGGGAGAAAGAATGGGATTAAATCCCACTTCTCCCCCTTTATAATTGCTAAACTTACACTTAGATCCCATTTTCAGTTATCAAATTCCTTCCAGCATGTGCTGGAAGGTTCTATTAGATTCCCTTTTAAGGCTTTTACCAAAGTATCCCTAAGGGTTAAAGATTTTTACTGATTTCACTTTTTAGGGAGACCATTATACCCTTTAACCTCTGCAAAATTGCAGAAATCAGGGGTACAAATGACTCCCATATCCCTATGTGTTCTATATAATTCACTATTTTACCAATTTGACTTCCTTTTATACCCTTAGTGACTTTGTTGATTTACTCGACCTACCTAGGTCAGGTTTTCAGCATTTTGGGGTTTATTTAACTAATGGCCAGTCCTTGCATTGGTATTTAAGGACTGGCCAGTTCTACTTTAAGGAACTATTTCAAACTTAGCCAATTTTGTTTCATTTTCAGTTAATTAAGACCTTTTATTTCATTTTTAAACTAATTGCAGGACTAGCCTGCTTTATTGTTGTATTTAACCTATTTAAGATTTAGCCAGTCCCAAGTTGAGACTTGGCTTGGGTAATTGAAACCCATTTGCTGAACACAGGCTGGGCCAAAGCCTTTGCAGACTTAGCCCACCTGTGATTCAGGGCTCAAATGAGCCTTGGTAAGTCTGAACTTGCAGACTTAACCAATTATTTGCATAATTAGCATATTTAACTGAACACAGGCTGGGCTAAGGTCTTTGCAGACCTAGCCACCTATCTCTCAGGGCTCAAATGTGCCTTGGTGAGTCTGTACTTGTAGACTTACACCATTTGTTGCACATCTAGCCTTTTTAACTGAACACAGGCTGGGCTAAGGTCTTTGCAGACCTAGCCACCTGTGATTCAGGGCTCAAATGAGCCTTGGTGAGTCTGTACTTGCAGATGCACAACTAGCCTTTTTAAGGTGGGCCAGTGTGCTAGACCTTGTAGAGTTGGTCAATTTGCAAAATTGACCACTCTTTGGTCACTTATTATCTTATAACCTATGGTTGTTTGATTTTCAGTTTTAAACCTATTTCAAAACTAGCCATTTTATGGAACTTAACACTAACAGCTATAACCAATCCCCTAAAGTTAATGAGTATTAATCACATGCTCACACTAACAAAGAACTATTGCAAACTAAGTTATTTCAACATGCAATTGCACACATAACCACATGAGATCAAACATTGTGCATCAATCAAGTAAAACTCAAAAGGGGAAATTTAATAATGTTGAATCTTAATCAATCAATTCACATAACCCAATTCCATGTGGCAAAGTGTCAATTACTATCAATTAGACTTAATTACAACTAGTTTATGCTAGATGATACATTGAAAAACCCCAAAATCTTCGAGGTTCATGGGCATAAACATACACAGAAGCTAAACTCTCACAAACAGTCAGTAATAGATGAAACATTACTCATTTTTTTAGACACAAGGACCACAGAATAGCATAGACATGGTAGCCAGGATATATTTTCAAGTACTAACCCTAACTTTGATAAGATAAAAATAAAGCATAAAAAAGAGTAATGGGGAAACAGTGAAGAAGAAACCCAACATCTATCATGCCAAGTAATAGAGAAAGAAGTAAAATCAGATTAACATGCTTATCTTAGCAGATGAAGGAACAGAAGAGGTGGTATAAACCAATTATTAGAGAAAAGTCATGGTTTTAATCAGAAGATTTAGGGGAATAGACAAAGATAAGGTAAAACAAACTTAATATAAGAGACCAACAGCTAATCCTAGCCCTAAAACTAAGCATGAGAAGAAATAGAAGAGAAAAGTCATTCACACTATTGAGAGCTAACAAAGAAGACTAATACAGAATGAGAGTCAAACCTTAAACATGCAAAGGAGATGTCGAAGACCAACAAGATGGAGAGTCATAATACTAACAGAGGACAAAGACAAAGACAAAAGAAAGATATCCAAGTCAAGTCTTCAAATCAGAACAAAAATCCAGACAAGCAAGATAAACCTAGTATAAGAGATGAATAGCAATGACTAGAAAACATGTAAGGAATCATAAAGAGACGAACATACATGCTGTTGAAGACTAATAGATCAGAAATCACAATAAAGATGAAGAAGCACACGATAAAAGATAGATCTTTTGACTCAGAAAAAAAGAACATGATTTGCAGCAGCCAGAACAGAAGAACAACAAGATGAAAAGAAGATTCTAGAAACAAAAACAGTCAAAACAAGAAAATAACATGAAGACGAACAAGATGAACAAAAAAAACCCAAATACTAGCCAGATCTTTCAAGCTAAAGAAACAAAATAGTCAAAATAGGAAAATAACATGGAGATGAACAAGATGAACAAAAATCCTAATACTAACAGGCTCTTTGAATCAGAGAAACAAACACAGATAACATAGAAAAATATCACAGAAGAAAGATATGAACAATGAACAAGTTAGAAAAAACCCTAGTAGTAACAGATGAAACACAAGATTTCAAGATCTTAAGAATAGAAAAACAGACAGAAATATCAAGACAAAAGCAATGAAACAAAGGGAAAACATGAATATGAACAAACAAAGGAAGCAGATAAATCACAGAAGAGGGCGAGGGTACTTAGCTTTGCAGGGCCTGTCCCCTGAGCTTCCCCTTTCACTCTTCTCTTTTTTTTCAGTCTCTTTCAGACCTTTTCTTTGTTTCTTTTTCTTTATTCACTTTTTCTCATTTTTCTTTTCTGGTTTTCCTTTATTATACTTCAAGGTGAAGTCTTTTGGTTTTTTTTTTTCGGAGTAGGGTGTTTGGGAGAGGGTAAAGGCTAGATCTTGGAGAAGGTTTAGTTATGAGTCGTCGGAGTTAGGGTTCCGGCGACTTTCTTTTGGATATTCGACGGGTTCAGGGTATATTCAAGGGATTTCAAGGGGGGGGGGGGTAGATCGGACCAAGGTGGTGCTTTTGGCGTTGGTTTGAAGAAGGATTTCATAGCTTGTGGTCACCGGAGGTAGGTTCCGGTGACCGGCAGATCAAGAACAGGGGGTGTTTCAAGGGGCTTTAGGGTTTTGAGGTTGAAGAAGAGAAGAGGGGAGGGGAGGGGATGGCCGGAGACCATCGTGGAGGGTGGTGGCCTC
This sequence comes from Nicotiana noctiflora, assembly GCA_032618575.1. Taxonomy (NCBI): domain Eukaryota; kingdom Viridiplantae; phylum Streptophyta; class Magnoliopsida; order Solanales; family Solanaceae; genus Nicotiana; species Nicotiana noctiflora. The sequence continues at coordinate 83,230 of JASVEL010002022.1, read as the reverse complement.
CACGGCCGGTGAGGGTTTGCAGAGAGGGAGGTGAGGATGAAGACGAGGGAGAAGGAAGAAAGGAGGCGGCTAGGGTTTGGGTAGGTTAGAAATGGCTGGTCTCAGACGGACCAAAGCCTTTTATAGGCGGGGAGGATAAGGTGATCTGGATCGTTGATCTGATGAAGATCAACGGTCATTAGCACCGTTACTAAAACGACGCCGCTTGATTACATATGACACTTAAGCTTTCAACCATCAGATCATTTCACACGAACGGCTGAGATTCGATCTCACACTTAATTAATTGAATTAAATCCGGATTGATTCTCAGTCGTTGGATTTGGTGCAACGAACTGCTGAGATCACTAATCACTTGATGGTCTGGACCGGACCTTTGGGCCAACGTATTTGGGCCACTCAATTCAAATTCTTTTGGCCCAAAGCAATTATACCCAAATGTATTTTTGTATTTTTTGATGTTTTTAATTATGTTTATGTATTTTCTTTTTTGTATTTTGTTTTCTTTCCTTTTGTATTATTTAAATTATTCAATTTCCTACTTGCACTAATTTTTTGATATTTTTTGGCAATTTTCTACTATTTCTTCCCTAATTTCCGATATTAATGCTCTTTTTTTTTATTGATTTTCTTTTAACTACTTAATTCAAAATGCATGTATTTAACCTATATTTTTTGATTTTCTAATTTTAATTATTTAAGCACATAAAAATGCATTTAATTTCAAACAAGACATGCAATTACACTCAAAAATATTATTTTATTTTTAATTTTGGAACGTTGTTTGCCTAGTGCAAAAATCATGTGCTCACAGCTGCCCCTGTTTGCTCAAGAACATGAAGAGTTTCAGTGCAAAGACAAGTGAGCAATAATGAGAGATTTTTGCATGTTGGCACATTCCATGAAAGCATTTTGAAAACCTTTTGACTGCACCCTGCTTTAGAGGTTGCCTACATATCCTGGGCTAAACAGGAATCAGGTCAGTGTAGTTCGGGAAGGTCTGGTAGTTAAAAACTACCAGACTCACTGTTGCATTGACACTGTTGAGACATGCTGACTTACTCCTTATTACACCGGGGGGTAAAATGTAAAATGAAGAAGCTATTCTGAACTATGATTCTACAAATTACAATAATTCCTATCTAGCTTCTTCTTTGCTCTTCCTTGTCTCTTTTTCTTTGATTTTCTGTGATGCTGACTTTCTTTTTTGTTGGTTTTCTTTTTCTTGCTTCCCCCTTTTCTCTTTTTTTTTTTGATTTTCAATGATACTTCTTACCCTCAAGCCGATGCCTGCTCAAAACAAAACAAACTTTCCTTCTGCCCCAGTATGGGCTCTTCATGTTACGGTGTTCCTCATGTTAGCTAACACGAACCGGAGTTGCAAAAATAAAATTTACAGAAAAGTATTCCCTTGTTATCCAGGTGGGCGCCTGATGCATGAAATTAAAGATTTACGAAAAAGTATTCCCTTGTTATCCAGGTGGGCGCCTGATGCATGAAATTAAAAATTGCGGAAAAGTATTCCCTTGTTATCCAGGTGGGCGCCTGATGCATGAAATTAAAGATTTGCAGAAAAATAATCCCTTGTAATCCAGGTGGGTGCCTGATGCATGAAATTAAAAATTAAGGAAAAGTATTACCTTGTTATCCATATGGGCGCCTGATGCATGAAATTAAAGATTTGCAGAAAAATAATCCCTTGTTATCCAGGTGGGCGCCTGATGCATGAAATTAAAAATTGCGGAAAGTATTCCCTTGTTATCCAAGTGGGCGCCTGATGCACGAAATTAAAAATTACGGAAAAGTTTTCCCTTGTTATCGAGGTGGTCGCCTGATGCATGAAATTAAGAATTACGGAAAAGTATTCTCTTGTTATCCAGGTGGGCACCTGATGCATGAAATTAAAAATTGCGGAAAACTATTCCCTTGTTATCCAGGTGGGCGCCTGATGCATGAAATTAAAAATTGCGGAAAAGTATTCCCTCAGTTTGATAACTAGGGAGTGGATTTTAAAGATGATACTTTCCTCTTGTTTTTTGGTGTTTTCTTTGACTGAATAACTTTCACCTGTGAATTCCTTCACTTATTGCCGAACTTTCTCTTTTTGGTTTTTTCTATCTTTCCACATTGGTCGTATTCACTTTAAGGTGATTAGTGATGATTTGTTCCTGTCTAAACCACAAAACAGAAATTTATTAGATATAAACTGCTGGCAACTGGCATCTGCCATCCCTGCCTCTTATTGCTTTCCTTTTTTTTGCTTTTTCTCCCACTGTGTGGTCTTTCGGTTGACTATCTCCTACGAGCTCTTTTTGTATTTTCTTGTTTTTCACTTTTTGTTTTCTTTTCTTTTGGTTCTGTTTTCCAAACTCCTTTATTTCTTTCCAACTTTTCCTTTTCTTTTCTTTTCTGATCCAGTGTTTTTTCAGCACTTATCATGAGGAGCTTGTCGTTAGCTCTAAAAAGGCAAACAATGAAATGCAGAAAAATGAAAAGAGGGTAAGGGTGTTTCGGAGAAGTGGTAGAACTTTTCTGGGTATGTTGGCTGATTCCGTTGACCATGCCATGTATTTAAATTCCGACCCAGTTCATTCAACCCCATTATTCTGACTCCGAGATTGTTCTCGACCCTAACCGACACTATTTTTTTTTGCCTTTTCTCTTGTTCATAGTAATCCTTACGATCGCCTTACGGTGCCTCGAAAGGTTTTCACCAATAAGACTCTCTCATTTATTCTTTCAGCCTCACAATTGCCTCACTGATGAGACTCTCTCATTTTATTTCTCTCAAACTCACAATCGCCTCACGGTGCCGGTTAAGGTTTTCACCGATGAGACTCTCTTATTTTTTTTCATTTTCATTTTTCCTTCATGTATTTTGTTTTCTGTACCACGGGTATTATCCGATGTCTCGCTCCTCCTTCATTGCGTTTGTTATTTTCTTGGAATTGATCAGAAGGTCTTTCTTTGGACTGTAACGTGGCTTTTGGATGGGTTAAGAAAGGAAGGTAAAAGGCTCAAAATTTACGAGGGTTCAAAAATATTTACAACTCTCGGAATTATAAAACATAACTTCTGCCCCAGTTTCAATATGTGGGGAATTTTTGGATTTTTCCTTTATTGTGACTGAACCTCTGTGAGGCTGCCTACGTACCCTTTCAGGATCAAGTCAAACGTAGTTCATTACTACGCCACCAATCAATGAATTTCTTTTTGACTTTTTCCTGATTTCTTTGTCTTTTTCTTTTCTCTTTACATTTTTTCTTTTTTTTTTCTTTTTCATTCATTTCCTTTTTTATTTTTTTATTTTTTTATTTTTTAATTCATCATTTTTTTAATTTTCTGTATTGTGCCATAAGCAATTCCGATAGAGGGGTATGAAAGAATGTATCGAACATGGCTCAAAGGGGATGTCAATGGATAAAATGTTTGGATAGAGAATAAAATGCCTTAATCATTTCAATTCCAAAATCACAACAAAATACAATTGAAAAGGAATCATACATAGTATCTTTTCACCGCATCTGAATATAATGCCCCATTAGACAACACCCGTAATATCATAAATGGTCCTTGCCAGTTTGGCGCAAATTTGCCCTTTGCTTCGGCCCAATGCTGTAGGATAAGCCTCAATACGAGTTGCCCAACTTCAAACTTCCGAGGACGCACCTTCTTATTATATGCTCTGGCCATTCTCTCTCATACAATTGCCCGTGACAAACTGCAGCCAACCTCTTCTCGTCGATCAGACTTAATTGTTCCAGCCGGGCTTTTACCCATTCCTCGTCATCTATTCTAGCTTCAGCTATGATTCTTAGTGACGGTATCTCTATTTCTGCGGGTATAATAGCCTTTTTCCCATACACCAATGAATAGGGCATGGCACCGATAGAAGTGCACATTGTTGTGCGATAACCCATAAGAGCAAAAGGTAACTTCCCATGCCATTGTCTGGATTCCTCCACCATTTTCCTGAGGATCTTCTTTATGTTCTTGTTTGCAGCTTCTACCGCCCCATTTGCCTTTGGCCTATATGGTGTGGAATTACGATGTGTGATCTTAAATCTCTGGCAAACTTCCGCCATGAGGTGACTGTTCAGATTGGCCCCGTTATCCGTGATGATTACCTTGGGAATTCCAAACCGGCCTATAATATTTTCATGTACAAAATCCACCACAGCTTTCTTTGTCACCGCCTTGAATGTCTTTGCCTTAAACCACTTAGTGAAGTAATCAATCGCGACCAAAATGAATCTATGCCCATTGGAAGCTGCTGGCTCTATTGGTCCAATAACATCCATGCCCCAAGCTACAAACGGCCATGGTGCATATATTGTATGCAGTTCATGAGGCGGGGAGTGAATTAGATCTCCATGCACTTGGCATTGGTGGCATTTCTTTACATACTTATACAGTCTCGCTCCATTGTGAGCCAATAATACCCGGCTCTCACAATCTTCTTTGCTAAGATATACCCGCTCATATGGGGTCCACAGGCTCCAGCATGCACCTCAATCATAATCTTATCAGATTGTTGCGCATCCACGCACCTCAACAAACCCAAGTCTGGTGTTCTTTTATATATGATTACTCAACTGAGGAAAAGCCATTAGCCAAGCCTCTGATAGATCTTTTCTGATCTCATGTGGCTTGCTCCGGGTATTTACCCGCCTTCAAGTATTTCTTGATGTCGTGGTACCATGGTTCTCCATCCAATTCTCCTTCCACAGCAAAACAGTAAGCATTCTGGTCACGCACCTGGATCTGGAGTGGATCTATATAGGCTTTGTCCGGATGATGTAACATAGAGGATAGTGTGGCCAAAGCATCTGCAACTTCGTTGTGCATTCTTGGGATATGTTTGAATTCTATGGACTGGAATCTTTGGGACAGCTCATTCAAACAATGCCGATAAGGTATCAATATCAGAACCCTTATTTCCCATTCTCCCTGGATTTGGTGTATCAAAAGATCCGAGTCACCCATGACCTAAACTCTTGAACACCCATATTTATTGCCATCCTCAATCCCATGATACACGCCTCATATTCGGCTATATTGTTGGTGCAAAAAAATCTAAGCTGAGTGGTAACGGGATAATGTTGACCCGTTTCGGAAATAAGTACTGCTCCGATACCAACTCCCTTGCTATTGACGGCTCCGTCGAAGTACATCTTCCATCCTAGCTTTTCTCTCTATTCTATTTCTTCAATATTCATTGCCTCCTCATCTGGAAAATATGTCTTTAATGGCTCATATTCATCATCAACGGGATTCTCTACCAAGTGATCCACAACTGCCTGCGCCTTCATCGCCGTACGAGTTACATAAATGATGTCAAATTCTGTGAGCAGAATCTGCCATTTAGCAAGTCTTCCTGTAGGCATGGGCTTCTGGAATATATATTTCAGAGGATCCAATCATGATATCAAGTACGTGGTGTATGCTGACAGATAATGCTTCAGTTTCTGAGCCACCCAATCAATGCACAACACGTTCTTTCTAGCTGAGCATACTTTACCTTGTAAGATGTGAATTTCTTACTAAGGTTATATATAGCCTGCTCTTTCTTGCCTGTCTCATCGTGCTGTCCTAGTACACAACCAAAAGAATTGTCAAGCACTGTCAGATATAAGATCAAAGGTCTTCCCGGCTCTGGAGGAACTAGCACTGGAGGATTTGCTAAATATTCCTTGATTTTGTTGAAGGCTTCCTGACATTCATCGGTCCATTTCACTGCTGCATCTTTCTTTAACAACTTGAAGATTGGCTCACATGTTGATGTCAATTGAGCGATGAACCGGCTAATATAATTCAACCTTCCTAGTAAGCTCATTACTTCCTTCTTGTTCTTCGGCGGAGGTAAACTCTGGATGGCTTTGATCTTTGACGGATCTAGTTCAATACCCCGCCGACTCACTATAAACCCCAACAACTTCCCTGAAGGTACTCCAAAAGCGCATTTTGCAGGATTGAATTTAAGATTGTACCTCCGGAGTCTCTGGAAAAACTTCCCAAAATCCCTCACATGATCATGTTGCTTCTTGGACTTTATGATGACATCGTCCACATACACTTCGATTTCTCGATGCATCATGTCATGGAACATTGTGGTCATTGCCCTCATATAGGTAGCTCCGGCATTTTTTAACCCAAATGGCATCACTCTATAGCAATATGTCCCCCAAGGTGTAATGAAAGCAGTTTTCTCCGCATCTTCTTCGTCCATTAGGATCTGGTGATAACCCGCATAGCAATCTACAAATGAACCGATCTCATGCTTGGCGCAATTGTCAATCAATATGTGGATGTTCGGAAATGGGAAATCATCCTTTGGACTGGCTTTGTTGAGGTCTCTGTAATCCACACACACCCTGGTTTTTCCATCTTTCTTTGGGACTGGCACAACATTTGCTAACCAGGTGGGGTACTTCATAACTCATATGACCTTCGCCTCAAACTGCTTATTCACCACTTCTTTTATCTTTACGCTGATGTCTGTTTTGAACTTTCACAACTTTTGCTTCACTGGCCTACACTCGGGATAGATAGGCAACTTGTGTACTACCAAATCAGTACTAAGTCCGGGCATGTCATTGTAGGATCAACCATATATGTCCTTGAATTCATGCAGCAACTTTATTAACTCTTCCCTGAGGGAAGTTTCCAGATGAACACTGATTTTTATTTCCCGGACATTATCTTTTCTTCCCAAATTGATGGATTCTGTCTCACTCAAGTTTGGTTTGGGTTTTTCCTCATATTGGTTCAAGTCCTTACTTATTTCCTCCAGGGTTTCCTCATCCTCATATTCTTTCTCACTATCATTCTCAATTTTTTGTATGATAATTCTATTGTCAGAACTTGGCCCGGAATTCTTCATGCATGACAGGTCATCAGAATCAGCACACATGGAACTGTACAAAAGAAAAGATAAAAATAAGGCAAAGAATGAAGATAGAAGAAAAACTGCATTTCATTGATATTTCAAAGATGAACAAAGTTTTTGGGTACATCTTGATTTCCATGGTGGGTAGGGGACTACAAAAAGTAAAATTTCTTTTTGGGGAAATGATGATGAATTTCAAAAGCTAACTACCAAGACTCCTTCCTGATTGGGAAAGGAGTGGCTTCCCAGTTGTTGAGCGCAACACCAGATCCCACAAACTGAACGTCTATCCTGCTAGTACCCTCTCCCATTTCTACCATGTTCATGTCCCCAAATAACATTTCGAACATCATCAAGAGCTCCTCATCAGGCCTGGTCTCAGCATACCTAGATGCAGCAGATGTCAGATGTCTTTTCGTACCAGGCTTGGCAAAGGTGTCCGATAGTTTTGGGATAGGTTTAGGAAGGGTCCAGTTTTTCTTTTTGGATTTCTGGGCTTTTTGGATGTCGGCGTGGGTGGGTTTGAATCCCAAGCCGAAGGTGTCTTTGTTTGCTGGCAGATGAACTTGTTGGGTTATTCCTTGCAAGGCTATTCCTAGCCCTTTCCTTGGTGTAAATCCATTTTTAAGCATCTCCTTGGCTACCATCACAGCAGCAGGTGCCACTGTAGGGATTGGCAATTTCTCACCTTCAACAATCTTGTTCACTGCTACCGTATCTGTCACTTGGTACATCCAGGGACCTTTGTCTACATCAACATCCTTGAATGGAATTACGGCGTTGCAGGTGTCTCCCTCTCCATGCACTGCGATTTCTTGCTGCTGTCATTCAAACTTAACAATTTGGTGCAGGGACGATGGCACGGCTTTGGCTGCGTGGATCCATGGTCGACCCAGCAATAGATTGTAAGACACATCAATGTCTAACACCTAAAAATCCATCGTAAAGTCTACAGGCCCAATGGTGACCTGCAAGATGATATCCCCCAAGGTGTTCTTGCTTCCACCGTCAAACCCTCTCACATTCACACCGTTCCTTCGAATTTTGTCAGGACTGATATTTAGCTTTCCAAGAGTCAAAAGCGGACAAGTGTTTGCACTTGAGACATTATCTATCAACACCCGAGTGACCACTGACTCCTTGATTTTCATTGTAAGGTAGAGCGCCTTGTTATGTTCAGTCCCCTCAACGGGCAATTCACTGTCTGAGAACGTAATCTTGTTGGACTCAAAGATCTTGTTGGTAATCTTCTCAAGATGACAGACCGAGATCTTTTCAGGGACGTGTGCCTCATTCAATATATTCATCAATGCTTTCATGTGTTCCTCCGAATGGATCAACAATGAGAGCAAAGAGATTTGTGCGGGTGTCTTCCTCAACTATTCCACTATGGAGTAGTCTTGAGATTTTATCTTCTTGAGGAATTCTTCTGCTTCTTCTTCGGACACAGGCTTCTTCATGTGACTCTCTTTCACCACCTTTATTTTTCTTAACTCTTCCGGGGCAAAACAGCCCCCGGATCGAGTTAGACCATGCGTCTCGTTGATCTCTCCAGTCACTTCTTTCCCTTTGTATACTACTGCCACCTTGTTGTAGGTCCAAGGTACAGTCTTGGTATCTACCACCGACATCTGTACCACCGGCCTTATAATTACCGGTTCCATGCTTGCACCTTTCACTGTTAACACTGGTTTTACACCTGACACCACAACTTTCAAAGTCTCCACCACTGGTTGCTTTTTCCCTGGTTCTTCAGCTATCATTTTTCCTTTCTCAATTTCCTTTTCTGCTTTGTTGCTGGCCTTTATCATCATGACCGACTGGGATGGCTTCCGGCTGCTCTCCTCTTGTGCCAACTCTATCGTATGTGCTTCATGATGACCCGGCAGTGGATTCTGAGTAATGTTCGGAGCCTCTAGAGCCTGTACCTCAATCCTCCGGCTATCAATAAGCTCTTTAATAGCATTTTTCAAATGCCATCATTTCTCAGTGTCGTGTCCCGGTGCCCCAGAGCAATATTCGCACCTGACCGACTGATCGATATTCTTTGGAGGTGGGTTCGAAAGCTTTGACTCGATTGGGCTCAACATCCCCAATTCCTTCAATCGGTGATAGAGGCTAGTATAGGATTCCCCCAACGGGGTGAATGTTTTCTTCGTCTGATTTATGTTCCTCATCTCAGGGTCGGGACAGAAGTTGGGTTTGTTCGGGTTTCTGTAAGTTCTAGAAGAAGAGTAGGTATTTTGTGTGTGATAAACATTCTACGGGGCCTGGGCTCGCCCTACCTTGGGTGGTGGTGGATAAGTTTGCACTTGAGGATTATGGTAGTGTGGGGTAGTAGGTGGGTAGTATGGTGGTGGTGGGTTGTATGATGTTGGTGGGTTGTATGGGGTTGGTGGGTACGACTGATATGGTCGTGGTGGATGATGGTATTGGCTATGATTCCAAGGTTTGTTCTCCACAACCGACACCTCTTCTTTCTTTTCCTTCCCAATGGTTCCTCCATTCCCTTTCTGGATGGCCTGATTAGTGGCCTTGATCGCTGAAAAACTCATAATCTTGTTAGTTTTCAATCCTTCTTCCACGAAACTTCCCATTTTTACGACTTCATTAAAATTCTTTCCAATGGCTGACACTAGATGTCCATAGTAGGTAGGCTCCAAAGCCTGCAAGAAATAGTCTACCATTTCAATTTCTTTCATCGGCGGATCCACCCTCGCCGCCTGCTCTCTCCATCTAAAGTCGTATTCTCTAAAGCTTTCACCAGGGTTCTTTTCCATTTTAGTAAGTGACAACCTATCCGATATGATTTCCAAATTATACTGGAAATGGTTAGCAAACGCTTGCGTGAGATCATCCCAAATAAACCACCTGGTGTGATCTTGGCGCGTGTACCATTCTAACGCAGAGCCACTCAAACTTTGGCTGAAGTATGCCATCAGAAGCTCATCTCTTCCCCCTGCGCCCCGCATTTTGCTGCAGTGTCCCCTAAGATGGGCCACCGGATCTCCATGTCCACTGTACATGTCAAACATTGGCAACTTGAATCCGACGGGAAGTTGCACTTCCGGAAACAAACATAGGTCTTTGTACGCCACACTTACTTGTCCCCCTAACCCTTGCATGTTACGAAAGGCATGCTCCAAACTTTTCATTTTCCTGGTCATCTCCTCCTGTTCTAAGTTCCTGACCGGTTTTTCTTCGATTGCCTCCATCAACGGGGTGCGAGACTCATGCTGCCGAAAGGTTGGTTCAGGTGGGTAGTAGTGGGTTTCTGGTACATGAAACAACGGTTCACTGGATAATTTATGCAAGGCGGCAGGTGGAGGTGCTACATATACCGGGGAAACCTGGGGTGGCTGGGGTGGCACTTCTTTTGATAGTGGTGGTGGTACCTGAGAGGTGGACCGCCTTACACTAATTGTAAAAGTGTAATTTGAGCGTATCAGTGGCTCAGGGTTGGGATTGGCTGGAGGGACGTATGCCGGGTTAGCGGGATAAGTAGGTAAGGGTTGACCCCTCGACCAAGCCTGGTACATCTCAGCCATCTGCTGTTTAAGCTTGTACATTTCTTCTTTCATTCCCGTCACGTCCACAACTCCCTCTTCTTGGACAGGGTCCATGACTGTTGGTTCAATTTCTTGAGATACGGCCTTTGTCATTGTCTTAGATCTTGTGTTGTAGGGATGAGTAGCCAGAATGTCAGTTTCCAGCTAGAATCTGAATCTCATAAACAACAACACCCGTGAGTGGTTAGCACATAAAGAGATAAAATGCAACAATTTGGAATAATCACATTTTCCTTAGATCGGCATGCATCATCCCGGCCTCTATTTTATTTTGAACCAATCTCATCATTCTTTCTTTTCTTCTTTTCTCTTTTTCTCTTTTTTTTTCTTTTTCTCTTTTTTTTTCTTTTCTCTCTTTTTTATTTTTTTTCTCTTTCTTTTACTTTCTCTCTTTTCTTCTTTCCTTATTTTCTTTATTGATTCGCGTTCCTATTTATTTGCCTATCGTAAATAAAGAATTGACATAAAGCAAAAGGATTGACAACAACTCTTGATTTTCATTGATAGTTCAAAACATCGGTTTACAAGATGGTGTTGTACTACTAATGCAAAGAAATATAAATACAGAATGCATGCCCTAAGAATACATTAATGCTCCTAGTGCCCGCGAGACATCGTTCGGTCTTGCCGCGGGCCTATATGCTAATCTCTTTTGGAGCCTATCCAGTTCGAACACGACTTGCTGCACAAAGAACTTCACTGCTGACACAAATGTTGCCCGAGATATGTCTTCACATAGCTGGCTCTTCCGGGTGATGTACTGAGCAATATGAACAATTCTTTCTCGAATAACCCCTTTCTCTTGAAGAAATCGGCTGATCTGTTCGGTGCGAGCATCTAAAGTGCGTTGGTTCTCCTTTTGGATTTGTTGTAGCTCAAACTCTAGCCGAGCCATAGTCCTATAACAATGTTCTCTTTCTTCTTCGAGATCTTTGATGACTTTGTTACTTTTGATAGTGGCTGTAACAATCTTCTTTCTCAGTTGAGCTACTTCAAACTCATGCTTATCCTGTAGCTGCTGAACCAACTTGGCTCTTTCCTTGGCATCTTTGGCGATTTGCTTCCGAGCCCTGACTAACTCCTTTTCTGCTTTGTCTAAGTCGAAGCTGTAGTCATTCACCTTGCACCAAAGAGTTTCAATCAATTTCTCGTCTCGGGCTAAGCGAACAGGGGTCTCGGATGCAATTTTCATTTTATCAACCTGAGCCTTCAGCATTTCATTTTTTTTTCTCAGCTGCTTTTTCTCTCCTTCGTCGGATGCTGCCTGCAAACTGCTCTCAATCTGGAGATCTCTCAACTGTTTTTCCACCAAGCTGATCTTGGCCTTATATTCACTTTTTTTGGCCACCGAATTCCTATTTTCTTTAGATTGCTCCACTAGATCTTGCAAGTGAGGTCTTTTCGAAGGCCTGTCATGCTCAATACCCCATTGATACCATGCAGAATACCCCGATGACACTTTACCTCGAGCTCTATTCTGCACACAAGTCTCTTCCTTCAAGTTCTGACATTCATTCCAAATCTGACGGACCTTTGCTTCCGGGAATTGCCCATCCGGACTAATCTCTATCACTTGTGAACTGAGGTCCCCATCCTTTGGTATAATTTGACATCTACCAAGATGCCGCAATGCCCTGTATGGGGCATAAGGCTGGATACTATTTAAGCCCATGATCAAAAAGTGTGACCCTTCTGTCGGCATATAAATTACCTCGTGGAGAGGCAACCAATCATATGTCCAATCAATATGGTCGTCGGTCAATGATCGTAGATGTAAAATACAATCCTTTCCTCCTTATGGCAATTTAACTTCTTTTGGTCTCGTGTAAAATTCTTCAAGGCACGTTCTTCCAGTCGGCCCATAGCTTGAGAATGAAAGATGATGGCATAGATGTTCGATAAACCATATTTGCAAAATCAGGTTGCATCCCTCAAAGAAGTTGGCCCCTGCTTTGCATGCAGTCAAGGCATGGTCGATGTCTGCTAAAATCATTGGAGCCAGAGTACAATTATCTTGTACTACCAAAGTGCTTGCTACCCCGGCACTTTTATATTGATGTGCCCATCTTTTCTTGGAAATATGATAACCCTGAGAAATGCCACTAAGAAAGAAAACCGTCGATGCTCCTCCCACTTTGCTCGGTTGGACTTGCTACAAAGCTTGTTCGTAGAGTCGATGAAACCTCCAACATGTCCATATCTGCTATAAATGAAGTTCAGGGAGCAAAATCTGTTGGCTAAATCCTCGTTGTGGACATTTCTAGTAATTTTCAAAGAATCCAAGAAGCAGTGCACCGTTACTGCTCTCGGGGCCACCGGGTATTTTTCTTTCAAGGGGACCTCATTCATCCCTATGTAGAAAGCAATCTCCTCCAGAGTGGGAGTGAGTTCAAAATCCGGAAGATGTAGTACATTGTGTGCAGGATCCCAATATGTGACCAATGCTCTGATCATGTTGCCTCGGGGAATTATGTCCAATAATCCCGTGAGATCTTTTAAGTATCCTTTGATCCAGTTTTGACTTTCTATCCCCATGTCGTTCCACCATAGTCTCAGCTCCAAAGGGATTTTATTCATTAAGGCGAAAGGTTCATTCTGTATTGTGCTCATCCTGCACATTTATTAAGGCAATTTTATTTAGAAAAGAGGAAAATCTTTTTCAATGCAAATTTTCATTTTTGAAAGAAACATGACTCTCGAAGTGGCTATTTTTGCCAAAACAGCCTTCTGGTGTCCTTTCAGAATATTCGGTCGTTTCCAAAAATAGCGGTCACTCTGATTATTTGAAAAGAAAATCTTTTTGGTCTTTTTTCTAAAAAGGTGTGGTTGGACCCGTTCAAGGGTTGCCTACGTATCCCGCCTAATGGCGAGAATCAAACCTGCGCAGTTCGGTCAGATTAGTTGACCAATTATTTCAACAACAAAGCCATTTTTTTTCAAATTTTCAGATTTTCCGTATACACTCTTTTTTTTTCATTAGTTCCAATTTCTCTCTCTTTTCTTTTGAACACTTTTCTATCCTCAGGAATTTTACAGGTCCGCATAACGATCAAGGACAATAAAATGCAACACATAATATGCTCGGTCTTTTAAATACCGGGTCACCTGTCCTAGACGGACCCAAACCCTCTGTTGAGTCCCCTAAATCAATATGATGCAAATAATCATCCTAGACCTATGTTTGACATCTCATAGTTTCACAGAGTGCTAGACCGTGTCCCCGAGCGAACAACTCGAATCGAGGAGGGGGCTACGTACCGGTGACTCGCGGAGTCAATCGGCTTTGTAACTTATTCGGCCTCTATTTTCTTAATTTGGGGTGACTTTAACAGAAAGGGGAGTCTCAACCAGTAAGCACATCCCCGGGGGTGAAGAGGAGAAGGGTTTTCAGCACAATTTTATATACAATCCACATAATATCAAAGCAATAAAGCACATAGCATGTTGTTCAAATCATACAGCAGAGTCGCCAGAGCTGTCACACCTCCCTTTTTACTACCCCACAAAAATGTATGCCTGAAAAGGGATTTTGTACCGATCCGTTTGGAAAGATACGTAGGGTATACCTCAATGTTCAAATACCCAAGACGGATATAACAACAAAGAGGAAGGAGTTTTTCCACTTAAAGGACAATCGGTTCGGGATTTTTATTAAATTATCAGAGTCGCCACTTGGGAAGATAAGGGTGTCCCAAGTCACCAATTAATCCCGAATCCGAGGAAATTGACTCTGTTATTACAGTCTGCAAAACAAAGACCTGGATAAGGAACTTTGTTAACCCGGGAGATGGTGTTAGGCATTCCCGGATTCTGTGGTTTTAGCACGGTCGTTCAATCATCGTTCTCGAATCTTGTTTGACTTATTATAGATTTTAACAATACGTATGTGCTTTTGCTTTAATATTTTACAGAATTGCGACATCGCAAAAATGCACCTCGAGTCACACCGCAACCAGTACACCTGCGACTTTTGGTATATTTCGACTTTGCCGGGATTTAGGATTTGAGTTGCACCAAGTGCACACTCGTTCATAAGGAAGGTATATTAAATCGTGCCTAATAGAGTCTATCAGCTTTTAGTTCTTTTGGGAGAGGCTATGAAGTTTACTAGTAGCCTTCCCGGGTCTATTTATGTTTTAACTTCATTACTAGAGGGGGGCCCCATTGTTTATTGTCGTGTGAGGCTCGTCCCAATTACAGTTTTTAAAGTCCAACCCTATCGTTTAACTATATTTTCTATATATGTTTTTTCCTTAGCCAAATGGTCATTTCAACATCAAGCCGAGGCCGTTTTTATTTTTCTTCATTGGGCCTGGGCTCTTGACCTCTTACTTAAACGGGCACTGGATCTGCCCAGGTCGCAAAGACCCAGGCTGTTCTCAACCTTCTACTCAACAGCCCAGCCAATTTCATATCATAGTTTAGGCCCACGTTACATGTTAGGCCCAAACCAAATGGGAACAATAGTAATACGAGTAAACAACTGAAGATAAACATACACATCTGGAATAAATAATGGAATCAAATTGCACTTTTATTTATAAAAAAAAGGAAAATCAGTACACAAATTGTCAATATTAAATTTGAATCACAACTATCTGATGTACCTAAGGATTAAACTAAAAGACTGTTTCTATCTTTGATCCATACAAATAAATCTACACTAATCATTAAATTACTTACTAGTTGAGATTAAAAGGTTACTTAACTATATATATACATATGTGAGAAAACATAAGGATTATTTAAGGACAAGATGAGTACTTACAACTACACTGTTACACTACCTAATTAATAGGAATTAAACCAGTTTAATATTTTCAAAGCCAATCCTATTCTAATTGTTACTTCAGCTGATTGTTTCACTTTTAAACCACTCAACTCTGGGTATTGATTTTTAAAAACAGTCTATCATCATGGGCATGATTTAAACAGGAGGATTACTCAATTAACAACTCGAGTACCTACATCTAAGTGATCCAAAGGTTCAAACATAACTAAACAGCTGATTTTACTGCGACTTAGCTCATTGCAATGTTATTAACCCAGTTATAAACTTTTCGTGACTGGATCTAATGTTTTTTCTACTTCGAAGCTTGTTTACGTTTAAATGCAGATCTACGACATTAGCTATGTGATTATGATTTACGAGACTACTATGAAGAACGGTTAATAGCTTTAAGTTGTGATTAACTAACCTATATTTTGGAGTTTTACCTATTTAAACTAGGTGATATACTATTATGACTACACCACCACTAGCTATTACACTGTTTTGTCTTTGTTTTTCTACTATTACATACTATACTACATCAATATTACAAATCTAAGCTAACACTAAACAGCTACGAAGATATTAGACTACAAATACATAATAACGCAAGAATATGAACTGGAACTTCATTTTTATTTCAGCAAATCATCACTACAGCTTCATTTGAATAGAAGTGTACCTGAATCAGCAAGTAGAAAACCAATGAGTTCTAGGGGGATTAGGCAAGTATTCAGCAATGGACTCAAACAACAAATGCAACAGTGGGAGATTGAATATTAACGAACAAAAAGCACAGCAATAGCAAACAGAGAATCCAAACAAAATTTGAGCAGAAAATCACAAGATAGACGACTACCAGATGCTCTCACTCAAAAATGCCCAAAAAAACCTGACTTGCTATATTACTACTTTTACTCTGAATTTCTCTTCAAAATCCAGTCTATATATATTTATATTTCGCTGAACTTTTCTTCTCAAAAGCCAGCCCATATTTAACTCTTTTTGGGGGTATATATAGGTGTAAGAGTGGCTGATTTCTTGGGGAGAAAGAATGGGATTAAATCCCACTTCTCCCCCTTTAAAATTGCTAAACTTACACTTAGACCCCATTTTCAGTTATCAAATCCCTTCCAGCATGTGCTGGAAGGTTCTATTAGATTCCCTTTTAAGGCTTTTACCAAAGTATCCCTAAGGGTTAAAGATTTTTACTGATTTCACTTTTTAGGGAGACCATTATACCCTTTAACCTCTGCAAAATTGCAGAAATCAGGGGTACAAATGACTCCCATATCCCTATGTGTTCTATATAATTCACTATTTTACCAATTTGACTTCCTTTTATACCCTTAGTGACTTTGTTGATTTACTCGACCTACCTAGGCCATGTTTTCAGCATTTTGGGGTTTATTTAACTAATGGCTAGTCCTTGCATTGGTATTTAAGGACTGGCCATATCTACTTTAAGGAACTATTTCAAACTTAGCCAATTTTGTTTCATTTTCAATTAATTAAGACCTTTTATTTCATTTTTAAACTAATTGCAGGACTAGCCTGCTTTATTGTTGTATTTAACTTATTTAATATTTAGCCAGTCTCAAGTTGATATTTGGCTTGGGTAATTGAACCCATTTGTTGAACACAGGCTGGGCCCAAAGCCTTTGCAGGCTTAGCCACTTGTGGTTCAGGGCTCAAATGAGCCTTGGTAAGTCTGAACTTGCAGACTTAACCAATTATTTACATAATTAGCCTATTTAACTGAACATAGGCTAGGCTAAGGTCTTTGCAGACCTAGCCACCTGTGTCTTAGGGCTCAAATGAGCCTTGGTGAGTCTGTACTTGCAGACTTGCACCATTTCTTGCACAACTAGCCTTTTTAACTGAACACAGGCTGGGCTAAGGTCTTTGCACACCTAGCCACCTGTGATTTAGGGCTCAAATGAGCCTTGGTGAGTCTGTACTTGCAGACTTGCACCACTTGTTGCACAACTAGCCTTTTTAAGGTGGGCCAGTGTGCTGGACCTTGTAGAGTTGGTCAATTTGCAAAATTGACCACTCTTTGGTCACTTATTATCTTATAACCTATGGTTGTTTGATTTTCAGTTTTAAACCTATTTCAAAACCAGCCATTTTATGGAACTTAACACTAACAACTATAACCAATCCCCTAAAGTTAATGAGTATTAATCACATGCTCACACTAACAAAGAACTATTGCAAACTAAGTCATTTCAACATGCAATTGCACACATAACCACGTGAGATCAAACATTGTGCATCAATCAAGTAAAACTCAGAAGGGGAAATTTGATAGTGTTGAATCTTAATCAATCAATTCACATAACCCAATTCCATGTGGCAAAGTGTCAATTACTATTAATTAGACTTAATTACAACTAGTTGATGTTAGATGATACATTGAAAAACCCCAAAATCTTCAAGGTTCATGGGCATTGACATACACAGAAGCTAAACTCTCACAAACAGTCAGTTTTTTAGACACAAGGACCACAGAATAGCATAGACATGGTAGCCAGGATATATTTTCAAGTACTAACCCTAACTTTGATAAGATAAAAATAAAGCATAAAAAAGAGTAATGGGGAAACAGTGAAGAAGAAACCCAACATCTATCATGCTAAGTAACAGAGAAAGAAGTAAAATCATATTAACATGCTTATCTTAGCAGATGAAGGAACATAAGAGGTGGTATAAACCAATTATTAGAGAAAAGTCATGGTTTTAATCAGAAGATTTAGGGGAATAGACAAAGATAAGGTAAAACAAACTTAATATAAGTTATTGTGTGACGACCCGGCCCGTCGTCACGGGAATTACCACCCCGTTATGTTGTAATTACATAATTCATGCTTTTATATGAGTGTTAGAGTCTATCGGGGGAGTTAGGAGTGAATTGGATTGAAAATGAGGCATATAGCCTTTTTGAATGAAACTTGAATAAGAAAAGTCAACCCGGAGTTGACTATTTAGCTAGAGGGCTCGGAATCGGATTCTGATGATTCGGTTAGTTCCGGAAGGTGATTTGTGACTTAGGGGAGCGATCGGAATTGAATTTGGAGGCCCGGTGTAGAAATAGGCTTGAATTGGCTAAGGTTGAATTTTGGCGAAATCCGGACGATAGGTGAGATTTAGATCCGGGGGTCGGAATGGAGTTCCGACAGTTGCAGTAGCTTCGTTAGGTGATTTTGGATGTGCCTGCAAAATTTCAGGTCATTCGGACGTCGTTTGGTCGGGTTTTTGATCGAATGTGTAATTCGGAAAGTTTTAAGAAATTTAGGCTTGAATCCGTGGTTAATTGGTGATTTTGATGTTTAGTATGGTGTTTTTATGATTGGAACAAGTTCGTATCGTGTTTTGGAGTATGTTGGTGGTTTTCGTTGGGGTCCCGGGGGCCTCGGGATGGATTCGGGGGTCCAAACGGACCAAATTGTGCCAAAAGGCACTGCTGTTCTGCTGCAATAATCGCAGAAAAATTTTGTTCTCCGCGATCGCGGAGATGGCCATGCGATCGCGTAAGGGAGAAATCCTGAGCTCTGCGATCGCGAAGCAAAGCCTGCGATCGCGTACGTCTGAAGGTTGGAACATTGCGATCGCGTGAAGTTTTATGCGATCGCGTAGGGTATTTGGTCGGAAGCAGCGCGATCGCGTGTCTTGTGTCGCGATCGCGTAGGTTAATCTGGGAGCCGGCCGAGTTTGTTCACTGCGATCGCGTTAGTTCGTTTGCGATCGCGTAGGGTCACTGAATTGTTCACTGCGATCGCGTCAAGGATCACGCGATCGCGTAGAGGAAAATTAGGCCGCCCAAAATTTGTGCATCGCGATCGCGTGCCAAAGGCTGCGATCGCGTAGGGTTAATTCGTCTGGCAGAGAATTTAATCACAGAACAGAGGGGCTACGGGTTTCATTCATGAAACCTCCATTTTTGAGTTCCAAGAGGAGAAACTCACGGGAATTGCTGGTAATTCATCGGGGATTCGTTGGAAGTAAGTTTTGTGGCTTAATTACATCATTTTAGCATGAAATCCTTGGTTAAATCCCTGTAAATGGAAGATTTAAGGTGGGTTTGAGCCCTAGGCCTAAATTTAAGAAAAACACTGATTTGAGTGGGCAAATGGAGTCCGATTTTGGTAAATTTTATATGCCTAGACTCGTATCGAGATGAGGATTCCGAATATGTGATTTTTGTAATTTTTCGACAAGTGTACCAAAAGTCGGGTTTTGACAACTTGTGGGTTTTGATATAAATTGGGTTATTTCGAATGAATTTCGTGAAATTAGCGTATATTGATGCATTTTCTATGATTTTGAGCAGAGTTGACATCCGAGGAGATTGAATTGCGAGGCAAGCGTAAGGCGGATTGAAGCTTCTACCGGTTCGAGGTGAGTGGTGGTAGTAAATAATGTACTGAGGGTTTGAAACCCCGTACTAGCACTTTACAGTGCTATATTGAGATGAGACACGCGTTCTATGACGGGCGTGGTGACATTGTGATAGGGGGTTCGGACTAAGTCCTTCCCGGCTAATAGAATACTGTGTTGTACAACTGTTAATGAGGTTATAACTGTACCATTGGGCTAATAGCCATGTTTGGGGCCTTGTGCCGATCTGTAGAGCATTAGGGAACCTATAGAGCTAGGTGACCTTTATATCGTGTTGGAAATATACACTCAGCCATAGCTCTAGCCGTATAGCATAATATGAGCCCGTACTAGATGTGTACATTGAGAGAGATTATCTAGGGTGGAATTCCCTGTTCTAGCTGAGTGGGCCTGAAAGGCCAAGTCTATACCGATTGAGATGAGATAGGGTCAAGGACCCACTATGAGATGTTATATTGGGCCCGAAAGGCCAAGTCTATATTAACCGAGACAGGGTCAAGGACCCATTGTGATATATTATATTGGGCCTGAGAGGCCAAGTGCATACTGACTGGGATAGGGTCGAGGACCCATTATGAGGTATTATGTATATAGATACCTATATTGGATCGGACCGCACGCCGCAGTAATGTACATGTAATATACATGTAATATACATGTGAGACGGACTGCACGCCGCAGTATTATTGCGCTTGGGCTGTAGGAGCCCCTTCGGAGTCTGAGTCTGCACACATTCCAGTGAGCGCTGGTGTATTATGGGATCGGGCTGCACGCCGCAGCAGTATATATGTTGGATCGGACTGCACGCCGCAGTGATATATGGTGGACCTGGCTGCACGCCATAGCACCATAGCGCTTGGGCCTAGGGAGCCCCTCCGAAGTCCGTATACACCCCCAGTGAGCGCCGTCGACGTTAAATGGAGCGGGCTGCGCGCCGCAGCAGTATATGTATTGGAGCGGGCTGCACGCCGCAGCATTATACTTAATCATATCCTACTATTTACTTAGATACTTATACATTATAGATATAAGTATGTGCATTTATATGTTGAGATGGCCGTACACCGTAGGGGTACGAGCGAGGGTTTGTTCGGTGTGGAGATCTTGTAGAGATAAACGTAGATTGGAGGTTAAAGTACTACTATAGTGATGACGTACTTGTGAAGATTGCCTTAGAACTGCTAAGTGATAGCACAGGAGTTCTTACTTTCAGTTATTATTTATTATTGTTACTCACTGAGTTGAAATATACTCACCCCACTCCCCTGCACTTTCTGTGTAGATCCACAGGTGCCCGAGAGCAGTTGAGACATTGTAGCTGCTGATCATTGTCTACTTTTGCGGAGATTCCGAGGTAGCTGCCAGCGTCCGCAGAGCTTGTTTTCTCCTTCCTTATCATCTTGTTGATTTCCTATTTGTCTAGACTTGGTTGTATTAGGATGCTATTCCGTAGAGGCTCAGTCTCGTGACACCACGATATGTTTGGGACCGTATTTTGTATGTTTTGACGTTTCGGTTATCACCTGTTATGACTAACTACTGTTTAAGTTTAATTTATTTAATAATTGGCTGGTTAAAGGGATAATATGGTCGGGCTTGCCTAGCATTGTGTTGGGCGCCATCACGACCAGGGTTTATAAGAGACCAACAACTAATCCTAGCCCTAAAACTAAGCATGAGAAGAAACAGAAGAGAAGAATCATTCAAACTATTGAGAGCTAACAAAGAAGACTAATACAGAATGAGAGTCAAAACTTAAACATGCAAAGGAGATGTTGAAGACCAACAAGATGGAGAGGCCTAATACTAACAGAGGACAAAGACAAAGACAAAAGAAAGATATCCAAGTCAAGTCTTCAAATCAGAACAAAAATCTAGACAAGCGAGATAAACCTAGTATAAGAGATGAATAGCAATTACTAGAAAATATGTAAGGAATCATAAAAAAAGCAACAAACATACTGTTGAAGACTAATAGATCAGAAATCACAATACAGATGAAGAAGCACAAGATAAAAGATAGATCTTTTGACTCAGAAGAAAAAGAACATGATTTGCAGCAGACAGAACAGAAGAACAACTAGATGAAAAGAAGATTCTAGAAATAAAAACAGGCAAAACAAGAAAATAGCATGAAGACGAACAAGATGAACAAAAAAAAAACCCTAATACTAGCCAGATCTTTCAAGCTAAAGAAACAAAATAGTCAAAACAGGAAAATAACATGGAGATGAACAAGATGAACAAAAATCCTAATACTAACAGGCTCTTTGAATCAGAGAAACAAACACAGATAACATAGAAAAATATCACAGAAGAAAGATATGAACAATGAACAAGTTAGAAAAAACCCTAGTAGTAACAGATGAAACACAAGATTTCAAAATCTTAAGAATATAAAAATAGACAGAAATATCAAGACAAAAGCAATTAAACAAATGGAAACATGAATATTAACAAACAAAAGAAGTAGATAAATCAAAGAAGAGGGCGAGGGTACTAAGCTTTGCAGTGCCTGTCCCCTGAGCTTCCCCTTTCACCTTTCTCGTTTTTTTTCAGTCTCATTCAGACCTTTTCTTTGTTTCTTTTTCTTTATTCACTTTATCTCATTTTTCTTTTCTTGTTTTCCTTTTTTAGACTTCAAGGTGAAGTCTTTTGGTTTTTCTTTTTTGGAGTAGAGTGTTTGGGAGAGGGTAAAGGCTAGATCTTAGAGAAGGTTTAGTTTTGAGTCGCCGGAGTTAGGGTTCCGGCGACTTTCTTTTGGATATTCAACGGGTTCAGGGTATATTCGAGGGATTTCAAGGCTATGGGGGGAGGGTAGATCGGACCATGGTGGTCCTTTTGGCGTTGGTTTGAAGAAGGATTTCATTGCTCTTGGTCACCGGAGGTAGGTTCCGGTGATCGGAAAATCAAGAATAGGGGGTGTTTCAAATGGGCTTTAGGGTAAAGAAGATGAAGAAGAGAAGAGGGGAGGTGAGGGGATGGCCAGAGACCACCGTGTAGGGTGGTGGCCTCCATGGCTGGTGAGGGTTTGCAGAGAGGGAGGCGAGGAAGAAGACAAGGGAGAAGAGAGAAAGGGGGCGGCTAGGTTTGGGTAGGTTAGAAATGGCTGGTCTCAGACGGACCAAATCCTTTTATAGGCGGGGAGGATAAGGTGATCTGGACCGTTGATCTGATGAAGATCAACGGTCATTAGCACCGTTACTAAAACGACGCCGCTTGATTACATATGACACTTAAGCTTTCAACCATCAGATCATTTCACACGAACGGCTGAGATTCGATCTCACACTTAATTAATTGAATTAAATCCGGATTGATTCTCAGTCGTTGGATTTGGTGCAACGAACTGCTGAGATCACTAATCACTTGATGGTCTGGACCGGACCTTTGGGCCAACGTATTTGGGCCACTCAATTCAAATTCTTTTGGCCCCAAGCAATTATACCTAAATGTATTTTTGTATTTTCTGATGTTTTTAATTATTTTTATGTATTTTCTTTTTTGTATTTTTTTTTCTTTTCTTTTGTATTATTTAAATTATTCAATTTCCTACGTGCACTAATTATTTGATATTTTTTGGCAATTTTCTACTATTTCTTCCCTAATTTCCGCTATTAATGCTCTTTTTTTTTATTGATTTTCTTTTAACTACTTAATTCAAAATGCATGTATTTAACCTATATTTTTTGATTTTCTAATTTTAATTATTTAAGCACATAAAAATGCATTTAATTTCAAACAAGACATGCAATTACACTCAAAACTATTATTTTATTTTTAATTTTGGAACTTTGTTTGCCTAGTGCAAAAATCATGTGCTCACAAAGGTCGCTAGAGTCGGTATTCACATCCGATAGGTCATTCTTCTGTAGGTTTCTTGTTAGGAATCGTATTTTCCCTTCTCTATATTTTTCATACCTTGTTTTACCTCCCTCTTATTGAGTCTGTTGGGTCATAACAAGTGAAGAAATGATTTCAAAATTTGCCACCAAGCTTTCCAACTGCACGAGATGGGATTTGGCCAACAACAGATTGTCACAAGTCAGGAAAAGACAAGGCCAGTGATTTAAGCTAAAAGTGAAACATGTGCAATGAAGCGGGTAACAATAAAAATTTTTGGGGTTCATGCGACACGCAAAGGTCGGCAAAGTGCCAACTCGGGGGAAAATATAACAAATGCAAGTATGGGGATTGAACAAAGAGAGGGCATACATATTCTGACAAAGGAAGGAGTCACTCAAGCAACATTCACGGTCTTCAAACGAAATCATTGAAGTAATCATAGACTTCAAGATCTGATTTTGTGGGATCCGTCAAGAAATGAACAACATACATGCCTTAAGGGAGGCGGGTTTGGACAAAGAAAAAGTGAAAATGGATAGTTGGTGAACAGGAAAGGCATTCAAATGGAAAGCAATCGCCATTAAAGTTCAAGGCCACAACCAACCACCACATTTAAAACTGACAGATTTTTCTTTGCTTTGAAACAGGGGCAAAAGATATTCTACAAAAGAATTATCAAATTGGGGCAAAAAAAGTTTTTGTCATTTTCTTGAAATCGGGTAGTCATCCGAAGAGCATGAAGGTAAATACAATTGTTTTGAAGTTGGAAAATTCAAGTCGAATGTAAAAGAAACAAGTGTCAGAGAATGATAAGATGTCAAAATCTTAGTCTGTTGAAACTTTCTCCTAAGACTGAAAATCTTAGTCCGATGAATTTTTCACCTAAGATAAAAGGAGAATCTTAGTCTGTTGAAACTTTCTCCTAAGATAAAAGTCTTAGTCTAATGAATTTTTCACCTAAGATAAAAGGAAAGAATCTTAGTCTGTTGAAACTTTCTCCTAAGAAGAAATCTTAGTCTGATGAATTTTTCACCTAAGATAAAGGGATAATGTAAGTTGAAAACAAAGGAAAGACATAATTTGAAAATGAAAGTAGAAGTCGGATGTGGAAAAATGAAGGGCATAATTTGAAAAGAAAAGGAAGGCATAATAAAAAGTTGGAAAAGAAAGAAAGGCAAAAGTCGAAAAAGAAAGGAAAGTTTGTTGAATTTGTAAGACTTAAGAAAGTCTGAATTGAAAATGGACCCAGTCTGATGAATTATCTCCTGGAGTCATAATCTCAGTCCGATGGATATTCCTCCTGAGACTACACAGAAATGGACCCAGTCTGAGGAATTATCTCCTGGAGTCAAAATCTCAGTCCGATGGATATTCCTCCTAAGACTACATTGAAATGGACATAGTCCAATGAGAAACAAAATCTTAGTCTGTTAAAACTTTCTCCTAAGATTAAAGGTCTTAGTCTGATGAATTTTTCACCTAAGATAAATTTTAGTCCCAAAGCAACACAATTTTAATTTATGTTCAGGCGTCCACCTAGATAACAAGGGAATGTTTTTCTGCATTTTTTAATTTTCATGCAGCAGGCACCCACCTAGATAACAAGGGAATATTTTTCTGCATTTTTCATTTTTCATGCATCAAGCGCCCACCTGGATAACAAGGGAATATTTTTCTGCATTTCATTTTCATGTATAAGGCGCCCACCTGGATAAAAAGGGAATATTTTCTGCATTATTAATTTCTGCATCAGGCGCCCACCTAGAAAACAAGGGAATACTTTTCTGCATTTTTAATTTCTGTTCAGGCGCCCACCTGGAAAACAAAGGAATATATTTCTGCATTTTTAATTTTCTGTTCAAGCGCCCACCTGGAAAATGAGGGAATACTTTTTCAAAAAAATGAAATTTTTCTTTAAATTCTGACATTCAATAATATGATGTGCCCAATCACCATACTGGAGTAGAAAAATCTTTCTTTGGTTGTTTATTTTGTCACAAGAAGGGGTCCACCTGGAAAATGGACGCATATTTCAAATTCAAGTAGTTGAACAAGTTCAAGGCAATAACAAGAATGCCGTTGGAAGAGAAAATACAAGTTCAATGCAATAACAAGAATGCCATTGGAAGAGAAAATACAAGTTCAGGGCAATAACAAGAATGTCGTCAGAAGAGAAAATGCAAGTTCAAGGCAATAACAAGAATTCCGTTGGAAGGAATACAAGATACAAGATCAAGAAAATACAAAAAAAAAACAAGTTGGAAGACATAGATAGGATTTTTGTAATTCATAAACCATAGCTTAGGCTAGCGTCTTTTTTTTTTACCATGGTGTAATAAGGGGTCAGTCAACAGTAACGGCAGTAACAACAGCAACAACAGTGAGATCACAGTCCCTGGTAGTTTCAAACTACCAGACCTTCCCGAACTACACTGACCTGATTCTTGTTTAGCCCAGGATATGTAGGCAACCTCTGAAGCAGGGTGCAGTCAAAAAACTTTTCAAAATGCTTCACAACGGAATACTCGAACGGTTAAAAATCGTTCATAGTTTGCTCACTTATCTTTGCACTGAAACTCTTCGTGTTCCCGAGCAAAGAGAAGTAGCTGTGACACGTGATTTTTACCCTACACTTGAGTTGTTCCCATAAAATTCAAATAAATAATTTTTCCTTATTTTTTATAATTTTTGTGAATTTTATGTTTGCATGTTATCTGTGTGTGATAAATAAAAAATACAAAAATGCATTTAGAAATTAAATTTTCATGTATTAGATATTAATTCGTTTTTAACAAATTAACGAAAAATAAAAAAAAATATTAATTTGCTTTTAAATTGAAAAATTGCCAAAAAAGAAGGTAATTAGTTTAATAGTTTTAATAAATTCCAAATAATTATAAAATAGGAAAAATACAGAAAAATACAAAAGAAAATTGAAATAAAATATAGATACAAAATACAAAATAAAAGAAAATACAAGAAATTAAATAAAATAAACAAGGAAAAAATTAAAAGAAAAAATGGTCTTAATTAAGAGACCAACATTGGGTTAATTAACCTAAATTCCCAACTGCCTAGGCCCAAAACTTTTCCATGCCAGGCCCAAAACGTCAATTACCCAGTCTAGCTTAGTAATTAATACAACGTAGTATAATTGTCAAACTACGTCGTTTCATAATTAAAAGACTAAGGGCCAATCGTGACCGTCTGTGAACTTTGATCCAACGGTTGAAAATGGATTAAAAATAATTTTTGATATAACACAAAACAGTCATGATTAGAATTATACAGACCCCTTCGTCTCTTTCATTCACAAACCCCCCTACTGTAACGATGGCCGTCGCCTAGGGTTTCGCGACCTACGGCGGTGGCCGGCCTCATTTCTCAACCAAATTAACACAAAATAATCCCCCAGTCATCCTCATCACTATCTTACAATAGGTTACCTTCGAAAACCAACTAATCGTCCCAGATATTAAACCCTAGTTGCGCCGCCACCCCACCCACGGCGGTGCCGCCACCCAAAACCCTCAAAAACCTCACATCCCATCATTCTTCAACTCCCCCAACCTTGTATCAAAAGGTTTTAAGCCTTAAAAATTGTCACAATGATTAAAACAGAATCTATTTAAAGAAAAGTCAAGAACAAATGATATTGAAGAAGAAGCAAGAAAATAATCAAGAAAGATTCAAGAAAAATGAAGAGAAAAACCGAAGAAAGGAAAAAATAAAAAGCTAAGTTCTTCTTTTTAATTTTATGCATATTTTGAAATCTGTTTTACTCGTCTATCTCTGTTAATTTCTTAAGACAAGAATGAACGCGTTATAAATGTGTTGCGAATCTGTTCCTTGTTATTTCTTTTGTGATTTTAGTTCATCTTTGATTTCTGTTAGATTTCTCTCTTTTCTTATTTCTGATCAATAAGTAAAATTAAAAAGATCATTCTTAATTTCTCTCTTTTTCGATTTCTCTTATTTCTAATTCATTTTCTCAGATTTAATAAGTAAAATTTAACAGTAAAGATCAGACTGTAATTTTCAATCCGTTGATAATGGGTATTATTTGTTGATTAGTGAATCTGTTTATGAATATGTTTTGATCCTGTTTTAGAAATCAAGCTGATTAATGGCCGATTGAGTTTATTCTGTTAACTACAACCTTAATTGTTTTGTTAATTAGTCAGCCGTTCAATAGGGTTTGATTGGTTATAGCTGAAATTAGTGATTTAGTTCGATTATAAGATACACCCTTAACAATTTTATATTCAAGTAGGTCAACAGTTAAAGTCACATGATTCGTATCCACCTAAGGAGTTTACTTGATAAATCCAATTACGATTAGTTATTGCGATTAATAAGACTCAACCATCTATCAATTTGTTCCCTGAGTCTTGTTAATTGAATAATTGATCAAAAGTTGCTACGTTTGTAAGACTTCCTAGGGTTGGTTATTGATGTAATGTAATTTTAGTTAGCAAACTAATTCTGAATTTTGATTAAAAGGGCTAATTGGTAAATTAAACTATAGTCACTTAATTGCGGCTATTTGATAAATACAAATCTGAAAATTGGTTGAAGTAAGAATAAAATACAGAATTTTGAAATGTAATAAACCTTAAGAACTAGGGGTAAAATAGGGAATAGAAATTGGTATAATTGTAATAAGACTAAAAGGAAAAGGGGTACAATTGGGAAAGGAAATGGTAAAAATGTTATAAATATAGAGGATTAAGGGCAGTTTGGGTATAAAAGGGTAGAATTAATAGTTCTCCTAAGCAAGTAAGGGTACAATAGGTACTACAATGAATTAGAACATAGTAAAACCTTCTAGTTGGGGTTTTAATGTAACTTTTAATAGAATAAGTGCAGTAATCTGCCTAATAAACTATAAATTAGAGGGTTGTTAATGAAATAGTTCAAATTTGAATTTTTCTCCTATTTGGGTCTATAAGTAGACATAAAATCTGCAGAATTAAGGACCTTCTTGTTGAACCTTAGAGATTATTTTTTAGACTTTTGAATCTGAAAAACTGGAGGAAAACCTTAGAATAAACTTCTGGAAGATTTTCAGTTCATTTTGATATTTTAAACCTTCTCTCAAGCCTGGAAAATCCAGAAAATCCAAAAAAATAGTTTGTTGTTTTTCTGAAATTTGATACATATAATTTCAGATTCATTTTCTTCTTTATACCTTCAAATACATATCCAAAATCCAAAATAATAAGGAACTCAACCACGGATCAGTAGAAGAACTGCTTTTACAGTAATTTGAATGTGAATTCTGGTTTTGAAACAATTTGAAATTCTAAAAATTGTCTCCTGGTTTGGTTTCATTGAAATTCTGAAAGCTGCTTGGTTTCATTGTTGTTGTTGATCTCCTTGCTAAAATTTGAATACTGAACTGCTATTGTTGTGACTATTACTGTTGGAATTTGTTTGTTGCATCCTGTCTAGCTGCCGTGTCTATTAGATCTAATGGATTTCAACTTTTCAGGAACATATTTGTAACCTCAAGCCTACAGAAATGAAGTAAATGAATGGAAATATTCAATGTGACATTGTTGTGACTTTTATTTTCGGTTTTTTCTATTCTATATACAAATCTAGCTAGAGACATTTGTATTCATTTAGGATTAGTTTAATTGTAATTAATTCTCATTTTGGACTGGACTGGACTGATACATTTAAATTAGCTCATAGTATATTTTTCGTTAGCATCTCTTAAAACAGGAAGCCTTAATGGCTAATAAGATTGAAATATCATATGATATATAGGTGATAAATGCAACGGTTATGTTTAGGTTCCAGGTTAAAAGATCTACAATTGTGCATATCATTAGTTTCTTTCAAAATAATGAATTACTTAAAAGTAGATGATTAGCTGAAAACAGCGAATTCCATGACTGATCTGTACAGTGATCATTGGAATCTAAGTGTTAAGAATTAACATGATATTATTTTTGTGACAATACTTTAGTTTAAGAATAAGTTATATAATTTTTGTGCTAATACAGCTTGGATGTCATCATTTTAATGTTATAAAGACTGCAATAAATTTCATACATTACTGCTGACTCTCTAGTAATTTAACTAAATATCAGCCATTATGGAATTATAGTTTAATTGAAATGTTTAATTCTCAATGAAATGTAATGTCACGACCCAGATTCGGTCGTGATGGCACCTAACAATTAAGCTAGGCCAGCTAGACCAACAATTGTTTATCACAAATAAATATCAGTCCCAAATGGACAACTCAAGAAGAATATATGAGTCAAAGAACAACAACAATAATAATACGAACAAAATACTGAGAAGTGCGAAAACAACTAACACTCCCAAAGATATGGAGTCACAAGTGTAGAGCCTCTAATCAAAACCGAACAAAAGTAGAGAATACTGTATAAAAGTTCTCAAAACTGAACATAAAGTAACAACTGAAAAGAGAGGAGGAGCTAGGTTCTGTGAACGTCGACAACTACCTCAGCAACTCGATATGACTATGTGAAAGCTGGAAATGCTCGTCTACTTCTCTCGAGTACCTGAATCAGCACACAAAAGATGCAGGGAGTAAGGGTGAGTACTAAGTACTCAGTGAGTAATAAATATATACAAGTAGCTGAAAGCAAGAAATCCATAGAATACCACAAAATGAAGCTAAACTACAGTCCGATCCTCCTACGAACTAGCAACAATAGTACAATACAATTATCATAGATAATTCAACAGATAAAGATGCAATGCAATGCACATAACCGTTATGGTGTGTAGCCCGATCCATTTAACGTTTACGGTGCTCACTAGGGGTGTGTACAGACTCCTGAGGGGCTCCTACAGCCCAAGCACAATACAGCTGCTGCGTGCAGCCCGATCCTCATATCATTTCAATCACTGCGGCGTGCAGCCCGATCCATCCACAGTCCACAACAATCATATAAGTCACAAAATAGCTTAAATTACTTATTTCCAGGTTCCTTTTTCATTAATTATGAAAATACGTTAACTTTTATTTAATTTTTGTAAAACAGGTGACTTAGCAATTCAATACTGTGATTTCAACCCAGGACTGAGATCAACGATTTAAGCAAGTATAGCTATCACATATATAATTATCCCCTAGGGATACTACAGGTAGGCACAAGGCCTCAAACACGGCTTGCAGGCTACGATTATCAAACACAGTGTTTGTCCACCACTAATATCATATTATACTCATTCGGGATGAACTAAGTCTAGATCCCCATTCACAACCAATCCCCGCACCTGCCACGGGGTGCCAGCCACGCTCTACTAGCGTCACAATGTGCTAAGCAGGGGATTCGAACCCTCAGGCTACCATATACACAAACTACTCACCTCTAGATGGTCGTAGACTCGTCCGCAATGCCTTTTCCTTTAGAATTCGCTGCCTCACGCGTAGAATCTATTCAAACCACAACAATTATGTTATTTACAAGTCAAAGAAACATAACCCAATTCAATTTACATGAAAAACGCATAAATACACTAAGTTGGCAAAAACCCGACCCGGGCCCGCTGTCCAAACAATTCCAAAACTTATACCAACGCGATCCTCGTCTCGCCACGAGTCCGTGCATATAAAATTTATCGAAATCGGAGTTCAAATGGCCTTTCAAAACTCAAAAATTCATTTTCAATACCTAGGCCATAATTCATCACGGTTTCTACCCCATTTCATGAATATTGATGTTAATTCTAAAATAAAATTATGTTTTTGAGTCAAGAAATTTACCTCCGATGATTACCCGATGAATTCCCAGCGGTTTCCCGTGAGTTCTTCTCTCTAGGGTTCAAAATTTGTGTTTTTGGTGAATGAACCCGTGACTACACTGTTTCTGCAATTTAATTTTACTGACAGACCCGTTACTCTACGCGTCCGCGATGAGCCTCACGCGTCCGCGATTACTCGCTCAGCTAACCCTTCGCGAACGCGACGCCTCTCACACGTTCGCGAAGGATAATCTCCCAGCCGCCGGATTTCTCTTCTACGCGAACGCGTAGGTCCTCACGTGAACGCGAAGTTTCGCCTTTTCCTCCTTCGCGAACGAGTCCTCCAGACTCGCGAATGCAATGCTTAAGCCCACCTGGCCTTCCCAAACCCGACCTAGGTCCACGCGAACGCGAAGGCTTAAATGCCTGCACAGTTTTCTACAATTTTCTACAGGTTTTTCAAAGTTTAAAATGCCCGGATGATGGTCCGAACTCATCCCGAGGCCCCCGGGACCCTAACGAAAACCACCAACCTACTCCACAACATAATACGGACTTGTTCCAATCAAAAAAACACCATCCTAAACATCAAAATCACCATTTTCACACGGATTCAAGCCTAAGTTTCTTCAAAACTTCTGAAACCAACATTCGATCTAAAACCCGACCAAACGACGTCCGAATGACCTGAAAATTTGCGGACACATCCAAAATCACCTAACGGAGCTACTGCAACTGTCGGAATTTCATTCCGACCCCCGGATCAAAATCTCACCTGCCGTTCGGATTTTGCCAAAATTCAACCTTAGCCAATTCAAGCCTAAAACTACACGGGCCTCCAAATTCAATTCCGATTGCTCCCCTAAGTCACAAATCACCTTCCGGAACTAACCAAATCATCATAATCCGATTCTGAGCACTCTAACTAATTAGTCAACTCTAGGTTGACTTTCCATATTTAAGCTTCCTTCAAAGAAGCTATATGCCTCATTTTCAACCCGAATCTCTCCTAACTCACCAGATAAACTCTAACACTGATATAAAAGCATAAAACATGTAAATGCAAGGTAACGAGGTGGCAAATTCCCGTACCGACGGGCCGGGTCGTTACATTCTCCCCAACTTAAACAAACGGTCGTCCGCGAACGGGTTAAGAAACATACCTGAAGCATCAAATAAGTATGGATATCTGCTCCGCATCTCCTGCTCGGTCTCCCAAGTTGCTTTCTCCACGGGATGACCTGTCCACTGCACTTTCACTGAAGCTATGTACTTAGATCTCAGCTTACGAACATGTCGACCCAAAATGGCTACCGGCTCCACATCATAGGTCAAGTCCTCATCTAGCTGTATCGTGCTGAAGTCTAATACATGAGATGGGTCTCCAACATACTTCCGGAGCATAGATACATGGAACATCGGGTGAACTCCCGACAAACTAGGTGGCAAAGCAAGCATATAGGCCACCTCCCCAACTTTCTAAAGCACCTCAAAAGGTCTAATGAACCTTGGGCTCAACTTTCCTTTCTTTAGAAACCTCATAACGCCCTTTATAGATGAAACCTTTAGAAACACCTTCTCACCCATTGAATAAGACACATCTCGGACCTTTTGGTCTGCATAACTCTTCTGACACGACTGAGCTGTACGAAGTCTTTCCTGAATCACCTTCACCTTGTCTAAGTCATCCTAAACTAACTCTGTCCCCAACAACCTAGCCTCGTTGGGCTCAAACCAACCGATTGGATCTACACCGCCTCCCATATAAAGCTTCATACGGTGCCATCTGAATGCTGGACTGATAGCTATTATTATAAGCAAACTCCGCAAGAGGCAAGTAATCAGCCCTTGAACCACCGAAATCAATGACACAAGCACGCAACATGTCCTCCAATATCTGAATAGTACGCTCAGGACTGCCCATCCGTCTGTGGATGAAATTTTGTGCTCAGCTCTAACTGTGAACCCAACTCTCGCTGAAATGTCCTCCAAAACCGAGAAGTGAACTGGGTACCTCTGTCTGATATAATAGAAATGGGAACTCCATGCAGTCTCACAATCGCGCGGATGAATATATCTGCCAACCGCTCCAAGGAGTATGTAGTACACACTGAGATGAAGTGAGCTGACTTGGTCATCCTATCCATGACCACCCAAACTGAATCAAACTTCCTCGCTGTCCGAGGGAGTCCACTAACAAAGTCCATAGTGATCCTTTCCCACTTCCACTCAGGAATATCAATAAGCTGGAACACACCACCAGGTCTCTGATGCTCGTACTTGACCTGCTGACAATTTAGACACCATGCCATATGATTCACAATATCTTTCTTCATCTTTCTCCACCAATAATGATGTCTCAAATCTTGATACATCTTTGCGGCTCCTGGATGAATAGAATACCGCGAGCTATGGGCCACCTCTAATATCAATTCACACCATCAAAATTGGGCACGCATATCTGGCCCTGCATCCACAACACCCCATCACTATCAATAGTGACATCTCTGGCATCATCATGCTGAACCATGTCCTTAAGGACAAGTAAGTGTGGATCATCATACTAGCGCTCTCGAATACGATCATATAAAGAAGAACGAGCTACTACACAAGCCATAACCCGACTGGCCTCACAAATATCTAGCCTCACCATCTGATTAGCTAGCGCCTGAACATAAACTGTAAGGGGTCTCTCCCCAACTGGAATATACGCCAAGCTGCCCATATTAATAGCCTTCGGGCTCAATGCATCGGCCACAACAATAGCCTTCCCGGGATGGTACAAAATGGTAATATCATAGTCTTTAAGCAATTCAAGCCATCTCCGCTGCCTCAAATTGAGATCTTTCTACTTAAACAAATGCTGAAGGCTGCGGTGGTCTGTATATACATCACAAGATACCCTATACAAGTAATGCCTCGAAAGTTTCAAGGCATGAATAATAGCAGCTAACTCCAAATCATGAACATGGTAGTTCTTCTCGTGGGGATTTAGATGATGAGAAGAATATGCAATAACTCTACCCTCCTACATCAATACACAACCGATCCCAACTCTAAAAGCATCACAATATACCATATAAGACCCTGAAGCTAATGGCAACACAAGTACCGGAGCTGTGGTCAAAGCCGCCTTGAGCTTCTGAAAGCTCTCGTCACATTCATCAGACCACATAAATAGAGCATTCTTCTGCATCAACTTAGTCAACGGTGAAGCAATAAATGAGAAACACTAAACAAACCGGCGGTAATAGCCTGCCAAGCCGAGAAAACTCCAAATTTCAGTAGCTAAGGAAGGTCTGGGCCAATTATACACTGCCTCGACCTTCTGTGGATCAATCCGAATACCATCACTGGACACTACATGTCCCAGAAATGTCACAGTATCAAGCCAGAACTCACACTTAGTGAATTTTGCATAAAGCTTTTCTTCTCTCAACCTCTGCAATACCACCCTCAAGTGGTGTGCATGCTCCTCCTGGCTGCGTGAATACACCAGAATATCATCAATAAACACGATCATGATAGAATCAAGGTACGAGCGAAATACACTATTCATCAAGTGCATGAATGCGGCTAGGGCATTAGTCAGCCCGAAAGACATCACCAGAAACTCGTAGTGCCCATATCGCATTCTGAACGCTGTCTTCATAATATCTGAGTTCCTGATTTTCAACTGATGATAGCCCGATCGAAGATCAATCTTAGAAAATATACTAGTTCCCTGGAGCTGATCAAATAAATCCTCAATACGAGGCAGTGTGTACTTATTCTTCATTGTTACCTTGTTCAGTTGCCTATAATCAATGCACATTCTCATTGTGCCATCTTTCTTCTTCACGAACAATATTGGTGCACCCCAAGGTGACACACTCGGGCGAATGAAACCCTTATCTAAGAGTTCTTGAAGTTGCTTTTTCAATTATTTTAACTCAGCTGGTGCCATGCGATAGGGAGGAATAGAAATGGGCTAAGTGCCCGGCACCAAGTCAATACCAAAGTCAATATCCCTGTTAGGCGGCATGCCCGACAGGTCTGCTGGAAATACATCCGGAAACTCCCTCACAATGGGGACTGAATCAAGACTGGGTGTCTCAGCCTCGACATCTCTAATGAAGGACAAATAAGATAAACAACCCTTCCCAATAATTTGTTGGTCCTTTATATAAGAAATTACCCTGTCGGACACATAATCAGTCAAGCCACGCCACTCGATCCACAGATTACCTGGAATAGCTAGTGTGATTGTCTTGGCATGACAATCCAGAATCCCATGGTAAGGAGATAACCAATCCATACCTAGAATCACATCGAAATCTACCATGCCCAATAGTAACAAGTCAACTCGGGTCTCCAGACCCCCAATAGTAATATGACATGATCGATATACCTGATCCACAACAGCAGTATCCCCCACCAAGGTAGACACATGTACAGGCAAGGCAAGAATACCACGGGTCATATCCAAATGATGTGCAAAGAAGAAACATAGGAATTGGTGGATCCGGGATCAAATAAGACAGAAGCAACCCTGTGGAAGACTGAGATAATACCTGAAATGACATCATCCGAGGCACTAGCATCCTTCATATCCGGAAGAGCATAGAAAAGAGCCTGGCCTCCGCTAGTACGATCCTCGCCCCTAGGGTGACCCCTGGCCACCTAGCCACGACTCCTAGCTGACTATGTTGGTGCTGAAGAAACAGGAGTAGAAGACGAGGGCTGATCCCTCTGCTGAGACCGCTTACGAATCCACTGAGGACACTCTCTCTTGATATGGCCCAAATCACCGCACTCAAAACAACGGCCTGAAGATGGAAGAAGGGGCTGCTGAGGACCCCTCGCTGCAAATGAATCCTGTGCTGATGAAGCAGGAGCAGAGCTCTGGGCTGGAAGAGCACTCAATGCAGGTTGACTCTGCTGACGACCCTGCTGACCCTGATTACCCTGATGGCCTTGACGACCACGATATGATGAAACTCCACTAGACTATGCACGTCCTGACTGATGGGATCTGAATGAACGACCCCTGCTATGCTGAGGCTGGCCCCTAGACGGAGCACCACTGTAACTACTAGTACTACGAGGCCTCTTAGCCTCTCTCTCCTCCCACTCTTTGTGGCGATCTGTCTCAATATGACGGGCAGCATCAACCACCTTCTTAAAGGTAACTGTCGAAGCTCACTCTCTGGTCATCAATATACGAATGGGATAGATAAGACCATCTATAAATCTCCTGATCCTCTCTCTGTCCGTAGGAATCATCCACATAGCATGACGGGCTGGCTGTGTGAATCTCATCTCATATTGAGTAACTATCATATTCCCCTGTTTTAGCTACCCAAACTGATGACGCATCTCCTCCCTTTAGGACTGAGGCACATACTTCTCCAAAAATACCGTGGAGAACTGCTGCCAAGTGAGGGGCACTGCCCCAGCGGGCCTACACCTCTCAAAATCCTCCCACCACTGGAATGTTGGACCGATGAACTGAAAAGTGGTGAAAGCAACACCGCTGGACTCCAGAATACCCGCGGTGCGAAGCATACGCTGACATTTATTAAGAAAAACCTGGGCGTCCTCGCCCTCAGCACCACTAAACGCCGGAGGCTGTAGCCTCTCAAACCTCTCTAAACGATGCTGCTCATCGTCAGGCATAACTGGAACCACATGAGCAGGGGCTGTTGCAACGGGTGCAGCTGCTGAACTAGAACTGCCCCAGGTGCCTGAATACCCTATACTATCGGCTCGGGTGTGCGAGCCACAGGGGTCTGATTCCCTCCCCCTGTCTGTGAAGAAGTCGCTGTAGCCATGCCTGTGAAGAATCCGCTACAGTAGAGGCTACAACTACCTGAGCTAAGCCAGTGCATACTGATAAAATATGAGCCAAAGTTTCCTGAAGACTCGGTATCTGCAGCTGGAACCCGATCCTGAACCTGGGCCACCGGTGCTGGAATCTACCCTGAGTCTGGTCAGTTGGTGGGTCAGTAGGTGCTGGCACTGCTGCCCTACCTCTACCATGACCACGGCCTCTAGGTGCCAATAATGGTCATCCACCACGTCCGCTAGCATGTGTTCTCGCCATCTTCGAGAGAATAGAATATGGAAAAGTTTAGTTTCACGATAACACAAACCGTACGATATGAATCCATGAAATGTGAGTTTTTTATAAAGTTTTTGTAGCCTTCTGAGGATAGATACGGACGTCGACATACCGATCCGTGAAAGCCTACTAAATCGGCTCATGACTCGCGAGTCCTAGTAACCTAGGCTCTAACACCGACTTGTTACGACCCATATCTGGTCGTGATGGCGCCTAACAATTAAGCTAGGCCAGCTAGACCAACGATTGTTTATCACATATGAATATCAGTCCCAAATGGACAACTCAAGAAGAATATATGAGTCAAAGAACTCCAATAATAACAATACAAACAAAATACTGAGATGTGCGAAAACAACTAACACTCCTAAAGATCTGGAGTCACAAGTCTAGAGCCTCTAATCAAAACCGAACAAAAGTAGAGAATACTGTTTAAAAGTTCTCAAATTTGAACATAAAGTAACAACTGAAAAGAGAGGAGGAGCTAGGTTCTGCGAACGTCGGCAGCTACCTCAGCAACTCGATATGACTCTGTGAAAGCTGGAAATGCTCGTCTACTTCTCCTGGGTACCTAAATCTGCACAAAAAAGGTGCAGGGAGTAGGGGTGAGTACTAACTACTCTATGAGTAATAAATATATACAAGTAGCTGAAAGCAAGAAATCCATAGAATACCATAGAATGAAGCTAAACTACAATCCAATCCTCCTATGAACTTGCAACAACAGTACAATACAATTATCACAGATAATTCAACAGATAAATATGCAATGCAATGCACATAACTACTACGGTGTGTAGCCTAATCCATTTAACGTCGACGGCGCTCACTGCGGTGTGTACAGACTCCGGAGGGGCCCCTACAGCCCAAGCGCAATACCGCTGCGGCGTGCAGCCCGATCCATCCTCAGTCCACAACAATCTTATAAGTCACAAAACAACTTAATTACTTATTTTAGGTTCCTTTTAATTAATTATGAAAATACATTAATTTTTATTTATTTTTTGCAAAACAGGTGACTTAGCAATTCAATACTGTGATTTCAACCCAGGACTGAGATCAGTGATTTAAGCAAGTATAGCTATCACATATATAACTATCACCTAGGGATACTACATGTAGGTACAAGGCCCCAAACACGGCTTACGACCCACAATTATATCAAACACAATGTTTTTCAACCACAAATATCATATTATACTCATTCGGGGTGGACCAAGTCTCAATCCCCAGTCACAATCAGTCCCGCACCTGCCACGGGGTGCGAGCCACGCCCTACTAGCGTCACAATGTGCTAAGATGGGGTTTCGAACCCTCAGGCTACCATATACACAAACTACTCACCTCTAGCTGGTCGCAGACTCGTCCGCAATGCCTTTTCCTTTAGAATTCAGTGCCTCACGCGTAAAATCTAGTCAAACCACAATAATTATGTCATTTACGGGTCAAAGAAACATAACCCAATTCAATTTACAACAAACGCATAAATACACTAAGTTGGTAAAACCCGACCCCAAGCCCGCTGCCCGAAAAATTCCGAATCTTATACCAACGCAATCCTCGTCTCGCCATTAGTCCGTGCATATAAAATTTATCGAAATCGAAGTTCGAATAGCCTTTCAAAACTCAAAAATTCGTTTTCAATACCTAGGCCATAATTCCTCACCGTTTCCACCCAATTTCATGAAGATTGGTGTTAATTCTACCATAAAATTACGTTTTTGAGTCAAGAAACTTACCTCCGATGATTACCCGATGAATTCCCAGCATTTTCTCATGAGTTCTTCTCTGTAGGGTTCAAAATTTGTGTTTTTGGTGAATGAACCCGCGACTACACTGTTTCTGCAATTTAATTTCACTGACATACCCGTTACTCTATGCGTCTGCGATGACTTGCTCAGCTAACCCTTCGCGAACGCGACGCCTCTCACACGTTCGCGAAGGATAATCTCCCAGCCGCCGGATTTCTCTTCTACGCGAACGCGTAGGTCCTCACGTGAACGCGAAGTTTCGCCTTTTCCTCCTTCGCGAACGAGTCCTCCAGACTCGCGAATGCAATGCTTAAGCCCACCTGGCCTTCCCAAACCCGACCTAGGTCCACGCGAACGCGAAGGCTTAAATGCCTGCACAGTTTTCTAAAATTTTCTACAGGTTTTTCAAAGTTTAAAATGCCCGGATGATGGTCCGAACTCATCCCGAGGCCCCCGGGACCCTAACGAAAACCACCAACCTACTCCACAACATAATACGGACTTGTTCCAATCACAAAAACACCATCCTAAACATCAAAATCACCATTTTCACACGGATTCAAGCCTAAGTTTCTTCAAAACTTCCGAAACCAACATTCAATCCAAAACCCGATCAAATGACGACCGAATGACCTAAATATTTGCAGACATACCCAAAATCACATAACGATGCTAGAAAAATTGTTGAAATTCCATTCTGACTCACGGATCAAAATCTCACCAACCGTCCGGATTTTGCCAAAATTCAACCTTAGCCATTCAAGCCGAAAACTACAGCGGACCTCCGAATTCAATTCTGATTGCTCCCCTAAGTCATAAATTATCCCCCGAAACTAGTCGAATCATCAGAATCTGATTCTGAGCACTCTAACTAATTAGTCAACTCTAGGTTGACTTTCCATATTCAAGCTTCCTTCAAAGAGGCTATATGCCTCATTTTCAACCTGAATCACTCCTAACTCACCCGATAAACTCTAATACTGATATAAAAGCATAAAACATGTAAATGCAAGGTAACGGGGTGGAAATTTCCCTTAACGACAGGCCGGGTAATTACATGTCATTTCAAAATTCATTCTCAAATTCATATAATCAACACGAAAACAGTAGATACATAACACGTGAATGAAACTGCTTCATCCTAACAAAAGTTAAATACATACTGATAATGAGAACGAAAAAGAAGAAACAAATACGTGAGGAGTTATTTCGAATGTGTAACTAATGTTTAGAGACAACTCATTATGAGCAAGTTTATGGCTCGTTTGATTAAATACAAATGGAACTAATCAGGATCTTCACAACGAACGAAGTAGAAAACGTAGAACATTATAGGCTAGACCTTTTAATAAATAGATGAGATGAGCCTCGCAGCATTAAATACATAATTGTCGGGCTCTAAAATAAATTGTTATAAAAATCTTAGACTTGGAAGGACTGTTTAGTAAATTTCACGGTCTTTCCCAAAGTTAACAACACAATAGAATCTTTAGGAACGACTTTAATAAAATTACTTTCCTAAATACGGGTGCGCATTTATGTGATCAAAATCTTACTCTCGGTGAAACTGAAATGCATTAAAGTTACATGCGTACTGGTTGCAGTGTGACTCAAAATGTGTTTTCGTCACGTAGAAATTCTTCTAAAATTGAAAAAAGGAACATAAAATCACATAATTGAAATATATAAATAAATCAAATAAAAACAAAAATCGCAGTTGAGCGACCGTGCTAAAACCACAGAATCCGGGAGTGCCTAACACCTTCTTCGGGTTAACAGAATTCCTTATCCAGGTTTCTAGTTTCGCAGACTGTAATATAGAATCATAAATTCCTCGGTTCGGGATTAAACCGGTGACTTGGGACACCATTATTTTCCCAAGTGGCGACTCTGAAAAATTAAAAAAATTGATCCCGTTCCGACTGTCCTTAAATTGGAAAAACTCCTTCCCTGGTTATTATTATATCCTTTTCTGGGGTGTAGTAGTAAACAGCGGCACATTACGTGTGAAAAAAAGAGGTGTGACACCCATGATTATCGATACATTTTGATTTTATAGGGATTTGGATTTGGGTCACATAAATGTGCACCCGTGTAACGATCCGACCAGTCGTTTTGAGCTCCGGCGCGTCATTCAGCAGATTGAGGCCATGAACAACTTCATCGCAGGTATATTGACTTATGTGTATGGTCAGAATTAAAATTCAGAAAGTTTGGAGTCAAATATAAATGGAAATTCTCATTTTGAAAGCTTTAAGTTGAAGAAATGAACTAGGATTGGAATTTTGAGTAAATGACCTCGGAATTGGGATCTGAAAGTTCCAGCATGCTCGTATGATAATTTTGAACTTGGGCGTATGTCCGGATTTGGTTTTTGATAGACGTGAGCATTTCGGCGTATATGGTGGAAGTTAGTATTTTAGAAGAATTTCATAAATTTGGGTTGGAAGGCATTTTAGAGTTATAGATGTCCGTTTTGGATTCCGAGTCTGGGAATTGATCCGTATGGTGATTTTAGAGTTGGGAACGTGATCGGAAGTGAATTCGGATGTCCGGAGGTCATTTTGAAGTTATTTAGCTAAATGTAGGAATTTGAAGGTTTATGAGAAAATTCGACCAGAAGTGAAAATTTTGATATCGGGGTCAGAATGATATTCCGAATGTTGGTGCAAGTCCGTAATGTCGAATGTGACTTGTGTGCAAAATTTGAGTCAATTCGGATCGATTTTGATAGGAAATGGGATAATTAATCTCTTTAAGGAAAGCTTAAGTTGGAAAAGTCAACCCAACGTTGACTTATGAGTTAGATGGCTCAGAACTGAATTCCGATGATTTGGTTAGTTTCGGGGGATGATTTAAGACTTAGGAGTGCAATCGGAAGTAATTTTGGAGGTCCGGTGAAGAAGTTAGCCTATTTTGGCGAAGTTGGAATTTTGGCGGAATCCGATCGATAGGTGATATTTTGATCCGGGAGTCGGAATGGAATTCCGATAGTTGCAGTAGCTTCGTTGGGTGATTTTGGATATGTCTGCAAATTTTCAGGTCATTCGGACATCGTTTGGTCGGGTTTTTGATCGAATGTGAATTTTGAAAGTTTAAGTTTAAGTTTGAATCGAATTCTAGGATTTTGGTGATTTTTGATGTTTAAGGTACCATTTTTATGATCCGAGCAAGTTTGAATGAAGTATTAAATTGAGTTTGTGTTTTTGGTTGAGGTCCCGAGGGCCTCGGGATGATTTCGGATGCCTAACAGGCATTTTTGGTTTTGGAAAAAGCTGCTGAAATGCAGCAGATTTTCAGTAGCTTTTTGGCTACTTTGGGAGCTGATATCTTGTAATCTATAAAGAATCACAAAAAGTGCAAAACATGAAAGTTGTAGACCTTCGTGTCTAGTTTCCAGAAAATGAAAGAACGCATAATTTGGACATCTGTTCTAGAAGTTATGATTGGCAGAATATGACTGCTGGAGCAATAGGATGTACAACTTGTATAGCGCATGTGCAAGGTACAACTCGACGAAGCATAGGTAGATTCTTTATTACACGAAATTGGTTTATTTCTTTCATTGATTTCATTTCGTTTGGATGATTTTGGAGAGCTTCAAGAGGGTATTCACCGGGTAAACATTGGAGGTAAGTTCTATGGTCTAAATATGCGATTTTATCTTAGAATCTTCAATTATTTCACTATAAATGGGAGGATTAATAGGGAATGTTTGCCCTAAGCCTGGGTTATGGTAAATCATTAATTTGAATGGGCAAACAGATTTTGATTTTGATAAACTTTATATGTATGGACTCGTGTTGAGATAAGGATTCCGAAAATGTAACTTTTGTAACTTTTCGAGAAGCGTACCAAAAGTCGAATTTTGACAACTTTGTGGGTTTTGGTGTAAATCGAGTTATTTCAAATGGGTTGTGTCTAATTAGCCTATATTGATGTATTCTCATTGATTTTGAGCAGATTCGACATCCGAGGAGATTAATTTGCGAGGCAAGCGCAGAGCGGGCTAGGGTTCCTACCGGTTCGAGGTGAGTGGTAGTAGTAAATAATGTACTGAGGGTTTGAAGCCCCGTACTTGCACCTTACAGTGCTATGTTGAGATGAGACACGAGCCATAGGACGGGCGTGGTGACATTTGTGATTGGGGGATTGGACTTGGACCTTCCCAACTGATAGTTTATTGTGAATTATGACTGTGAATGAGCTTATAACTGTGTAGTTGGGTTGGTAGCCACGTTTGGGGCCTTGAGCCGATCTGTAGAAGTATTAGGGAAACCTATAGAGCTAGGTGACCCTTATATCATACTGGATACATACTTTCAGTCGTAGTATATTGTGACGACCCAGCCGTGAGATATTATATTGAGCCTAAGGGGCCAAGTCTATATTGACTGAGGTAGGGTCGAGGACCCACTGTGAGATATCATATTGAGCCTAAGAGGCCAAGTCTATATTGACTGAGATGGGGTCGAGGACCTACTGTGAGGTATTGATATATACCGGATCGGGCTGCACGCCACAACATTATACATACATATACATATATATTGGATCGGGCTGCACGCCGCAGCACTATATATATTGGATTGGGCTGCACGCCGCAACACTATATATATTGGATCGGGCTGCTCGCCGCAGCGCTATATATATTAGATCGGCCTGCACGCCGCAGCGCTATATATATTGGATCGGACTGCACGCCACAGTAATATATATTTGGATCGGACTGCACGCCGCAGTATTATTGCGCTGGGGCTGTAGGAGCCCCTCCGGACTCTGTACACACCCCAGTGAGCGCCGTCGACGTTATGGGATCGGGCTGCACGCCACACCAGTATATTTATGTATATACATATATTGGATCGGACAGCATGCTGCAGTAATATATGTATGGATCGGGCTGTCCGACGTAGCATTATAGCGCTTGGGCCTAGGGAGCCCCTCCGAAGTCTGTATACACCCCCAGTGAGCGTCGTCGATGTTAAATAGAGCGGGCTTCACGCCGCAACGTTATATATTGGAGTGGGCTGCACGCTGCAGCATTATACATATATATACATATATACATATATTGGAGCGGGCTGCACGTCGCAGCATTTTACATAAATATACATATATATATTGGAGCGGGCTACGCGCCGCCGCATTATGGACTTATGTATACATATATATACCCATTGGATCGGCTGTACGCCGTTGCACTATTAGTAGAAGCTAGGCAAGCCAAATATTACTTACATTTCCATTAGTTACCAAACTTTTATTAAGACTTTAAAATTAAAAACATATAAATTACGGCGGAATAATTAAACTTAGCGGAAGACTTAGTCAATCTTATCAAATATGATAAAGAAAACCCCAAACATGATACACTACCCAAGACTGGTGTCACGATACTCACGAACTTCTAAGAATAATACACACAATTGTTTGAAAGAAAATATAAGTTGTTTATCTCGAATACATGAGATAACATAATAAAATACATAGACAGAAGAGACAACGGGTCCTGCGGACGCCTGCAAGGCTACCTCGTAGTCTCCGTAGTCGGAATATCCACAATCGCTACTGTCGTTGTTGCTGTCCGTAACTTGTATCCGCGCAAAAAGAGCGCAGAGTGTAGTATCAGCACAACCGACCCCATGTGCTGGTAAGTGCCTGGCCTATCCTAGCGAAATAGTGACGAGACTAAGGCCGGTCACCCACATAAACCTGTACAGTTGCAATATATATATACATGTACCAAAAACATTTATATGGAAAGACTCTGCTCTAAAATAACAGTCAATAACTCGTGATATCCAGAATAATCTAGTCAACGGAATAAATCTTACTTTCATGTCTCAATTCCTTTTTCATTTCATATCTCGTGGTAGGCGTACCACCCGCTCCCAACTATCAC
Source organism: Nicotiana noctiflora (assembly GCA_032618575.1). Classification (NCBI taxonomy): domain Eukaryota; kingdom Viridiplantae; phylum Streptophyta; class Magnoliopsida; order Solanales; family Solanaceae; genus Nicotiana; species Nicotiana noctiflora. Next base: position 38,264 of record JASVEL010002022.1, on the reverse strand, counting down.
AGTAATTATATCTTGTGGTAGGCGTGGGTCGTGACACAAATATATCAATAGATTATATCTTGTGGTAGGCGTACCACCCGCTCCCAAATATATCAATAGGCTACCAGCAACTATGGCCAATGCCAAGATTTAAATCACTTTGTGGTCGGCGTGCCACACGATCCCATTTCTTATTATATAAGTGGTCGGCGGGCCACACGATCCCAATTCATAAATATATAAGTGGTCGGCGTGCCACACGATCCCAATTCATAAATATATAAGTGGTCGGTGTGCCACACGATCCCATTTCTTATTATATAAGTGGCCGGCGTGCCACACGATCCCAATTCATAAATATATATATTATCGGCATTTAGCCAATAATCTCTGCATCAACAATATTTATACATAACTAAATTCCTATTCCTACAAGCTAGGATAGAACAAACACTTACCTCAAATGTTTTACGAACAATTCAATCTGTGGCAATGCCTTTTCCTTTCAAATTCGGCTCCAATCCAATCGTATCTATACAAAATTGATTTAATATCATCAATACTACTCAACAAACTAATTCATAAGGCCAATTTCAACTTTTACAACATTATGCCGGAATAGTGAATTTCGACCCCGGGCCCACATGGTCGGAACTCGGGGTTCGGACCAAAATCCGGTTACCCATCCCCCACGAGTTCAAGTATATGATTTGTTTCAAAATCGGACCTCAATTCGAGGTCCAATTTCCCAATTCATGAAAAACCCTATATTCTACCAAAAACAAGAAATTCTACCATGAAAACCTTTGATTTCTATTGAAAAACATGTTTAATGTTGTTAGAAATTGAAAGAATTAAGTAAAAAGTGACTTACAATTGTTTTGAAGAAGAGGGAGTTCGTGAAGAATCGCAAATGGGTGTTTTTGGGTTGTGAAATATGAAGAATGGAGCTGGAAATCGTGATTTACAGGTCTCTGTGTTCGCATTTGCGAACATGGGTTCGCAATTGCGAACCCGACCAATTTCTGGAGTTTGAAAAATAAGCTAAGGCTGGGAAGTTCGCATTTGCGAACATTTGTTCGCATTTGCGATCACTGGCAGACAAAGGGGTGTTCGCATTTGCGAACTAATGTTCGCATTTGCGAACACAGGCTGAACTATTGTTCGCATTTGCGAACTATTGTTCGCATTTGCGAACACAGGCAGAATATTGGGGAGTTTGCATTTGCGAACTATTGTTCGCATTTGCGAACTCAGGCAGAATATTGGGGAGTTCGCATTTGCGAACTACTGTTCGCATTTGCGAACTCTGCAGACCAGGTGCTGACAGCAACTTTCTAACATGAAAAATTGATCTCGTGGCCTATCCAAAGTTCACCCGAGCCCTCGGGGCTCCAAACCAAATATGCACACTGACTTAAAAACATCATACGAACTTGCTCACGCGATCAAATCGCCAAAATAACATCAAAATCAATGAATTGAGCCTTAAAACTCAAGAATTCTTTCAAATTTCATAATTTCCAAAATTTCCAATTTAAGGCCAAAACACGTCAAACGACGTCCGTTTTCAACCAAACTTTACAGGAGGCGCTTAACCAATATATTTGACCTGTACCGGGTGTCGAAACCAAAATACGAGCCCGATATCACCACTTTTCAATCAAATTTCAATTTCATTTTCCTTAAACATTTTCAGAAAATAATTTAACAGAAAAATTCTTTTACCGGGGTTCTAGACCTCGGATTTCAATTCCGGGCATACGCCCAAGTTCCATATTTTTCTACGGATTTTATGAGACCGTCAAATCACGGTTCCGGGTCCGTTTATCAAAAATGTTGACCAAAGTCAACCATATCAATATTAATATCAAAATTCCTCAATTGTTTCACATATTTCACATATTTCAACATCGCGCCCGAACTGTGCACGCAAATCGAGGCAACTATAAATGAGGTTTTCAAGACCTTAGAAGCTCGAAATGATTAATAAAACAAGTGATGACCCTTTGGGTCGTCACATTCTCCACCTATAAAACAACCGTTCGTCCTCGAACGGACAAAAGAAAGAAGTACTTGAGTCAAGGAATAGATGAGGATATCGGCTCCGCATGTCAGACTCGGACTCCCAGGTCGATGCCTCAGGAGGCTGACCCCTCCACTGAACTCGCACAGAAGGAAAACTCTTCGACCTCAACTGTCGAACCTGCCGATCTAGGATAGCTACCGGCTCCTCTTCATAGGACAGATCTTTGTCCAATTGGACAGTGCTGAAATCTAACACGTGCGATGGATCGCCGTGATATTTTCGAAGCATGGACACATGAAACACTTGATGTACAGCTGATAAGCTAGGTGGCAAGGCAAGTTTATATGCCACCTCTCCCACACGATCAAGCGTTTAGAGCTCTGGCGCGTCATTCAGCAGATTGATGCCATGAACAGCTTCATCTCAGGTATATTGACTTGTGTGTATGGTCAGAAGTCAAATTCGGGAAGTTTGGAGTCAAATCTAAATGGAAATTCTCATTTTGAAAGCTTAAAGTTGAAGAACTGAACTACGATTGGAATTTTGAGTAAATGACCTCGGAATTGGGATCTAAAAGTTCCAACATGCTCGTATGATGATTTTAAACTTGGACGTATGTCCGGATTTGGTTTTTGATAACTCGTGAGCATTTCAGCGTATATGGTGGAAGTTAGTATTTTAGAAGGATTTCATAAATTTGGGTTGGAAGGCATTTTAGAGTTATAGATGTCCGTTTGGGATTCCGAGTCTGCGAATAGATCCATATGGTGATTTTGGAGTTGGGAACGCGATCGGAAGTGAATTCGGGTGTCCGGAGGTCATTTTGAAGTCATTTGGCAAAATATAGGAATTTGAAGGTTTATGAGAAAATTCGACCGGAAGTGAAAATTTTGATATCGCGGTCGGAATGCGATTCCGAAAGTTCGTGCAAGTCCGTAATGTCGAGTGTGACTTGTGTGCAAATCTTGAGTCAATTCGGATCGATTTTGGTAGGAAATGGAACAATTAATCTCTTTAAGGAAAGCTTAAGTTGGAAAAGTCAACTCAATGTTGACTTATGAGTTAGAGGGATCGGAACTGAATTCCGATGATTCGGTTAGTTTCGGGGGATGATTTAAGACTTAGGAGCGTAATCGGAAGTAATTTTGGAGGTCCGGTGAAGAAGTTAGCCTATTTTGGCGAAGTTGGAATTTTGGCGGAATCCGATCGATAGGTGAGATTTTGATCCGGGAGTCGGAATGGAATTCCGACAAATGCAGTAGCTCCGTTTGGTGATTTTGGATGTGCCTGCAAAATTTCAGGTCATTCGGAGGTCGTTTGGTCGGGTTTTTGATCGAATGTTGGTTGCGGAAGTTTAAATGAAAACTTAGGCTTGAATTTGCTTGGATTCGATATTTTCCGTGTTTAAGGGCGTGTTTTTATGATTGGAACAAGTTTGCATCGTGTTATGGAGTATGTTGGTGGTTTTCGTTGGGGGCCCGGGGGCTTCGGGATGAATTCGGGGGTCCAAACGGACCATTTAGAGCCAAAGTGAGCAGCTGATTGCTGCACTAATTGCAGCAGATTTTCAGCAATTTTCGGCTACTTTGAGAGCTGATATCTTGTAATCTATAGGGAATCACAAAAAGTGCAAAACATGAAAGTTGTAGAACATCGTGTCTAGTTTCCAGAAAGCTAAAGAACTCGTAAATTGGACATATGTACTAGAAGTTATAATCGACGGAAAATGACTGCTGGAGCAATAGGATGTACAACTTGTACAGCGCAGCAGGGTACAACCCGACGAAGCACAGACAGATTCTTTATTACACGAAATTGGGTTATTTCTTTCATTGATTTCATTTCGTTTGGATGATTTTGGAGAGCTTCAAGAGGGGATTTCACCGGGTAAACATCGGAGGTAAGATTCTTGACTCAAAAACATAATTTTATGGTAGAATTAACATCAATCTTCATGAATTTGGGTAGAAATTGTGAAGGATTGTGGCCTAGAAATTGAAAACGAAAATTTGGGTTTTGAAAGGCCAATCGAACTCCGATTTCGATAAATTTTATATGCACGGACTCGTGGCGAGACGAGGATCGCGTTGGTACTAATTTCGGAATTTTCCGAGCAGCGGGCCCGGGGTCGGGTTTTTACCAACTTAGTGTATTTATGCGAATTTCATGTAAATTGAAATGGGTTATGATTCTTTGACCCGTATTTGACACAATTATTGTGGTTTGAATAGATTCTACACGCGAGGCGGCGAATTCCAAAGGAAAGGGCATTGCGGACTAGTCTACGACCGGCTAGAGGTGAGTAGTTTGTGTATATGGTAGCCTGAGGGTTCGAAACCCCGGCTTAGCACATTGTGACGCTTGTAGGGCGTGGCTCGCACACCGTGGCAGGTGCGGAATTGATTGTGACCGGGGATTGAGACTTGGTCCATCCCGGATATGGATAAAAATGCTATTAGTGATAGAAATACACTGTGTTTGACATATTTGTGGGTTGTAAGCCTTGTTTGGGGCCTTGTGTCGACCTGTAGTATCCCTAGGGGATAGTATTTATGTGATAGCTATATTTGCTTAATCACTGATCTCAGTCCTGGAAATTGAAATCACAGTATTGAAATGCTAAGTCACCGGCTTTTTGCAAATTAAATAAAAGTTAAAGTATTTTTCATAAATTATGAATCGGAAACTGGAATTAAGAAAAATGAACTGTTTGTGACTTATCTGATTATTGTGGACTGAGGATGGATCGGGCTGCACGCCGCAGCGGTTATTATGATATGAGGATTGGGCTGCAGGCCGCAGCGATATTTGCGCTTGGGCTGTAGGAGCCCCTCCGGAGTCTGTACACACCCCCAGTGAGCGCCGTCGACGTTAAATGGATCGGGCCACACGCCGTAGCGGTTATGTGCATTGCATTGCATCTTTATCTATTGAATTATCTGTGATATTTGTATTGTACTGTTGATGCTAGTTCATAGGAGGATCGGACTGTTGTTTAGCTTCATATTATGATATTCTGTGGATTTCCTACTTTCAACTGTTTTTATATATTTATTACTCACTGAGTACTTAGTACTCACCCCTACTCCCTGCACCTTTTGTGTGCAGACTCAGGTAATCAGGAGGAGGGATAGACGAGCACTCCAGTTTTTATCAGTATTTATCCGAGTTGCTGAGGTAGCTGCTGGCGTTCGCAGGACCCGGCTTCTCTTCTTATTCCAGTTTTCCTTTGTATATACATTATTCATACTTGAGTATTTGGTTTAGATATTGTTATCCGATCATGTTTAGAGGCTCTGGACTCGTGACCCTAGATCTTTGGGTGGTTATTCAGTTTAGTTTTATTGTTGATAATAATATTCAGGTAATTGATTTGAGCTTCATGCTCGGGTGAGAGTGTAAATGGTCGGGCTTGCCTAGCAGGTGTGTTGGGCGCCATCACGACCGGGATTTGGGTCGTGACAAGTTGGTATCAGAGCCTAGGTTACTAGGCCCATGAGTCTTGAGCCGGTTGGTAGAGTCTTGTGGATCGGTACGGGGACGCCTGTACTTATCCTCGGGAGGCTGCAAACCTTTAGGAAACACTTCACATTTCTTGGAATTCTTATCGTGCGTACTTGATTCAGCTTGAGATATAATTCTTGGAAATTCCTTCCACACGTCTGTGTACGCTTCGAACGCTCAGTAATATAATTGCCTTGATGGCTTGTGATTCCCTGGTCGAGGGGCGAGATATAATCTCTGCGAGTTCATGTTGGGCCAGTCGGGAGGACTTGAGGCCAAATCTTTGTCTATGACATGAGCACCAAAGTGCTGATTTCACAAACTGGTATTATGAAATTTCGTATGATCGGTATTGTTCCTAATTGTGGAAATGGCAGCTTAATAATGTACGAGTTGTCAGGTGTTAGATCCTTATTGTAATCTGTTATGTAACCCCGAGCTATGGGCGTGGTGAAAATTTATCATATCTCTTAGTTGGAAGGTAAAGTGTCTTACGTGTAGTAAAATGAGTTTAGACTCGGGAAGACTAAAGTGATTATGCTATGTGTATCCTGGTGGAAGGTGTTGTACTGAAATACTAGATTGAGGCAAAATAGGTGGGTTGATTCTGATGTGTAATTGAAGTGTATTTGATATATGTTATGATTCGAGCAGGTGCAGCGCATGTTCATGTATCAATTTTGATAATATAACCCGTGTAGTATTGAGATTAATGTTGTTGATAAACATTGTGATGTCTTGTTGAGTTGTGGATGTATTGTTAGGATAGTTTTGGTGATTCTCTGGCAGGTGGATAGGCCGAATTACAAAGGAAACTCTGTCGAAATTTTTGAAAAATTTGGGACTTAGAAAAATATTTCTGTCGCCTGGAGAGTAGACTTAAATGTTGAGTGTAAATAAATGCAAGAATTGCAGAGGAGTTAAGGTCTCTGATGATTCGATTCTCTGTCAAGCTTGTAAATGACTTGAGTTTAATCTCACCATAACATTGTGGCATCATTTGAGTAAAGAATGCTATGAGCGGCTAAAAGTGCTTTGATGTATGGCTCCGAGCCAAGTTGGGGAGGTTGTTATTGATTAACTGATTGCACTATTGTGTGCTATGTTGGTTCTATCTCTAAGTATGTTGGGAAATTCTGATAAAGGTTATGGTGCTTCGTAGATATGAAGAAATAATAGGATGGTTTGAACTGCTGCTGGTAAGAATGTTTGGTGAATAGGAAGGAAAGATAGATAAATGCATTTGTATCTAATCATGTTCTGCGGTGCCAGAGTTCTAACAGGGCACGAGTGGTCCTGTCCAATAAGATAGTTGAATTATAATTGAATAAGCGTGAATGACGCCCGAGAATGGCCTTGCGGTGTTCAAGATTTTGCTTGTAACGGTAAGGTGTCTTAAGATTGTGTATGTGGCTAAAGACGGTAGTTTCGTTAGAAGGTATCAAGACTTGTGTAATGATATGTGAATGATGAGATTCTATGTATCTATACTGGAGAGTAATGATAACGAATTCAAAAATCGCAGGAAGTTCTTCAAAATAAAGTATTGTAGAATGTGGTACTTTTGGGAAACATTGAGAGAGTATTAAGTGACCTATGGGCTTTAGACCGTGTGGTCTTGTGTACGAGTCTCGTGTGGTAACATGAGTTGAGATATTGTAGTGCTACAATAAAGGCTAATATGAAATTAAAGATGAATCAGAAAGGAAAATGGAGTAACTTGTTAATAAACCGGAACGGTATGATAGGGATACAATTAATTCCTGGTATGTGTTCGAAGTGATAAGTCTTGCAGCTATGGTGCAACCAAGCTCTTGAGTGCTGGCAGTTGCGTAGCTCGATGTGGGTAGAAGGACTCAGTCCTGGCAGCTAAACTTATGTAATGGATTGGGAGAAAGAGTTTGTGATGGGTCCTACCATGGTTTAAAAGTGAGTATATTCCTGTCGGTATGCAAAGCTTGGAATGTGTAATGAGTTTTCTCTATATGGGATCATGAAAGGCCTTGACTAGTTGAGTGCGCCGATGTTTGCGGCGTAGGAAGGGGATATGAATTCCCATGTTATCTTAGTGTGGTATGGTATATGCGATGTGTTATGGAAAGTTGATAATGGCATATTCAAGGCTTTGAGATTTGTTCATAATATATGGGAAGTCATTAGAAATTATTGAGCAGCGCGGGCAGCTGCAGGTGAATTTAGAATCGATCTTTCTGGTGATTAAGGAAAATGATACTGCTATTCTAGTAATTTGGCAAGGTATATGGTCCAAAAGGAAAAGGTAATGTAAACTGATAATATCTAGTGGTATGGTGGTATTCTCTTGTTGGATCGACTGTAATAATTGAGTCGCTAATGGCATAGTGAAATTTCTGAATGGCTTTCGTGGTATGAATGGACGCTTGATGTGCGTTATGTATTCGTACAGTGGAGTGTGGAATCAGGCATAGTGATTCATGTGTTATATATGTGTTGGAGACTTGAAGTTCTCGTAAATCCGCCTACGCAGTGGTTGTATATCGTGTGTATCGGCACCGTTTAGAGGTTGTTGGAAATTGGAAGCACTAGTGGCTCTCTCTTTGCTTGACATGATGATATTTGATTGCAGACTCGTTGTCTACACTAATGTGACAAGGACTATGTCGGAAACTGCCACAAATTGCATAGCAGAGTGCATCATATTATGTTCCAGCAGGGTAGTTGTACCGCAGGACCAGCAGACGGCTGGTAGGTATTGCTTTGTCAGTTGGGCCTTCGTGGCGGATATTAGTGCAGAGGTTTCTACCATGGATTCAGTTCCGGTATTGGGGAACTTTGACTGACGCGCTTCTTGTGTCCGAGCTTGAGGCTATATATGTTTATTGTAATGAGCAATTCGACTCGATGTGCATTTCTTTTGCGAGGGTTTTATATGGATCGGGTGGCACGCCGCCACGGATATGGTATCTGGATCAGGTGGCACGCCGCCACGGGTATGTCATTGGAGCGGGTTGCACGCCGCAACAGTGTATTGTGAAAATAGAGCTAGTTATATGTTACCTGGTATACAATACTTCCTGGCTTCTGAGGAAAAGTTCGTATTGAGTATCGCTCGGCGAATGGCACATCGGTTGTGTCTTTTCAGGACTTGATAGCGTATATTAATTGTTTCACCGTGGGTGAGATTGATTGCTTGGTTTCGGACCTAAATATGTGCGTGGTTGACCGTTTTGAGCATGGTGACTTGAGGTGCTCCATGAGTAATAGTGTTTGGATAGAATCATGGGCCGTGGCAAGGCCACGTGATGTTATGACCTTTCGAGGAGGATTCAAGTACCCTAATTGTATGATGTGAGATAAGATCTCAGTTCTATGTTATGATGGTACGGGTGAATTGAACTATAGCTCTTTTGTGTGAGTTAGTTGTCATGATTCGAGTGTGTTCGGATCGTTTTTTTTATTGGAGCTTGTGTTGTGATCATTGTGGCTTAGGCCGATGCTGAGGTGTCGTGTCACCAATGCGGTGTGTTATAATCGACAAGATCGTTGGAGTCATTAATGAGTACGAGCATATTTGATCTCAGCTCAGCTCGTTAGAAAGGCAACTGCAGTAAATAAAGAATGTTATTGTGGTCATATGAGTAAAGTGATGCAAAGTGTGAATTCAACAAAGTTATGCATTAATGTTTCGGTACAACGTGTGGAGATTGATATGGTGGTCGAATGATGGAAACAGACTTGGCAGGAAATTCAGGATGTTGGAATTTGGCCTAATATCTTATTCGCTCGAATAAAGAATTATATCTACATAATTATATAGCTAATATGCTCAACTAAGTAGTGGTAGCACAGGAAGGTGCATGATGTGTTAAACAAGTTATTTGAGACTACATCATTGTAGTTCTCAACACGTTCGAGGACGAACGTATGTTTAAGTGGGGGAGATTGTAACGACCCGACCGGTCGTTTTGAGCTCCGGCGCGTCATTCAGCAGATTGATGCCATGAACAGCTTCATCTCAGGTATATTGACTTGTGTGTATGGTCAGAAGTCAAATTCGGGAAGTTTGGAGTCAAATCTAAATGGAAATTCTCATTTTGAAAGCTTAAAGTTGAAGAACTGAACTACGATTGGAATTTTGAGTAAATGACCTCGGAATTGGGATCTAAAAGTTCCAACATGCTCGTATGATGATTTTAAACTTGGACGTATGTCCGGATTTGGTTTTTGATAACCCGTGAGCATTTCAGCGTATATGGTGGAAGTTAGTATTTTAGAAGGATTTCATAAATTTGGGTTGGAAGGCATTTTAGAGTTATAGATGTCCGTTTGGGATTCCGAGTCTGCGAATAGATCCATATGGTGATTTTGGAGTTGGGAACGCGATCGGAAGTGAATTCGGGTGTCCGGAGGTCATTTTGAAGTCATTTGGCAAAATATAGGAATTTGAAGGTTTATGAGAAAATTCGACCGGAAGTGAAAATTTTGATATCGGGGTCGGAATGCGATTCCGAAAGTTCGTGCAAGTCCGTAATGTCGAGTGTGACTTGTGTGCAAATCTTGAGTCAATTCGGATCGATTTTGGTAGGAAATGGAACAATTAATCTCTTTAAGGAAAGCTTAAGTTGGAAAAGTCAACTCAATGTTGACTTATGAGTTAGAGGGATCGGAACTGAATTCCGATGATTCGGTTAGTTTCGGGGATGATTTAAGACTTAGGAGCGCAATCGGATGTAATTTTAGAGGTCCGGTGAAGAAGTTAGCCTATTTTGGCGAAGTTGGAATTTTGGCGGAATCCGATCGATAGGTGAGATTTTGATCCGGGAGTCGGAATGGAATTCCGACAAATGCAGTAGCTCCGTTAGATGATTTTGGATGTGCCTGCAAAATTTCAGGTCATTCGGAGGTCGTTTGGTCGGGTTTTTGATCGAATGTTGCTTGCGGAAGTTTAAATGAAAACTTAGGCTTGAATTTGCTTGGATTCGATGTTTTCCGTGTTTAAGGGCGTGTTTTTATGATTGGAACAAGTTTGCATCGTGTTATGGAGTATGTTGGTGGTTTTCGTTGGGGGCCCGGGGGCCTCGGGATGAATTCGGGGGTCCAAACGGACCATTTAGAGCCAAAGTGAGCAGCTGATTGCTGCACTAATTGCAGCAGATTTTCAGCAATTTTCGGCTACTTTGAGAGCTGATATCTTGTAATCTATAAGGAATCACAAAAAGTGCAAAACATGAAAGTTGTAGAACATCGTGTCTAGTTTCCAGAAAGCTAAAGAACTCGTAATTTGGACATCCGTACTAGAAGTTATGATCGACGGAAAATGACTGCTGGAGCAATAGGATGTACAACTTGTACAACGCAGCAGGGTACAACCCGACGAAGCACAGACAGATTCTTTATTACACGAAATTGGGTTATTTCTTTCATTGATTTCATTTCGTTTGGATGATTTTGGAGAGCTTCAAGAGGGGATTTCACCGGGTAAACATCGGAGGTAAGATTCTTGACTCAAAAACATAATTTTATGGTAGAATTAACATCAATCTTCATGAATTTGGGTAGAAATTGTGAAGGATTGTGGCCTAGAAATTGAAAACGAAAATTTGGGTTTTGAAAGGCCAATCGAACTCCGATTTCGATAAATTTTATATGCACGGACTCGTGGCGAGACGAGGATCGCGTTGGTACTAATTTCGGAATTTTCCGAGCAGCGGGCCCGGGGTCGGGTTTTTACCAACTTAGTGTATTTATGCGAATTTCATGTAAATTGAAATGGGTTATGATTCTTTGACCCGTATTTGACACAATTATTGTGGTTTGAATAGATTCTACACGCGAGGCAGCGAATTCCAAAGGAAAGGGCATTGCGGACGAGTCTACGACCGGCTAGAGGTGAGTAGTTTGTGTATATGGTAGCCTGAGGGTTCGAAACCCCGGCTTAGCACATTGTGACGCTTGTAGGGCGTGGCTCGCACACCGTGGCAGGTGCGGAATTGATTGTGACCGGGGATTGAGACTTGGTCCATCCCGGATATGGATAAAAATGCTATTAGTGATAGAAATACACTGTGTTTGACATATTTGTGGGTTGTAAGCCTTGTTTGGGGCCTTGTGTCGACCTGTAGTATCCCTAGGGGATAGTATTTATGTGATAGCTATATTTGCTTAATCACTGATCTCAGTCCTGGAAATTGAAATCACAGTATTGAAATGCTAAGTCACCGGCTTTTTGCAAATTAAATAAAAGTTAAAGTATTTTTCATAAATTATGAATTGGAAACTAGAATTAAGAAAAATGAACTGTTTGTGACTTATCTGATTATTGTGGACTGAGGATGGATCGGGTTGCACGCCGCAGCGGTTGATATGAGGATCGGGCTGCACGCCGCAGCGGTATTGCGCTTGGGCTGTAGGAGCCCCTCCGGAGTCTGTACACACCCCCAGTGAGCGCCGTCGACGTTAAATAGATCGGGCTATACGCCGTAGCGGTTATGTGCATTACATTGCATCTTTATCTGTTGAATTAATATGTGATATTGTATTGTACTATTGTTGCTAGTTCGTAGGAGGATCGGACTGTAGTTTAGCTTCATTTTGTGGTATTCTGTGAATTTCTTACTTTCAGCTACTTGTATATATTTATTACTCACTGAGTACTAAGTACTCACCCCTACTCCCTGCACCTTTGTGTGCAGATTCAGGTACACAGGAGGGATAGACGAGCACTCCGGCTTTTATCAGTATTTATCCGAGTTGCTGAGGTAGCTGCTGGCATTCGCAGGACCTGGCTTCTCTTCTTATTCCAGTTTTCCTTTGTATACACATTATTCATACTTGAGTATTTGGTTTAGATATTGTTATCCGATCATGTTTAGAGGCTCTAGACTCGTGACCCTAGATCTTTGGGTGGTTATTCAGTTTAGCTTTATTGTTGAAATAATATCCAGGTAATTGATTTGAGCTTCATGCTCGGGTGAGAGTGTAAATGGTCGGGCTTGCCTAGCAGGTGTGTTGGGCGCCATCACGACCGGGATTAGGGTCGTGACATTTTTTGTGACGACCCAAATCTCGAATGGGCCAACAAACCTAGGGATAAGTTTGCCATTCTTTCCAAATCTCATCACGACCTTCATAGGCGACACTCGGAGCAATACTCGCTCCCCAATCATGAAAGTTATCTCTCGAACCTTGCGATCCGCATAGCTCTTTTGTCTAGACTGAGCTGTGCGAAGCCTATCTTGAATAATCTTGACCTTATCTAAGGCCTCCTGAACTAAATCCGTACCCAATAACCGAGCTTCTCCGGTTCAAACCATCCAACCGGAGAACGACACCGCCTACCATACAATGCTTCATAAGGAGCCATCTGGATGCTCGATTGATAACTATTATTATAAGCAAACTCTGCCAAAGGCAGGAATTGATCCCACGAACCTCCAAAATCAATAACACACGCCCGTAGCATATCTTCCGGTATCTGAATAGTCCTCTCGGACTGACCATCCGTCTGGGGATGAAAGGCTGTACTTAGCTGAACTTGCATGCCCAACTCTCGTTGAACCGCCTTCCAGAAATGTGAGGTAAACTGTGCACCTCGATCCGAAATAATAGAGATTGGCACGCCATGAAGGCGAATGATCTCTTTGATATAAATCCCAGCTAACCTCTCGGATGAATAGGTAGTGGCAATAGGAACAAAATGAGCTGACTTGGTCAGCCTATCAACAATCACCCAAACAGCATCAAACTTCTTCCGAGTCTTCGGAAGTCCGGAAACGAAATCCATCGTGATTCGCTCCCACTTCCATTCAGGAAGTTCAATTCTCTGAAATAAACCGCCAGGTCTCTGATGTTCATACTTAACATGCTGACAATTAAGACACCGTGCCACATATGCCACAATATCCTTTTTCATTCTGCGCTACCAATAATGTTGATGCAAATCTCGATACATTTTCGCTGCGCCTGGATGAATGGAATACCGCGAACTGTGAGCTTCTTTTAGAATCAATTCTCTAAGCCCATCAACATTTGGCACACAAATGCGCCCTTGCATCCTCAAGATCCCCTCAGCATCTAAGGTGACCTGTTTAGCACCTCCTCGCTGAACCTTATCTCTAAGGTCACATAAATAAGAATCATTATATTGTTGATCACGGATACGCTCCAATAATGAAGAGCGAGCGATCGTGCAAGCTAGTACTCGACTAGACTCAGAAATATCCAACCTCACAAATCGGTTGGCCAATGACTGAACATCCAAAGCAAGTGGTCTCTGATTGACTGGAATATAAGCAAGACTACCCATACTGGCTGACTTCCTACTCAAAGCGTCGGCCACCACGTTTTCTTTTCCTGGATGATATAAAATGGTGACATCATAATCTTTTAGCAATTCTAGCCACCTTCTCTGCCTCAAATTCAACTCTTTCTGCTTAAACAAATACTGAAGACTCTTATGATCGGTGTATACTTCACATGCTACACCATACAAATAATGCCTCCGGATCTTCAATGCGTGAATAATCGCCGCCAATTCTAGATCATGCACTGGATAGTTCTTTTCATGAATCTTCAACTGCCTCGAAGCATAGGCAATAACCTTGCCATCCTGCATTAACACCGCACCAAGCCCAATACGGGAAGCATCACAATAAACAGTATAAGGTCCCATACCTGTGGGTAAAACCAATACCGGTGTTGTGGTCAAGGTTGTCTTGAGCTTTTGAAAGTTCGCCTCACATTCATCGGACCATTCAAATTGAACACCCTTCTGGGTCAATCTGGTCAGTGGGGTTGCAATAGACGAAAATCCTTCTACGAATCGGCGATAATAACCCGCTAACCCCAAGAAACTCCGAATATCCGTGGCTGATGTCGGTCTAGGCCAGTTCTTGACTGCCTCAATTTTCTTCGGATCAACCTGAATACCTGCTACCGCCACAATATGCCCTAGGAATGCAACTGAACTTAGCCAAAATTCACACTTTGAAAATTTTGCATGTAGTTGGCTATCTCTCAGAGTCTGCAAGGCCACTCTGAGATGTTGTGCATGCTCCTCCTGACCGCGAGAATATATTAATATGTCATCAATGAAGACTATTACAAACAAGTCTAAATAAGGCCGGAACACCCGATTCATCAATTTCATAAAAGCTGCTGGAGCATTTGTCAACCCAAAAGACATGACCAGAAATTCATAATGTCCATACCGAGTGCGGAACGCTGTCTTAGGGACATCAGATGCCCTAATCTTCAGCTGATGATAGCCGGATCTCAAATCTATCTTTGAAAATACCTTGGCACCCTGAAGCTGGTCAAATAAATCATCAATTCGCGGAAGTGGATATTTATTTTTGATAGTCACCTTGTTTAACTGTCGATAGTCAATGCACATTCTCATCGAACCATCTTTCTTCTTTACAAATAATACTTGTGCACCCCACGGCGAAACACTGGGTCTAATGAAACCCTTTTCAAGTAAATCCTGCAACTGTTCCTTCAATTCTTTTAACTCTGGCGGAGCCATACGATATGGGGGAATGGAAATGGGCTGAGTGCTTGGAGCCAAGTCAATGCAAAAATCAATGTCCCTATCGGGCGGCATACCTAGTAAGTCTGAAGGAAATACTTCAGGAAATTCGCGAACCACAGGCACAGAGTCAATAGAAGGAACCTCAGCACTAGAATCACGGACATAGGCCAAATAAGCCAAGCATCCCTTTCCAACCATACGCTGAGCCTTAACATAAGAAATAACATTACGACTAGTATGACCTGAAATTCCTTTCCACTCTATACGAGGCAAATTCGGCAGAGCTAAAGTCACGATCTTGGCATGGCAATCTAAAATAGCATGATATGGAGATAGCCAGTCCATGCCCAATATAATATCAAAGTCCACCATATTTAGGAGTAATAAATCAGCACGGGTCTCGAGACCCTCAATTACTATGATACATGACCGATGAACTCGATCAACCACAATAGAATCGCCTACTGGTGTAGACACATGAACAGGAACACTCAGTGGATCACTGGGCTGAATCAAGTATGGTGCAAAATAGGAAGACACGTAAGAATATGTAGACCCAGGTCAAATAATGCTGATGCCTTTCTATCACAAACCAAAATAATACCTGTAATGACGGCATCAGAAGACTCAGCCTCTGGTCTGGCGGGAAGTGCATAACATCGGGGCTGTGCCCCACCACCCCGAGCAGTATCTCTAGGACGATCAGCTGTTGGCTGGTCTCTACCTCTATCGGTCTGAGCTCCACCTCTATGACCTCTACCTCCACCTCTATATCCTCTACCCCCGCCTCTAGCTGGCTGGGCAGGTTGTGGGGGAACTGGGGCCTGAACCATAGCACGAGAACACTGCTGTTGAGATCCGTCAGAAGCTCGAGGGCAATACTTTGTAATGTGCCTAAGATCACCGCACGTAAAACAAGCCCTCGGCTGCTGGAAATAGCAAAGTGGTGGTGAACTGATAGGCTGCTGATCAGAATAACGTGGCTGAGAATTACGACCACCAGAAGCATCATGGGAAACCTGAAGAGCTGACTGATAAGGCCTAGGAGGATGGCCTCTGTTAAAAGATTCTCTGCCACCAGAAGAAGAACCACTAAACCTGCCCGAATGACGAGGCCTCTTGTCTGAAGAATAACCACCTCCCCGAGTAAGAGCCATCTCAACTCTACGTCCTGCATTAGCTGCCTCCTGAAATGAAATATCACTCCCTATTCCCATCGCCATCTGAAGTCTAATTGGCTGATTAAGCCCATCTATAAACCTGCGGACCCTCTCCCTCTCTGTGGGGAGTATCACCACTACATGACGAGCCAAATCAATAAATCTCGTCTCATACCGAGTGACCGTCATAGTGCCCTGATGGAGGTGCTCAAACTGCCTCCGAAGTGCATCCCGCTGAGTAGCAGGGAGAAACTTCTCCAGAAATAGCTCTGCAAACTGATCCCATGATAGAGCTGGGGACCCTGCCGGTCGAGTCAAGCAATAATCCCTCCACCAAGTCTTGGCGGATCCTGAAAGCCTGAATGTACAGAAGTCAACCCCATTGGACTCCACAATCCCCATAGTCTTGAGAATCTCGTGGCAACTGAATAAGAAATCCTGAGGATCCTCTGATGTGGCACCGCTGAAAGTAGTGGTAAACAGCTTGGAGAACCGATCAAGTATCCATAAAGCATCAGAATTAATGGCCGCTCCATCTCCGGCCTGAGCTGTAGTGCCTGACTGAGTGGTCACTGCTGGCTGAACTACTGGTGCCTGAGGCTGGGGAGCTACTGGCTCCAGAGTATGTGCAATAGGAGTCTGGACCCCTCCTCCAGCTTGAGAAGTGGCTGGTGCAACTGGTAATAAGCCTGCTCTAGCAACACTGTCCATAAAACCCGCTATTCTGACTAGAGCCTCCCGAAGATCCGGAGTAAATAAGACCTCCCCTGGGACCTGGGCTGGCCCACTGGAGATGCTGGGGCTAGAACCTCCTCACCAATCTCAACAGGAGGCTCCACCTCTAGAATCGCTGCCTGGGGATGTACTCTGCCCCTACCACGGCCTCCGATACGGCCTCGGCCCTGCCCCTCACGGGAGATACCTGAGGCTCAGGATGCTGATCAGCGGATGATGAAGCGCATGTCCTCACCATATGTGAAAGAACAGAGTAGAAGTTCAATTAACATTTGAAAGATCAAGTCGCACGACCGGAAAGAATAAAGGGAAAATTTTCCTAACTCTGTAGCCTCTGGGGGATAAATACAGACGTCTCCGTACCGATCCCTCAGACTCTACAAAGGTTCTTCGTGAGTTGTGAGACCTGTGCAACCTAGTGCTCTGATACCAACTTGTCACGACCCGGATTTCCCACCATCGGGGGTCATGATGGCGCCTACTAGTGGAAGTTAGGCAAGCCAAATATTAATTACACCTCCATTAATTACCAAATTCTTATTAGGACTTTAAAATTAAAAACATATAAATTACAACGGAATAATTAAACTTAGCGGAAGACTTAGTCAATCTTATCAAATATGATAAAGAAAACCCCAAACATGATACACTACCCAAGACCGGTGTCACAATACTCACGAACTTCTAAGAATAATACACACAATGGTCTGAAAGAAAATATAAGTTGTTTATCTCGAATACATGAGATAACAGAATGAAATACATAGACAGAAGAGACAACGGATCCTGCGGACGCCTGCAAGGCTACCTCGTAGTCTCTGTAGTCGGAATATCCACAATCGCTACTGTCGCTGCTGCTGTCCGTAACCTGTATCTGCGCAAAAAGAGCACAGAGTGTAGTATCAGCACAACCGACCCCATGTGCTGGTAAGTGCCTGGCCTATCCCAGCGAAATAGTGACGAGACTAAGGCCAGTCACCCACATAAACCTGTACAGTTGCAATATATATATACATGTACCAAAAACATTTATAAGGAAAGACTCTACTCTGAAATAGAAGTCAATAACTCGTGATATCCAGAATAATCTAGTCAACATAATAAATCTTACTTTCATATCTCAATTCCTTTCTTATTTCATATCTCGTGGTAGGCGTACCACCCGCTCCCCTCTCTCATTTCATATCTCGTGGTAGGCGTACCACCCGCTCCCAACTATCACAGTAACTACATATTGTGGTAGGCGTACCACCCGCTCCCAAATATATCAATAGGCTACCGGCAACTATGGCCAATGCCAAGATTTAAATCACTTTGTGGTCGGCGTGCCACACGATCCCATTTCTTATTATATAAGTGGTCGGTGCGCCACACGATCCCAATTCATAAATATATAAGTGGTCGGCGTGCCACACGATCCCAATTCATAAATATATAAGTGGTCGGCGTGCCACACGATCCCATTTCTTATTATATAAGTGGTCGGCGCGCCACACGATCCCAATTCATAAATATATATATTACCGGCATTTAGCCAATAATCTCTGCATCAACAATATTTATACATAACTAAGTTCCTATTCCTACAAGCTAGGATAGAACAAACACTTACCTCAAATGTTTTACGAACAATTCAATCTATGGCAATGCCTTTTCCTTTCAAATTCTGCTCCTATCCAATCGTATCTATACACAATTGATTTAATATCATCAATGCTACTCAACAAACTAATTCATAAGGCCAATTTCAACTTTTACAACATTCTGCCCGGAATAGTGAATTTCGACCCCGAGCCCACATGGTCGGAACTCGGGGTTCGGACCAAAATCCGGTTACCCATCCCCCCACGAGTTCAAGTATATGATTTGTTTCAAAATCGGACCTCAATTCGAGGTTCAATTTCCTAATTCATGAAAAACCCTATATTCTACCAAAAACAAGAAATTCTACCATGAAAACCTTTGATTTCTATTGAAAAACATGTTTAATGTTGTTAGGAATTGAAAGAATTAAGTAAAAAGTGACTTACAATTGTTTTGAAAAAGAGGGAGTTCGTGAAGAATCGCAAATGGGTGTTTTTGGGTTGTGAAATGTGAAGAATGAAGCTGGAAATCGTGATTTACAGGTCTCTGTGTTCGCATTTGCGAACATGGGTTCGCAATTGCGAACCCCGACCAATTTCTGGAGTTTGAAAAATAAGCTAAGGCTGGGAAGTTCGCATTTGCGAACATTTATTCGCATTTCCGAAGCCAAGACAAAACTGGGAAGTTCGCATTTGCGAACTATTGTTCGCATTTGCGAACACATGCAAAATATTGGGAAGTTCGCATTTGCGAACTATTGTTCGCATTTGCGAACACAGGAAGAATATTGGGAAGTTCGCATTTGCGAACTATTGTTCGCATTTGCGAACACAGGCAGAATATTAGGAAGTTCGCATTTGCGAACTATTGTTCGCATTTGCAAACTCTGCAGAATATTGGGAAGTTCGCATTTGCGAAGTGTGCAGGTCATACCTGACAGCAACTTCCTAACATGAAAATTTGAACTCGTGGCCTATCCAAAATTCACCCGAGCCCTCGGGGCTCCAAACCAAATATGTACACTGACTCAAAAATATCATACGAACTTGCTCGCGTGATCAAATCGCCAAAATAACATCAAAATCAATGAATTGAGCCTTAAAACTCAAGAATCTTTCCAAATTTTTCATAAACTTCCACATTTCTAATTTAAGGCCGAAACACGTCAAACGACGTCCGTTTTCAACCAAACTTTACAGGAAGCGCTTAACCAATATATTTGACCTGTACCGGATGTCGGAACCAAAATACGAGCCCGATATCACCACTTTTCAATCAAATTTCAGTTTCATTTTCCTTAAACATTTTCAGAAAATAATTTAACAGAAAAATTCTTTTACCGGGGTTCTAGACCTCGGATTTCAATTCCGAGCATACGCCCAAGTTCCATATTTTTCTACGGATTTTCTGAGACCGTTAAATCACGGTTCCGGGACCGTTTATCAAAAATGTTGACCAAAGTCAACCATATCAACATTAATATCAAAATTCCTCAAATTTTTCACATATTTCACATATTTCAACATAAAAATTTTCCAGCTTCGTGCCCGAATCGTGCACGTAATTCGAGGCAGCTATAAATGAGGTTTTCAAGACCTCAGAAGCTCGAAATGATTAATAAAACAAGTGATGACCCTTTGGGTCGTCACAATACATATATATACCCATTGGATCTGCTATACGCCGTAGCAGTATAAGTGAGGACTAGGTCAGTGTGGGACCAAGGTGAGATAGATGTGGACTGGAGATGGGGGTATTCACTATAGAGATGACTTACCTGTGAGGTTACCCTTAGAACTATTTAGTGATAGTACAGGTGTTCTCACTTTCAGTTGTTGTTTATTATTATTACTCACTGAGTTGAAATATACTCACCCTACTCCCCTGCACCTTTTGTGCAGATATATCGGTGCAGGAGGGCAGTTAACCTATCGTAACTACTTTATTATCACCATTCCGTGGAGACTTCGAGGTAGCTGCCGACGTCCGCAGTACCCGACCTCTTCCTCTTTATCATCTTGTTGTTTCCATTCTTCTTAGACTTGATTGTGTATTATATCTTATTTGTAGAGGCTCAGACTTGTGACAACACAATTTGGTTATTGTATTCGTGTATTTCGTTCCTACACTTCTTGATTTGTTATGAAAACAAGCTAATTATGCCGATTAATCAGTATTAAATTATAATTGGCTGGTTTAAATGGATAAGATGGCCGGGCTTGCCTAGCAACATGTTGGGCGCCATCACGACCGGGGTTTGGGTCGTGACAAAGTTGGTATCAGAGCCTAGGTTAATAGGTCTCGCGAGTCATGAGCCGGTTTAGTAGAGTCTCGTGGATCGATACGGGGATGCATGTACTTATCCTCGGGAGGCTACAAACCTTTAGGAAAGTTTCAAATTCTTGGAATTCTTATCGTGTGTGTTTGATTCAGCTTGAGATGTAATTTTTGAAATTCCTCCTGCACGTTGATGTACGCACTCGAGTCCTTAGTGATAAATTTGCCTTGATGGCTTATGATTCCCCAATTGAGGGACAAGATATAATCTCTGTGAGTTCAGGTGGGGCCAGTCTAGAGGACTTGAGGCTGGATCCTTGTCTATGGCTTGAGCACCAAGGTGCTAATTTCGCGAGCTGGTATTATGAAATTCATACGATTAGTATTGTCTCTAATTGTGGGAATGGCGGTTTGATAATGGGTGAGCTATTAGGTGTTCGACTCTTGTTGTGATCCGTTGAATATCATCTAGCTATAGGCGTGCTGAATATGTTCATGCCTCTCAGTGGAAATGTAAAGTGCACTACGTGGGTAGTATGAGTTCAGACTCAAGAAGACTGAATTGGTTGTGCTATGAGTATTGTGGTGAAAGGTATTCGACATATGTTATGATTTGAGCTAGTGCAGCGCATGTTCATGTACTAATTTTGATAATATAATTTCTGTAGTATTGAGATTTATGTTGTTGATATGCATTGTGATGCAGATGCATGGGTAGGATGGTTTTGGTGACTCTCTGGCAGGTGGATAGGCCAAATTATAAAGGAAACTCTGTCAAAATTTTTTGAAAAAATTAGGACTTATAAAAGGTTTGTCACTTAATGAATGGGCTTAGCTGTTGTGTATGAATGAATACAAGAATTGTAAAAGAGTTAAGATTTCTTATGATTCGAGTCTCCACCAAAGCTTGTATATGACTTGAGTTCAAACTTACTATAACATTGTGGTGTCATTTGAATGAGAATGCTATGAGTGGTTAAAAGTGCTTTGATATATGGCTTCGAGCTAAGTTGGGGAGGTTGCTATTGACTAACTGGTTGCACTATTGTGTGCTGTGTTGATTCTGCCTCCAAGCATGTTTGAAAATTCTGATGAAGGTTATGGTGCTTCGTAGATGTGAAGAAATACTAGGATGTTTTGAACGACTGTTGCTAAAGAATGTTCGGCGTATAGAAAGAAAAGATAGCTAATTAAATCTGTATGTGATCATGTTCTGTGATGTCAGACTTCTAACAAGGCACGAGTGGTTTTGTTCAATAAGGCAGTTGAATTATAACTGGTTAAGGGTGAATGATGCCCGAGAATAGCCTTGCGGTGTTCAAGATTTTCGCTTGCAACAGTCAGGTGCCTTAAGAATGTGTACGTGGCTAAAGACTACGGTTTCGTTAGAAGAAATCGAGACTTATGTTATGTTATGTAAATGATGAGATTCTATATATGTATATTGGAGAGTAATGATAACGAATTCAAGATTTGCAGGAAGTTCTTCAAGGTAAAGTATTGTAGATTGTGGTAATTCTGGGAAACATCGGAGGGAGTATTCAGCGGCATGTGAGCCTTAGACCGTGTGGTATTGTGTATGAGTCTCGTATGGTAACCTGAGTTAAGGTATTGTGATCCTCCAATGAAGGAGAATATTAAATTAAAGATGATAATAAACTAGAACAGTATGAGAAGCTCATGAGTAACTCCTGGTGTGTGTTCGAAGTAATGAGTCTTGCAGTTATGGTGCAACAAAGCTCTTGATGAGCTGGCAGTTGCGTAGCTCAATGTGGGTAAAAGGACTCAGTCCTGGCAGTTAAGCTTATGCAATGAATGGGAAGAAAGAGTTGTGATGTGTTTTATCATGGTTTGAAAATGAGTACATTCCTATCGGTATGCGAAGCATGGAATATGTAATGACTTTTCTCCTATATGGGATCATGAAGGTCCTTAACTAGTTGAGTGCGTCGATGTTTGTGGCATAGGAGAGGGATAGAAATTCTCCATGTATCTTGGTGCAGTATGGAATATGCGATGTGCTATTGAAAGATGATAATGGCATGTTCAAGGTTTTGAGATCAGTTCATATTATATTGGAAGTCATTAAAATCCCCAAGCAGCGTGGGCAACTGCAGATAATCTGAGAATCAATCTTTCTGGTGATTAAGGAAAATGGTACTGCTATTCTAGTGATTTGGGAGAGTATATGTTCAAAAAGGGCAAGGTAATGTAAACTCATAATATCTAGTGATGATTGAGTTGTTGATGGCATAGGGAAATTTCTGAATGGCTTATATGGTATGAATGGAGGCTTGATGTGTGATTATGTATTCGTGCGGTGGAATGTGGAATCAGGCATAGTGATTCATGTGTTACATATGTGTTGGAGACTAGAAATTCTTGTAATCCGCCTACGCAGTGGTGGTATGTCGTGTGTATCGGCACCGTTTAGCGGTTATTGGAAATTGGAAGCCCTGGTGGCTATCTCGTTACTTGATATGATGAATTGGAATAATGATAAATGATTGCAGACTGGTAGTCATAAGTCAGGTTATCTAGACTAATGTGATATGGACTATGTCAGAAAAATGTCACAAACTGCGTGGCAGAGTGCTTCTGATCATGCTCCAGCAGGGTAGATGTACCCTAGGGCCAGCGGACAGCTGGTAGGTATCGCTTTGTCAGTTGGGCCTTCGTGGCGGATGTCAGTGTAGAGGTAGCTACCATTGATCAAGTTCCGGTATTGAGGAAATTTTTCGGATGCGTTTCATATGGCCGAGCTTGAGGCTATATATATATGTTTGTTGCAATGAGCAACTTGACCCGATGTGCATTCCCTTTTTGCTAGATTTATGCGTTGATCGGGTAGCATGCTGCCACAGGTATAGTATCTGGATCGGGTGGCACACTGCCACATGTATGGTATCAGGATCGGGTGGCACGCCGCCATATGTATGGTATCTGGATCGGGTGGCACCACGGGTATGTTATTGGAACGGGTTGCGTGCTGCAACAGTGTGATGTGGAGAGTAGTTTCCAATATATATTACCTTGTATACAATACTTCCTAGCTTCCGAGGAATAGTCTATACTGGGTACCGCTCGGCGAATAGCACATCGGTTATGTCCTTTCAGGAATTTATAGCGTATATTAATTGTATCACCGCGGGTGTGATTGATTGCTTGAGTTCAGACCTAAATATGTGCGTGGCTGACCATTATGAGCATGGTGACTTGAGGTGCTTCAGGAGTAATAGTGTTTGGATTGAATCATGAGCTGTGGCAAGGACACGTGATGTTATGACCTTTTGAGGAGGATTCTGGTACTCTAATTCTATGATGTGAGACGAGATCTCAGTTATGTGTTGGGATGGTATTGAGGAATTTGAATTACATCTCTTTTGTGTGAGTCAGTTGTCATGATTCGAGTGTGTCTAGATCATTCCTTATTAGAGCATGTCTTGTGCTCGTCGTGGCTTAGGCCGATGAGGAGGTGTCATATTACCAGTATGGTGTGTTATATATTTATATATATCTATATTGGATCAGGCTGCACGCCGCAGCACTCTATGTATTGGATCGGACAGCACGCCGCATTGATGTATATGTGGATCGAACTGCACGCCACAGTAATATACAAGTGGGACGGACTGCACGTCGTAGTATTATTGCGCTTGAGCTTTAGGAGCCCCTTTGGGGTCTGAGTCTGCACACATTCTCAATGGGCGCTAGAGTATATTATGGGATCGGCCTGCACGCCGCAGCAGTATATTATGTATATATATATATTAGATCGGACGGCACACCGCAGTAATATATGTGTGGATCAGGCTGACCGCCACAACATCATAGCGTTTGGGCCGAGGGAGCCCCTCCGAAGTCTGTATACACCCCTAGTGAGCAACGTCGATGTTAAATGGAGTGGGCTGCACGTCGCAGCATTTTACATAAATATACATATATATATTGGAGCGGGCTACGCGCCACCGCATTATGGACTTATGTATACATATATATACCCATTGGATCGGTTGTACGCCATAGTAGTATAAGTAAGGACTAGGTCAGTGTGGGACCAGGGTGAGATAGATGTGGACTGGAGATGGGGATATTCACTGTAGAGATGACTTACATGTGAGGTTACTATTAGAACTGTTTAGTGATAGTACAGGTGTTCTCACTTTCAGTTGTTGTTTATTATTATTACTCACTGAGTTGAAATATACTCACCTCACTCCCCTGTACATTTTGTGCAGATATACAGGTTCCGGAGGGCAGTTGAGCTATCGCAACTGCTTTATTATCACCATTCCGTGGTGACTTCGAGGTAGCTACCAACGTCCGCAGTACCTGACCTCTTCCTCTTTATCATCTTATTGTTTCCATTATGCTTAGACTTGATTGTGTAGGATATCTCATTTGTGGAGGCTCAGACTTGTGACACCACGATTTGGTTGGGACTGTATTCGTGTATTTCATTCCTACACTTCTTGATTTATTATGAAAATAGGCTAATTACGCCAATTAATCGGTATTAAATTATAATTTTCCGGTTAAATGGATAAGATGGCCGCGCTTTCCTAGCAACGTGTTGGGCGCCATCACGATCGGGGTTTGGGTCGGGACAACCCGAGTTTAGGGAGATACAATTATTAAATGCGCGCTTAAAGCTACTAACGTGTTATTATTTTGAGAAGGCCATGAAAATTCACTAAACAACCAATCCCGAAATCTATCCCAATTATTACATAGTTTTATCGAGGGCCTGCGATTTGTTATTTAATATGGCGAGGCACGCCTCCTTTATTTTAAGGATATCCTAAAATGACTACATTTTTTATTTTTTAGGTTTTTCTCTATAATAAAGGAAGAAAAATCTTAACTAATTATGAGCTAAAATATGCAATACACTTATCTATTTTGTGACAAATATTAATGAAGCAGAATTTAATTTATATTTAAAAAACTTTGAATTTTCAATTTTTTTTATAAATACGAAATTTCTTAACTAGTATTAAAAGAAACTAATTAGAACAAGATTAAATCTTGCATTGTAATATATTAAAAAAAACTAATAAAATTATTTATTCAAAATTATTTGAAACTAAGTTCATCTTAAAACAATCCTAAATTAACTGTAATTTTTTTTTTATTTAAATTCATTTTCTAAACAATAAAAGATAAAATCCTAATTGATTACATGCTAAAATTGTGACATATTATTTCATATATTAAGGCAAAAGTTTAATGAAAGTAAGCATCGTAAAAATTGAACTTAAAGTAAAATACAAAATCGACAAATATTATATACAAATCAAACCAATTATCCTATAACTAATTTAAACTCATATTATTATATGACTTGAACCATTGAAATTAACTATTTACAAATATTTAAAAGAACAATAATTAACCTTAATTACTTATACTTATTTGAACATTTGTTAAGCTTGAAACAGCAGTTGAGAAAATACTATCTCCGGGGCCCTCACTTTAGGGCTATCTTTCACCGTTGACAGACATGGTTCAACGAAATACAAAATGTATAAAATTTTCTTCGAAAGACTTGAATAATGTTAAATGGTTTCTTGAGGCAATCACCCTGCAAAGATGGAACCAACCAAGACTGAACACTAGCCCCATTTTGTAGACGGGTTAGGACCGGCCTTCTATCCCGGTGAACAATGTTCCAGTGATTAAGCGGGGACACGATTTGAACCTGCAATCTTCAGGTAATGAGCCTGATGAGTTGACCAATTCCTCTATCCCGCTTCTTCCCCTTCTCTTTCGAACTCCGAAAACTAAGGTTCTACTCAAATCGTACCTAAATGCTTAATTCACGCAAAATAATTAAAATATACATTTTTACTAAGTTTAGATACATATTTGCAATTTAACCTATTAAAGACAATATTAAAACATTTATAGCTACTGAACAACAACAACAACAACAACAACAACAACAACAACAACCCAGTATAATCCCACTTAGTGGGGTTTGGGGAGGGTAGTGTGTACGCAGACCTTACCCCTACCCTAGGGTAGAAAGGCTGTTTCCAAATAGACCCCCGGCATCCTTCCCTCCAAGAACTTCCCACCTTGCTCTTGGGGAGACTCGAACTCACAACCTCTCGATTGGAAGTGGGAGTTGCTTACCATCAGAGCAACCCCTTTATAGCTACTGAACTACTAGTTTTAATTAATTCGATTATTCAAAGAGTAACTTATTCTTATTTTAATTACTAAACAACTTGGACATTAATAGCATGTTTATACCTATACTATTTAATAACCATATTGAAGTGAATTATTATTACTACAAAAAGCCTAATTATTCAAAATGATAGAAATTGACAGAATATTAATACGGAAAATAATTTAAACACAATCAGTAAAAGAAAACAAGGAAAAAGCTAATTAAAATTTCAAAACTTTTATTCTTCACATGTATTCATTTTTTAAACTTAAACACAATTAGTCATGTACCTGATATTAGAAAGATAGAAGAATAGAGGATTGACCAACACATCACTAGAAACAACACAGTAACAGTAGTGGAAGCAAAAACAAACCAGTGTCCGAATTTTGACTAAAAACCAGTAACTGAGGTCTGAACTTGATAGTATACTTTTACTAATTATAATCTAAACACTCTTAAAAAGAAAAAAAAAATCATTTTTTTTAATTCTTCACAATTATTTTAATCTTTTCTCTCATGATTCTTACGTTTGATATTTCAACTATCAAAATCTCTCTCCAATATTTTTCCTCCTTCAATCTGATTCTCTTTCTTCTATATATAAGCAAGACATCTTCTTCTTTTAATTTAAAAAAACAAATCACTATCAATTAAAAAATAAAAGTAAGACTCCACTTTCTTAAACCCCACAATCAACTATTTTATTTTAATCAAACTTTTAATCCCACTACATTATATTTTATTCCCCACTATGCCTATTTTTCTTTTTCTTTTTTTTTACTATGCCTATTTTATTAATCTTTTAACTACCACTATATTATGTTTTGTCTTCCACTCTAATTTTAATAATATTTAAATAACTAATGGACAAAATACTTTAATTCAAATAATTGACTATATTTTAATGACCAAAATACCCCCCCAGAATTACTAAAATTTACTATTCTACCATTATCAGCTATAACCAATTCATCAAAATCAAATAATCAAAATATAGCAATTTTAATCAATTCTTAAACAATTTCAACAACAATTCAAATAACATGATGAACAACCAAGAACAAAATTATTTTTAATAACATATAATTTTCAGATTTAACTACAATAACAAACAAGTAACTTCAAATCAATTAAACTTAAATTAAATTAAACTTAACATATCAAACAAACTAGTTCAATTCTGTAACTCAAATCCGAATTTAGACTTAAGCAGAAAAATTGAAACAAATTTAATTTTCTAAACTCAATAATAAACTAAAACTCGAATTAAATCTAACAATATCACAATCAAGATTAAGGATGCAAGTTATTGAACTATAACATTTCTATATTAAAAACTTAAACAAAATACATGATTAAAGCATAAGAATGAAGAAATAACCAAGAACATGATAAACAAAAAGTTTAGATCCGAAAATATATATATATATATATATATATATATATATATATATATATATATATATATATATATATATATATATATATATATATATATATATATATATATATATATATATATATATAATCTGCTATAAGTCACCTAGTATCGAGGAATGGCCATTCTGTCTTCATGAAGAAGATCCATCTCTAGGTGTGTGTGTGTGTGTGTATATATATATATATATATATATATATATATATATATATATATATATATATATATATATATCACTATAAAAGCATGAATAAAATGTGGATTTACCAAAGTATTACCAAAGTATCCTTAGAATATTAATTGACAAATAATATCATGTAGGGTAACATTGATATTTTAAGCTTTGCTTAATACAACGATTTTCATGGACTTCTAATATCAAACAAATTTTAGATTCTCAGCTATATGAGATACTATATATCCCTCTAATCATTGAATTGGTATACTCATAAACCGAATTTTGCACTCTTTAACCAAAAATATTAGGATTCTTTCAAATATCCACATGATAAAACATAACTTACACTAACACACAACGTTTTAAAAGATTAGGGAACTAGAAGAGAATCTTTTTCTTCTAAAGATTAAAACATGACGACACGCATTGTGATGCTCTTGAAATTTTTAATTTTCGTAATTTTTCCTCTAAAAGTTAGTTGATTCATTAATTAGCTTAATTATATTCTCATGCAAAATATTTTAATGGATATTGAAATTAAACTTTTGGTATTACTCTGAATTTTAACCAAAGCCATGAATGGTTATTGTTATTTATTACACAGTACATTCTCCCAACAGAAAAGTGTCAAAAAATTAAGGGGTTGTTTGGTACGAGGTATAAGTAGATCTAGTGCTGGTATAAAAATTTAATATCACATTAATACTCTGTTTGAATAGCAAACCTGGTATAAGTTATTCTAGGATTAAATTTAGTACAGGGATAACTTATAACTTGTAAGGGTAGGGTAATTAGTGCTGGGATAACTTGTACATTCTTCTTAGAAATTATGAAGGTCATTTTTAATACAACATATCAAACGGTGAATAAAAAATAATACCATGATAATTAATCCTAGAATAAGATGTATTTAAACCAAACGACCCCTAAGTTTGTACCATGTGTCACTATCTATTGGTGTCACGACCCCAAACCCGGTCGTGATGGTGTCCAGCACACTGCTAGGCCAGCCTGATCAATCAACAGAAATCACGGAGCTATCAACTCACATTTAACCCCCTTTAGGCATAACAACTATAGTATAACAATAAAAATATCCAACACCGGGATTAAACATCCCAAACCAGAACAATCTCCCAATAGACCGGGAGTCACACGTCATGAGCCTCTACCAGAATATATGAAGTGTGATAGTGTATACAACTGTGCTCAAGTGCAGAAATAGACAAAACAGAAACAAAGATAAGCTGGAGAGAGTCAGGTCCTGCGGACGCGGGCAGCTACCTTGACTATCCAGAAGCAACTCCAAGCAGCTACAGAATCAAGTCTGCTGCGATGTACCTGGATCTACACATAAGGTACATGGAGTAAAGTGAGTACTTCTAGACTTTGTAGTAATAAGTAGGGGTAAGACATCAGGGTAAGAAAACCCAATATAACACTAAGTAAAGCTATACACAATGCCCCGCATCAATATCAACACGTACAATATCCGAACTAGCAATATCAGCTAACAGCATAACAGCTAACAGGTATAGCTAAATGCAACGCAGTGCATGAATATGACCGCTACGGCGCGTAGCCCAATCCATTTGGGTACCCGTGCTCACTGTGGGGGTTCAGACTCCAGAGGGGCTCCTATAGCCCAAGCACAATATCATGATACACTGCGGCGCGCAGCCCGATCCACTACCAGTCAGCTATAATGCAACGCAGCCTCACATGCTCAAAATAGTATTTGAAAACTGTTTTTATCATTTTTCACTAGAAAATAGTATATCAGAAATTCCAGAGTTTGGAAAATCATTTCTAACAGTAATAGCTCAGAACTGGTATCAAAATAGTATGTCAATATCATAGAAATGATAACATCGTGTCACGCCCCCAGATCCGGTCGTGATGGCGCCCAACACATTGCTAGGCCAGCCTGACCAATTAACAACAACTACGGAGCCACAAGCTCACTTTATCCAATTTAAGCATAACAAAATAATTTAACAGAGTGATAGATATATTAAAAATAGGGAACCAAGTCCCAACACGTGCCAACTCCCATAGACCGAAGGGTCAAGAGTCATGAGCCTCTACAGAGTATACAAAGTGTAAATAGTGAATATAATTGTGCACAAGTGTGGGATGATCAGAACAAAAATACAGACAAACTGGAGAATCAGGTCCTGCGAACGCTGGCAGCTACCTCGACTGTCCAAAAGCACTCCCTAGCCGCAATAGGATCAGCCCTGCTGTGATGTACCTGAATCTGCACAGAAGGTGCAGGGAGCCGGGGGTGAGTACTTCCAACTCAGCAGTAATAAAAGTAAATAATGCTGAAGGGAAGAAAACCACGATAGGCACTATCTCATGCTACACAATACAGAATTATCTTTTTATACCTTTCCAGCATATGTGAGTAGATTATTAAAAATCCAAATTTTTAGCTAAATTCTTTGATAATAATATACTAATACCTGGATACAATCTCAAGCAGTGCAAGTCCGCACTCAAATTAGCCTCTTGGGCTCAACACTCCTTATCAATTTACACCAGGAGAACTGGTTAATAAGACAACTAATGCATGTGTGCCAGTAATGTATGAGTGCTGAATGTTATGCCACGTAGTACACGTAAACCAATGTATGTATGCCATGCAATGCATATGACCGCTACGGCATGTAGCCCGATCCAATTTGGGTACACGTGCTCACTGTGGGGGTTCAGACTCCGGAGGGGCTCCTACAGCCCAAGCACAATATTAATATCACACCTGCTGCGGAGCGCAACCCGATCCGTATACCACTGCGACGTGCAGTCCGATCCATGCATGTGTATGCATATGCTCACATAAATTGTCATGCCCTAACATATGCCCCTCGGCCCCAATCGGTCTAACAAATAATCAAGAAAGCCCTACGGGCAACAATATCATGTTAGCTCACAGATAAAAATGTTATTAAGACCTTGTTTAAGTTTTTCATAACCTTATAAAAATGCTGAATAGCAAAAATACCATTTTAAACCTTAAATTTAGAATAAAATATGCACAGTGTTATCAAGATAGTGATACCAATCCCTGAAAGATTCAAATAATCGGCACAAAACCCAAACATGATAATTAGTCCAATTCATTTCAACAATTAGGTGTTATTATTTATTACGAGGGACGGACCAAGTCACGATCCCCAATGGTGCTCTACCCCACGCCCGTTATCCGGCGTGCAAGTCACCTCAACACAGCACTAAGATGTGCAAGTCCGGGGTTTACTAACCCT
This sequence comes from Nicotiana noctiflora, assembly GCA_032618575.1. Classification (NCBI taxonomy): domain Eukaryota; kingdom Viridiplantae; phylum Streptophyta; class Magnoliopsida; order Solanales; family Solanaceae; genus Nicotiana; species Nicotiana noctiflora. The sequence continues at coordinate 6,419 of JASVEL010002022.1, read as the reverse complement.
CATGACATCATTTACAAGTATTACCCACCTCGAACCGACGAAAGCTCATGCCCGCGACGCCTTAGCTCCTCGAACCAGCATCCATGCACGTCAAAACTAGCACAAATCAGCACAAATATATCAAAATAGGCTAATGGAACATAACCCAATCGAAAGAACTCGAAAAATATCAAAAAATCACGAAATTTGCAAAACCCGAGCCCCGGGCCCACATCTCGAAAAACTTCGAAACTCATATTTCCAGAACCCTCGTCTCGCCACGAGTCCATACATATAAAATTTACCAAAATCGGAGTTCGATTGGCCTTTCAAAACCCAAATTTTTGTTTTCAATATCTAGGCCACAATCCTTCACAATTTCTACCCAAATTCATGAAGATTGATGTTAATTCTACCATAGAATGATGTTTTTGAGTCAAGAAACTTACCTCCGATGAATACCCGATGATTTCCCAGCGTTTTCCCGTGATTTTTTCTCTCTAGGGCTCAAATATTATGTTTTGGGGTGTGAAACCCGCGACCCCTCTGTTCTACAATTAAACTCACTGCCTGGGAATTTAACTCTACGCATTCGTGATGTCTCTCACGCGAACGCGATGGCCTGTACGATTACTTCATCGCGAACGCGACGCCCTATCACGCGTCTGCGAAGTTCAATTCTCCCAGCCGCCAGATTTCTTCTACGCGAACGCGTCCATCCTTCACGCGAACGCGAAGCTTCGACCAACCTTGCCTACGTGAACGCGATAGCCTGATCGCGAATGCGATGCCTTAGCCAGCCCTGCCTTCACGAACGCGACCTGGGCCACGCAAACACGAAGGCTTAATGCCTGCTGCACCAACCTGCAATTTACAGCAGACCTTTCTAAGTTCAAAATGCCCGATTGATGGTCTGAAATCCTCCCGAGGCCCCCGGGACCCCAACGAAAACCACCAACATACTCCAAAACACGATACGAACTTGTTCCAATCATAAAAACACCACCCTAAACATCAAAATCACCAATTACACACGGATTCAAGCCTAAGTTTCTTCAAAACTTTCAAAACTAACATTCAATCCAAAACCCGATCAAACGATGTCTGAATGACCTGAAAATTTGCAGACATATCCAAAATCACATAACGAAGCTACAAAAATTGTTGGAATTTCCATTCCGACCCTCAGATCAAAATATCACCTACCGTTCGGTTTTCGCCAAAATTCAACTTTAGCCAATTCAAGCCTAAAGCTACACCAGACCTCCAAATTCAATTCCGATCGCTCCCCTAAGTCATGAATGATCCCCCGAAACTAGTCGAATTATCAGAATCCGATTTCGAGCACTATAACTCGATAGTCAACTCTAGGTTGACTTTCCATATTCAAACTTCCTTCAAACGTGCTATTTGCTTTATTTCCAGTTCCATTCACTCCTAACTCACCCGATAGGTTCTAACACTGATATAGAAGCATAAGATATGTTAATTCAAGGTAACGGGGTGGAAATTCCCGTGACGACAGGCCGGGTCGTTACATTCTCCCCAACTTAAACAAACGCTCGTCCTCGAGCGGACTCAGAGTTGTACTAGAAGCAACCCAATAGCCGAATGACCTTACCAAGCATATATCCGGGCGATCATATGTCACCCTATCTCACATAAGTCCGAAAACACCATATAGTCAGAATTTCACAGACCATCTGAACCATAAATCACATTGCACTTTCTGAAATCATATGCCAAATGCAAATCCCATGCCTATACTCAGGATACACTCGAATCCACTGCAATAACCCATATTCACTACTCCGGGTGAGATCATATGATGTATTGACAACCCAATCACTCGAGACGATAGTCTCTAATCACAACAACTGGCCACAATAACCAAATACTAGCTGAAAACCTCTTTTATTAGATAGAGTCTTATTCCAACACCTCCATATCCTGCCCACGGCAGTTGAAGCACGCGATATACCGAACCCATCTCTCAGGTTAACCATTCGTGAATCTATTTCCCTTTTTAAAACTCATGCCACGATAGGTTTCGGAGCCAAACCTCGAGTTTTACCTTTCTAACAAGCTAAGATCCAATATGCTCTTATTCATTAATAACTCCAACGGTGATTTCGATTATAACACACCGCACTGGTGATAAGACACCTCAACACCGGCCTAAGCCACGACGAGCACGACATAGGCTCCAATAGAAACGTCTGAACACAGTCGAATCATGATAGCTCATATCATGATAACTGTCTCCAACAAAAGAGCTGCAATTCAATTCCTCTGTGTCATCATAACATAGAATTGAGACCGCGTCTCGCATTACAGAAATAGAGTACCTGAATCCTCCTCGAGAGGTCATAACATCACGTGGCCTTGCCACGATTCGTGATTCTATCCCAACGTTATTACTCATGAAGCACCTCAAGCCACTAAGCTTAAAATAGTTAGCCACGCACATATCTAGATCTTGAACCCAAGCAATCAACTCACCCACGGTGGAACAATTAACGTATGTTATTAAATCCTGAAAGAACACAACCGATGTGCCATTCGCCAAGCAATACTCAAAACGGACTTTCCTCAGAAGTGAAGATGTATTGTATACCAGGTAGCATATAACTAACTATATTTTCACAATATTCCCGTGGCGGCGTGCCACCCGATCCAGATACCATACCTGTGGCGGCGTGCCACCCGATCCACGCATAAATCTCACAAAAAAAAAATGCATATCGAGTCGAATTTTCTCATTACAGCAAACATATATATATATATAGCCTCAAGCTCGGCCACATGAAACACATCTGGCAACGTTTCTCAATACTGGAACTGAATCAATGGTCGATACGTCTACACTGGCACCCGCCGCTAAGGTCCAACTGACAAAGCAATGCCTACCAGCCATCCGCTGGTCCTGGGTACAACTACTCTGTTGGAGCATACTCTGATGCTCTCTTCTATGAAATTTGTGCCATTTTCCGACAGTCCATATCACATTAGTCTATACAATCCGACCCATGACAACCAGTTAGCAATCAAGTATCATAATCCGAATTCATCTTATCAAGTTAAGAGAGAGCCTCTAGGGCTTCCGATTTCCAATAATCACAAAACGGTGCCGATGCACACGATATACAACCACTTCATAGGCGGACTAACGAGATCTTCAAGTCTCCCACATATATATAACACATGAATCATCATGCCTGATTTCCGTACTTCACTGTACAAATGCATAACGCACATCAAGCGTCCATTCATACCACAAAAGCCATATAGAAATTTCACTGTGCCATTAGCGACTCAATTATTACAGTCAATTCAACAAGAGAATGCTACCATACCACTAGATATTATTACATTACCTTGTCCTTTTGGACCACATTCTTTGCCAATTTACTAGAATAGCTGTACCATTTTCCTTAATCACCAGAAAGATCAATTCTTAAATCACCTGCAGCTGCCCCGCGCTGCTCAATAATTTTAATGACTTCCCATATATTATGAACTGATCTCAAAACCTTGAATATGCCATTATCAACTTTTCCATAACACATCGCATATAAATTACCATACTAAGATAACATGGAAATTCTTATCCCATTCCTACGCCGCAAACATCGACACACTCAACTAGTCAAGGACTTTCATGATCCCATATAGAGAAAACTCATTACAACTTCCAAGCTTTGCATACCAACAGGAAATACACTCATTTTTAAACTACGGTAAAGCACTTCACCAACTCTTTGTCCCAATTACATTGCATAAATTAAACTGCCAGGATTGAGTCCTTATTCCCATATCGAGTTACACAACTGCCAGCTCTCAAAAGCTTTATTGCACAATATCTGCAAGACTCATTACTCCAAACATATACCAGGAATTAATCGTATTCCTTCTCATACCGTTTCGGTTTATTAACAAGTTGATCCATTTACCCAGTTTCCTTTGTGATTCATCCTTAATTTAATATAAGCCATTACTGTAGCACCATAATACATCAACTCATATTACCACACAAGACTCGTACATAAGGCCACACGGTCTAAGACACAAAGGCCACTTAATACTCTCTCAATGTTTCCCAGAAGTACCACATTCTACAATACATTATTTTGGAGAACTTTCTGCGATTTAAATTCGTTATCATTACCTTACCATACGGTTACATAGAATCCCATCATTCACATAATATAACACAAGTCTTGATCTCTTCTAACGAAACCAACGTCTTTAGCCACATGCACAATCTTAAGACACCTGACTGTTACAAGTAAAATCTTAAACACCGTAAAACAAATTCTCGGGCGTCATTCATCCTCATTCAGTTGTAATTCAATTGTCTTATTTAACAGAACCACTCGTGCCTTGCTAGAACCCTGACACCGTAGAACATGATTACATACAGACACAATTAGCTGTCTTATCTTTCTATACACTGAACATTCCTTACCAACATCAGCTCAAAACATCCTAGTATTTCTTCACATCTACGAAGCACCATATTCTTTATCAGAATCTTCCTAACATACTTAGAGACAGAACCAACACAGCACACAACAGTGCAATCAGTTAATCAATAACAACCTCCCCAACTTGGCTCGGAGCCATACATCAAAGCTCTTTTAGCCACTCATAGCCTTCTTACTCAAATGATGCAACAAAGTTCTAGTTAGATTAAACTCAAGTCATTTACAAGCTTCGGCGGAGGTTCTAATCATCAGAAATATTAATTCTTTTGCAATTCTTGCATTCAATCACACACAACAGTTACGCCTACTCTTTAGGTGATAAAAATCTTTTCTAAGTCCCAAATTTTCCAAAAATTTCGGAAGAGTTCCCTTTGTAAATTGGCCTATCCACCTGCCAGAGAATCACCAAAACCATCCTAGCAACACATTCACAACTCGACAAGAAATCACAATGCATATCGACAACATTAGTCTCAATACTACACAAATCATATTATCATATTTGGTACATGAACATGCGTTGTACCTGCTCGAATCATAACACATATCAACTACCTTTCGATCACACATGAGAACCAATCCACCTATCTCGCCTCAATTTAGCATTTCAGCACAATACCTTCCACCAGGATACACATAGCATAATCATTTTAGTCTTCCTGAGTTTGAACTCATTCCACTACACATAAGGCACTTTATCTTCCAATTAAGAGGCGATGAAAATATTTCTCACGCCCATAGCTAGGGCTACATATCAAATCACAATAAAGATAAATACCGATCGTATGAACTTCATAATACCGGCTCGCGAAATTAGTACCTTGGTGCTCAAGCCATAGACAAGGATCTGGCCTCAAGTCCTCCCGACTGGCCCAACATGAACTCATGGAGATTATATCTCACCCCTCGATCGGGGAATTGCAAGCCATAAGTCTATTATATTACTGAGCGCTCGATGCGTACACAGACGTGTGGAAGGAATTTCAAAACTTATATCTCAAGCTGAATCAAGTGCGCACGATAAGAATTCCAAGAAATGTGAAGTGTTTCCTAAAGGTTCGCAACCTCCCAAGGATAAGTACAGGCGTCCCCGTACCAATTCACAAGACTCTACTAACCGGCTCAAGACACATGAGGCCTAGTAAACCTAGGCTCTGATACCAAGTTGTCACGCCCCCAGATCCGGTCGAGATGGCGCCCAACACATTGCTAGGCCAGCCTGACCAATTAACAACAACCACGGAGCCACAAGCTCACTTTATCCAATTTAAGCATAACAAAATAATTTAATAGTGATAGATATATTAAAAACAGGGAACCAAGTCCCAACACGTGCCAACTTCCATAGACCGAAGGGTCAAGAGTCATGAGCCTCTACAGAGTATACAAAGTGTAAATAGTGAATATAACTGTGCACAAGTGTGGGATGATCAAAACAAAATACAGACAACTGGAGAATCAGGTCCTGCGAACGCTGGCAGTTACCTCGTCTATCCAAAAGCACTCCCAAGCCGCAATAGAATCAGCCCTGCTGTGATGTACCTGAATCTGCACACAAGGTGCAGGGAGTCGGGGGTGAGTACTTCCAACTCAGCAGTAATAAAAGTAAATAATGCTGAAGGGAAGAAAACCACAATAGGCACTATCTCATGCTACACAATACAGAATTATCTTTTTATACCTTTCCAGCATATGTGAGTATGTTATTAAAAATCTAAATTTTTAGCTACTTTCTTTCATAATAATATACTAATACCTGGATACAATCTCAAGCAGTGCAAGTCCGCACTCAAATCAGCCCCTCGGGCTCATCACTCCTTATCAATTTACACCAGGAGATCTGGTCAATAAGACAACTAATGCATGTGTGCCAGTAATGTATGAGTGCTGAATGTTATGCCACGTAGTACACGTAAACCAATGTATGTATGCCATGCAATGCATATGACCGCT
>JASVEL010002021.1:0-82988 GCA_032618575.1 Nicotiana noctiflora | reverse complement strand
ACCGAGGAACCAGGATGGAATCTTTTCTTTAATGGAGCCACAAATTCAAAGCGGGTTGGAATAGGAGCGGTACTCATTTCAAAAACAGGACATCACTATCCTGTTATGGCGCAACTGCATTTCTATTGTACCAACAACATGGCTGAATATGAGGCCTGCATTTTGGGGTTACGATTAGCCGCAGACATGGATGTCCAGGACGTCTTGGTCTTGGAGGACTCGGACCTCCAGGTACATCAAATTCAAGGTGAATGAGAAACACGGGATTTGAAGCTTATACCATATCGACAGTGCTTGTACAATATGAGCAAGTGATTTCGATTGGTGGAGTTCAGACACATTCAGGGAGTTCACAATGAGGTTGCCGATGCATTGGCCACCTTAGCATCAATGTTGAACCACCTAGATAAGGTTCATGTTGACCCATTACATATTCGTGTTCACGAGCAGCATGCTTATTGTAGCATGATAGAGGAAGAAATGGATAGAGAGCCATGGTTTTATGATGTCAAATAATACCTCCGAATGGGGATATACCTGGAATAGGAATCGGAGATCAAAAGAGAGCCATTCGATGATTGGCAAATGGGTTTTTCCTCAGTAGAGGGGTGATGTACAAAAGAACCCCAGATTTGGGATTGTTGAGATATATAGACGCCAGTCAAGCCATGATAGTAATGGTAGAGGTCCATGCCGGAGTTTGTGGGCCACATATGAGCGAATATGTATTGGCAAAGAAGATTCTACGAATAGGATATTATTGGCTCACTATGGAGTGTGATTGTATCAGCTTTGTGCGGAAATGCCATCAGTTTCAGGTACACAGAGATTTGATTCATTCTCCGCCAACAGAATTGTATACAATGTCAGAACCTTGGCCATTTGTTGCATGGGGCATGGATGTCATTGGACCTATTGAGCCGGCAGCTTCCAATAGTCATAGGTTCATTCTAGTAACCATTGATTATTTTAACAAATGGGTAGAGGCCAAGACTTTCAAGTCAGTGACCAAGAAGGCAATGGTGGATTTTGTCCATTCTCATATCATCTGTAGATTTGGTATCCCAAAGGTAATCATCACAAACAATAGTGCTAATCTTAACAACAGTTTGATGAAAGAAGTATGTCAACAGTTCAAAATTACACATCGTAATTCCACCCCGTATCGTCCTAAGACGAATGGTGCAATTGAGGCAGCCAACGAAAACATAAAGAAGATTTTGAGAAAAATGGTAGAAGGGTCCAGACAGTGGCATGAAAATCTACCCTTTGCAATGTTGGGTTATCGCACTACTGTTCGTACTTCAGTTGGTGCAACTCTTTATTTGTTGGTATACGGAACTGAAGCAGTAATACCAGCAGAGGTCAAAAATGTGTCCCTCCGGATTGTCGCTGAAGTCGGGATTGCTGATGATGAATGGATCAAAGCTCAACTGGAGCAGTTGAGCTTAATCGATAAAAAGAGATTGGAAGCAATATGTCATGCCCAGTTGTATCAGAAAAGAATGGCAAGAGCATACAATAAGAAGGTGCACCCCAGAAAAATTTAAGTAGGGCTGCAAGTATTGAAACTGATTTTCCCACATCAGGTCGAAGCAAAAGGCAAGTTCGCCCCAAATTGGCAAGGGCCTTATATTCTGACCAGAGTATTATCCAACGACGCGTTATGTCTGATAGATATCGAAGGAAGATGCATTGACATGGCTATCAATTCTGATGCAGTTAAGAGATACTATGTGTAATTTCTTTGATCATGATAGTTATTTATTCGTTTGTTTGTATTTGGTTCTTATTGGATAATGAAATGGGGGAGGCAATTCTTTCTTCCATCCAAAAACTTTCAACCTTTGCTTTCTCCTTTTGAGCCTTATATATTCTTTCATACCCCTATCTTGGAATCGTTAAAGAAAACGAAAAAATGAAGAAAACAAAAAAAGAGAAAACAAAAATAATAAGAAAATCACAGGAAAACAAACTGAGTGAACTACGTTCGACCTGATTCCTCCAAGAGGTTATGTAGGCGCCTCACGGCTCGGTCGCAAGGTGACAAAGTGTCACGAGGGAAAAATCAAAATTCCCATAGAAGAAAACTGGGGAAGTTATGTTTTTGTTTTAATTTTGAAAAAAAAAAGAAAAAAAAGGTTTGATTCCAAGAGTTGTAATCTCTTACCCATCAAGTTATTTTGAATTTCATGATAACCTTTTCTTTTCTTTACCCACACAAAACCCACATCTTACTTCCCGGTCATTATCTGAGAAGTGCCAAGTCTAGCAGATGAAAGTCAAGGGTAATACACTGATCCCCGACCAGACAAGGGTCATAAGCTGAAGAAATGGATATGAAAAAGAATGCCCAGTAGATAGAATCTTATCGGTAACACTCCGATCCCCCAGCTAAAAAATAAAATGAGACAGTCTTATCGGTGAAAACCTTCAAAGGCACCTTAAGGCAACGTAAGCTGAGAGAAATAAAATGAGAGAGTCTCATGGTAAAAACCATCACAGGAACCATAAGGCGATAGGAGCCGAGAGATATGAGAGAGTCTTATTAGTGAAAATCTCTCGAAAGGCACTATGAGGCGACAAGATGCGATTGGCGGAAAGGATCTGCATATGGAAAGGAGTTGGGCATCTGTTTATCCCCAGCAAATGAAGCCATCAGAAAGATTGATTGATACAAATAGACTGGGTCGATTAATCCGGAATGCACGACATGATCGGTGGGACCAGTCATACTGTCCAGATAAGCTCTTTCCCTTTCTTTTCCCCAGCATTTTTTCAGAAAGATTTTTCTCTTTTTCTATCTTTTCATTTCTTTGTCTAAATTCCAGAAATTTTAGAAGGATTTTTCAGAGTTTACTACCAGTCGCCAAAATGGTACAAAGTGAAATGTGAAGAGGACAGGCTAAAGACAAGGCAATAAGAAAAAAGGTGTTTGTTGCAAGACCAAATGGCAAACTGGCCTGGAAAGTAAGGGAAATATGGAGAAAAGATGGAAAGCAACGGTTGAGGAATTTATGGATCATGTTCCAAGAGGATCCCCAGCAGTCTTATCCTCAATAATGTCATCCCCGGATTGTAACATTTTATCCCCTGCAGTATTGAGGAAAAATAAAACTTTTGAAGGGAGTAGTTGTGGAGTTGAAAGAACTCCCCCAACGTGTTTTGAAACAAAAGAGCGAGGAAGGGATAAATGGAAAATCCATCCCCAACAGAAATATCATCCCCGTCAAGTAACGTTATCTTTAACCAGTTTTGGGGGCATAGAGCAAAGAAAAGGGAAATAAATAAACCATCCCCAGCAAGAGTGGCGTGAACACTCACCATGTTTTAAACTAACAAGATTTTCTTTGATTTTTTACAGGAAAATAAAGCTTGATGATGGCAAAAAATACACGCCACAAGGAAGGTCACCAAAACTGGGGCAAACAATTTTCTGCCGTTCTCGGATGAACGAGGAAACAAATCCAATACTTTGCATATTTTACCAATTAGGTGCCTACCTGTATAATAAGAGGAATATATTTCATGTTTTTTACATTTTAGGCGCTCACCTGTATAACAAGGGAATAATTTTTATATTTTACCAATTATGCGCCCACTTGTATAACAAGGGAATACATTTCATGTTTTTTACATTTAGGCGCCTACCTGTACAACAAGGGAATAGTTTTCATGTTTTACCAATTAGGTGCCCACCTGTATAATTAGGGAATACATTTTATATTTTTTGCATTTAGGTGCCCACCTGTATAACTAGGGAATACATTTCATGTTTTTTGCATTTAGGTGCCCACCTGTATAACTATGGAATACATTTCACGTCTTAGCAAATAGGCGCCAACCTGTATAACTAAGGAATAATTTTCATGTTTTAGATAAATAGGCGCCCACATGTATAATAAGTGGAATAATTTTTGCATGTCTTTAGAATAATAGGCGCCCACCTGTATAATAAGTGGAATAATTTTTGCAAGTTTTTAGAATAATAGGCGCCCACCTATATAATAAGCGGAATATTTTTCATGTCTTTAGATAAACAGGCGCCCGCTTGTATAATAAGAGGAATATTTCTTCATGTCTTTATAATAATAGGCGCCCACCTGTATAATAAGTGGAATAATTTTTGCATGCTTTTAGAATAACAGGCGCCCACCTGTATAATAAGCGGGATATTTTTTTCATGTCTTTGTAATAATAGGCGCCCACCTGTATAATAAGTGAAATAATTTTTGCATACTTTTAGAATAACAGGCGCCCACCTGTATAATAAGCGGAATACTTTTTCATGTCTTTATAATAATAAACGCCTACCTATATAATAAATGAAATAATTTTTGCATGCTTTTAGAATAACAGGCGCCCACCTGTATAATAAGAGGAATACTTTTTATGTTTTAGATAAATAGACGCCCACCTGTATAACAAGAGGAATAATTTTTCAGTCTTTATGTTTCAGGTCTTAAAACCAGTAACCCATCATAAAGCAGAAGGTTACAACAAGAGTTCCCATCGCAAATTCAAGCTCATGAGTCAAAGAAAGATAAGACAAATCTTGAGAGAAGCGGCCTTCGAGCCTAGGTTGTCCCCAGCATAACAGACTTGACAAAGAAAGTCGCATTCAGGAGAAGCGTCAAAAGGGTCGATAAAGGAAGCTGTATCCCTAGCGGATTGAGTAAAACGATGAAAACTGGTATTCGAAAAAGCAGAAGGTCAGTGTCATCCCCAAGTTTACGCTAGAAAGAAGCACCGGAGGAAACACAAGCCGACAAGAAAGCAAGGCGGCAAAACCCAGTTGAAGATAGATAGGATGTTGTGATCCGTAGGCTAGCCTAGCTTCTTGTTTTCTTTTTAGCACGGTATAATAAGGAGATCAGTAAAGCAGTGGTGACTGCATGCAGCAGCAGTAACAGCAGAACCACAATCCCTCGGTAGTCCCAGCTACCAAAACTTCCCAAACTATATTAACCTGATTATTGTTTAGCCTAGGATATGTAGGAGACCTTTTGAAGCAAAGGTTGGGTCAAATCTTTCAAAAATGCTTCACACGGAGTACTCGAACGCGCAAACATTACCCATATCCGCTCATTTACCTTTGCACGAAAACTCTTCGTGTTTCCGGGCAAAGAGGGACAGCTGTGAGCGCGTGATTTTTGTCCTACCGGAATATTACTCCCTAAAATCAAAATAAATATTTTATTTGTGTTGTGTGTGATTTTGTGTCATTTTTTCCTTATTATTTGCATTTTCGCTTGTGCGTGTCTATTTGTTAAATTAATATTAAAAAATATATTAAAAAATATGTTTTGTATGTTTTGCATTTGGAACTATTAAGTTTAACTAAGTTTTGTTTTACAAAAAAAAATAATACACTTTGTGTGATTTTATTTCAAATTGGTATTTAATAGTGTGCTATTTGTTCATAAAAGTTAATTGGATTTTAGTAGTTTAATTTAGGATTTTGAATGTTTTAAATTTAGGAGTTAATAGAAAAAGAAAAGAACTTGAAATAAAAAGTAATAGATTTGGCCACTTCCAATTGGACCCGAAAAATAGGCCCAAAACTTTACCCCTCACCCGGTCCATACCAGCCCCTCTCCAAGGCGTCCAAACGACGTCGTTCATTCACACTTAGTCCAAGCTGTTGGATCAAACCAATCTAACGGTCTAGGGGTCATCTTTATGACCCATATCCGGCCTAAACCGTATCCATCTTCTATACCTGGTCCAACCTGCCCCATCATTAAACCAAAATGACCCCGTTTCATTTTGCAGTTTGATCACAGCCGTTGGATTATCGTAATCCAACGGCTCACATTAATCCATCCATTTTAATGTATCAAACGCCCCAAGTCAAACCCTACCCAATTCATTCGTCTCCAACCCCAGAGATATCTCCCCTATAATGCCGCCTTCAACCACCAAGCTCTACCCACTGTAAATCACCTCACGGCGGTTCCAACAGGCTAATGACATCCATTTTTACACCATGAGCTCTCATCTACATCCCCTTTCCAACCATCCCCATAGTTTACCTCAAAACCTAGCCGTCTTCTTCGAATCTTCAATCGAAGAAGGGCCGGAAACCTCCATTTTTCTTCGATGGCCACCAAACTTACACCCTTGAGCCACCCTGTTCCCCTCTCTCCAAAACCACCATCCGCTAACCTCGAATCATCCTAGGCCAGCTCGAATTTTAGATCGAAGAATCTGACCAAAAACCTAGTTACCCAATCACCGCCAAACTCATACCATGGCACCTCTAGACATCCCTCGCCACTAAGATGTCACTGTTTCCCTTCGAATCACGTCGGAATAGTTCAAGCCCAAATCGAGAAAACCTAGCCCTAGAGGGATCAAGACTAGGCATATCCAAATTAAGGTTTCTAACCGACTTTAGTTGAGTGTTCTCGGTAGAGAAACACCCGATTAAAGTGCGTTCTTACCTCAAAAGATTCAAGTTGAAGGTCAACCAAATTGAGTCCATTTGGGTGTCGGATCTCCTGAGGTATTCGTTCTTTCTTTTTCTTCTTGTTATTCTTCCCATTTCTTTTTTTTATTTTTGTTTGTTTGTTTACATGTTCAAGTTCTGTGTTTAATTAGTTTTTTGTGTCTGTTAGTCGCTCTTTTCTCCCTTCAGACCATTTATTGGGTCCATTTTTCCTAGTTTCAAACCCATCAGCCTTCGTTGGATAACTGATATGAAGTGTTGCACGACACTCGACTTTAATGCTCATGGTCAATATAATGATCGTGTATTCTATATAGTTGAATTTGGAATTGTGTTTAGCTTAATCCTTCTGTCCATGTGACTTTTCGATTTGGTGTTAGCTTCAGTTTTAGTGATCCGGTGTGAGTTTCTGTGTTAGTAGGATTTTGATTTAAACACAATTGAATTAGCTATAGCTGATTTAAAAGAGAGTGAAAGGGGATTAGTTTTAGGGCAGTAGTTTCAGAGAAGACATGGTTTTAATCAGTGGAGTGTAAGGCCTGAGGATAGTTTAAACTTGTTGGTCTGAAAGTAAGTACTACAGACTATTAAACTAATGTTTAGTGGGATGCTGAATTGGGATGACAGGAAAGTCTTTGAATACTATAAATATGCCCATAGCCTTTTAAAAGAAGAATAGACACACCCTAGAGGAGCATGAGGGAATATCATGGTCCAGAAATATTTTTCTAATAGGTTAAAGTGTTAAACAAGTTGTTAAGGGGCATCTTTGAATTATAAAAAAGGGATTCTTGGTTGCTTTGAGTATTTTATTGAGCTGCCAAAAATTAGAGGTAACATGGGGAGTTGATTAAATAAATAGTTGACCATACACCTTTGAATTGAATAAGGTACTTAGATACTTAATAGTGGAAAATCATAGAATAACATGGAGGAAATATTTTCTTAATTAAAAGAATGCTCCTAAGTGCTGGAAAGAAAAGATCCCATGGGGGGACAATTCAAGAAGCTAAAGGACATAGGTGTAAAGAAGAAAGGGGGATGAAAAAGGTTGTTAGTTTGGTTATATAAGAGATAGACATTTTCATAGACAGAGGGGATTGGAGACACATTCTGGAATATAAAGAGTGTGAGCCTAAAGAATTCCTCCAATTTAGATAGACTTTCAGTCCATATACTTTGAGTCTATAGATTTTCAGTTTCTATAGACTTTGAATCCCAACCTGGATTTTCCAGTCCCTAGCCACAGATTTTAGTCCTTAATCAGAATTCCCGGCCATTAAGCAAATCAATTTTTCCAATCCTAGGAGTCTTTCTAGTCTTAATCAGATTTTCAGTCTCTAAAAGAAAATGAAAAATCTCTAAAAGTGGCCATTATTCGATTGCTCTGGAATCGCTTTGTTGTTGTTTGGTTATTTTGAAACTGTCATTGGTAGGAATCAGTTGGTAGTTCATTTTTTCTGGTTTTGAAATCTTCCTGGGTTTGTTGCTATTGTTTGCTTGCTGGTTGATGAACTTGTGTTATTGTGGTACTGTTACTACCATCACTCACCTTCATTCTCCTTCTTTGCTTCCAAACACCAGGTACACATTGCTATACTGTTACATTTGTAGCTGAAACTTGAAGCATAAATGAAATGAAGTCTTAAAGTTTCGAATTTATTTAGTTGTAGTTTATGTATTAAGTTGTATATGTGTAGTTAGTAGTCTTCATTATAAACATGTAAAGTGGTTGTGGTGTCTGACTAAGTATGAAACTGTAACAGCTTAGATGGTAAATTTTTTCCCTCATATGCCAGTTTAAAGATCCTATGATGTAGTGGTAACATTCTAGCATTTCAGTTTATTCTTTATAAGCATGCTACGAAATATGTATAAGGCCTTAGAGTACTTACTTAATAGCTTAAACTCTTTCAATTAACGAGTTATGCATTTATGTTCACAAAAGCAGGTCTTCATTAGACATCATTTTATTATTGCTTCTTAAAATATCAAACAAATGCAAAAGTAAGCAGCATGCCTAACGCTAAAATAGGAAAAGGGCCCAAAATTGTTCTGCCCATGCCTATGTTCATTTTAAGCACTAGCGAGTTACATTTGAACTTATAACTCTAGCATGTAAATTAATTAGGATTTTTTTATTTTACTTTAGAGATGAAATTAATAAAAATGTAGTCACTATAGGATATCCTTAAAATAAATGAGGCGTGCTTCGCCAAGATAAATCACAATTTGTGGTGCCTTCATAAGTGTATATATTAAAACATTTATATTAGAGGACGGGCAGTTTAGCGAACTTCACGGCCTTCCCCAAATAATAACTCGTTAGTTGCTTTAGGCGCGTGCTTAATAATCCTACCTTCTTAAATTTGGGTGTGCATTTTATGCGACCCAAATCCAATTCCAAAACGTCGAATCAGATGTGTTCAGGATTGCGGGTTCATTTCATGCGGCGGAGTCCAAAGACATGTCTCAAATGACGTTCAATTTTCTTCGATAAAATAAATAAAAGTGGTTAAAAGTTAAAAATGGCATATAAGTTACATCATGTATAAAATCAGATAAATAAGCTAAACATGACAGTTGAGCGACCGTGCTAGAACCACAAAACTCGGGAATGCCTAATACCTTCTCCTGGGTTAACAGAATTCCTTATCTGAATTTCTGGTTCGCAGACTGTTATACAGAGTCATTCTTTTCCTCGATTCGGGATTCAACCGGTGACTTGGGACACCATAAATCTCCCCAAGTGGCGACTCTGAATTAATTAAATAAATCTCGTTCCGATTATCCTTTAATTGGAAAAAACTCCCTTTATTATGCCCTTCATGGGGTATAGTAGCACCAAAAGGAGGTGTGACACATATTGAATACTCTTTGTCAGAGAACTTTTTTTAATTTTTTCAAGTTTGAGCACCCTTGAAGAAATTATGATTTCGTCACTAATTCATAGCATTGACTAAAGTGAAAAGAACCCTATTATGAAATATGGAGCAAAAACAATTGCGAGGCATCCTTTAAAATGATAAGATACAGATCTGTCTTCATATTTATTGAATTATTGTGCATGCAGTTTTTCTTAATCAGTGGAAAAGATTTGATTTAAACTATCAAAGTCTGTTTTATTTTGCAAAAAGTTTCTCTTTCCATTTTATTAAACAAAGAGCGTATTAGCTGCTATGTCACGACCCAAATCCCGTCGTGATGGCGCCCAACAATTAAGCTAGGCCAGCCATACCAACGATTACTTATCACATCGATTATCAGTCCCAAATGGACATCCCAAAAAGAATATATGAGTTTAAGAACTCCAATAATAATAATAGTGAACAAAATACTGAGAAGTGCGAAAATAACTGACACTCCCAAAGATCTGGAGTCACAAGTCTAGAGCCTCTAACAAAACCCAACGAGAATAGAGAATACTGTATAGAAATACTCAAGTCTGAACACAAGATAACAACTGGAAAGAGGACGAGTAGCTAGGTTCTGCGAACGTCGGCAGCTACCTCAGCAACTCGGTGTGACTCTGCAACGCTGGAAAAGCCTGTCTACTGCTCCTGAGTACATGAGTCTGCACACATAAGATGCAGGGAGTAGGGGTGAGTACTAAGTACTTAGTGAGTAATAAATATATAAAAGCAATTGAAAGTAGGAAATCCACAAAATACCACAATATGAAGCTACACTACAGTCCGAATCTCCTACGAACTAGCATCAACAGTACAATACAGCTACCACAGAGTAATTCAACAAATAAAGATGCAATGCAATGCACATAACCGCTACGGCGTGTAGCCCGATCCATTTAACGTCGACGGCGCTCACTGGGGGTGTGTACAGACTCCGGAGGGGCTCCTACAGCCCAAGCGCAATACTGCTGCGGCGTGCAACCCAAGCGCAATACTGCTGCGGCGTGCAGCCCGATCCATCCTTAGTCCACATGAATCAGATAAGTCACAAAACAGTTCATTCTTCTTAATTCCAATTTCCAGTTCATAATTTATGAAAAATACTTAACTTTTATTTAATTTGCAAAAACCGGTGACTTCATTTCAATAGTGTGATTTCAATTTCCAGGACTGAGATCAGTGATTTAAGCAAATATAGTTATCACATAAATATTGTCCTCTAAGGACGCTATAGTTCGGCACAAGGCCCCAAACAAGGCTTACCGCCCACAAATATATGAAATACAGTGTATTTCCAACATTAATAACATATTATTCATATCCGGGATGGACAAAGTCTCAATCCCCAGTCACAATCAATCCCACACCTGCCACGGTGTGCGAGCCACGCCCTACTAGCGTCACAATGTGCTAAGCCGGGGTTTCGAACCCTCAGGCTACCATATACACAAACTACTCACCTCTAGCCGGTCGTAGATTTGCCCGCGATGCCTTTTCCTTTGAAATTCGCTCCCTCGTGCGTAGAATCTTGTCAAACCACAATAATTATATCAAATACGGGTCAAAGAATCATAACACATTTCAATTTACATAAAATTCGGATAAATACACTAAGTTGGTAAACACCCGACCCCGGGCCCACTGCCCAGAAAACTACAAAATTAGCACCAACGTGATCATCGTCTCACCACGAGTCCGTGCATATAAAATTTATTGAAATCGGAGTTCAAATGGCCTTCCAAAACTCAAAATCCCGTTTTCAATACCTAGGCCACATTTCTTCAAAATTCTACCCAAATTCATGAAGATTGATGTTAATCCTACCATAAAATTATGTTTTTGAGTCAAGAATCTTACCTCCGATGAATACCCGATGATTTCTCGGTGTTTTCCTCGAGTTTTCTTCTCTCTAGGGCTCAAAATTGTATTTTGGGGGTGTAAACCCGCGAGCTCTCTGTTCTGTGATTTTTATTCACTGCCAGAACATTTTGTTCTATGCGTTCGCGTGAGACATCACGCGTTCACGATGCTCAGTTCCCAGTTACTCTTCGCGAATGCGACGCCAACCACACATTCGCGATGCTCAAACTCCCAGTCGCCCAGATTTTCCTTCTACGCGTTCGCGATCCCCCTCTCGCGAACGCGATGCACACTCCCACGTACCTACGCGAACGCGACCCCAGGAACACGATCACGAAACACAAGGCTCCTGGCCTACGCGAGAGTGACACCCCAGATCACGAACGCGATGCTCTGATCTGCCTGGCCTTCGCGAACGCGGCCCATGCCACGCGAACGCGAAGGCTTAAATGCCTGGGCAGTAACCTGCAATTTTCTGCAGATTTTGCCAAGTTCAAAATGCCCGGTTGATGGTCCGAAATTATCCCGAGGCCCCCGGGACCCCAAGGAAAACCACCAACATACTCCAAAACATGATACGGACTTGTTCCAATCACAAAAACACCATCCTAACATCAAAATCACCATTTACACACGGATTCAAGCCTAAGTTTCTTCAAAACTTTCAAAACTAACATTCAATCCAAAACCCAATCAAACGATGTCCGAATGACCTGAAAATTTGCAGACATATCCAAAATCACACAACGAAGCTACAAATATTGTTGGGATTCCATTCCTACCCCCAGATCAAAATCTCACCTACCATCCGGTTTTCCGCCAAAACTCAACCTTCGCCAATTCAAGCCTAAAACTACACCGAACCTCCGAATTCAATTCCGATTGTCTCCTAAGTCATAAATCATCCCCCGAAACTAGTCGAATCATCGGAATCCGATTCCGAGCACTCTAACTTAAAAGTCAACTCTTAGTTGACTTCCCATATTTAAGCTTCCTTAAATCATGCCATTTGCTTCATTTTCAACCCGAATCACTCCTAACTCACTCGATATACTCTAATTCTGATATAAAAGCATAAGATATGTAAATGCAAGGTAACGGGGTGGTAATTCTATTAACGACGGGTCGGGTCGTTACATTCTCCCCAACTTAAACAAACGCTCGTCTGCGAGCAGGTTAAGAAACATACCTGGAGTATCAAACGAGTGTGGATATCTGTTTCGCATCTCCTGCTCGGTCTCCCAAGTCGCTTCCTCCACGGGATGACCTCTCCACAGCACTTTCACTGAAGCTATGTCCTTGGACCTCAGCTTACGAACCTGTCGACCCAAAATGGCTACTAGCTCCACATCATAAGTCAAGTCCTCATCTAGTTGTATCGTGTTGAAGTCTAATACATGAGACGGGTCTCCGACATACTTCTGGAGCATAGATACGTGAAATACCGGGTGAACTCCCGACAAACTGGGTGGCAAAGCAAGCATATAGGCCACCTCCCCAACTTTCCTAAGCACCTCAAAAGGTCCAATAAACTTTGGGCTCAACTTTCCTTTCTTTCCAAACCTCATAACGCCTTTCATAGGCGAAACCTTCAGCAACACCTTCTCACCCACTGAATAGGACATATCTCGGACATTTTGGTTCGCATAACTCTTCTGACGTGACTGAGCTGTGCGAAGTCTCTCCAAAATCACCTTCACCTTGTCTAAGGCATCTTGGACTAACTCTGTCCCCAACAACCTAGCCTCGTCGGGCTCGAACCAACCGACTGGAGACCTACACCGCCTCCCATATAAAGCTTCATACGGTGCCATCTGAATGCTGGACTGATAGCTATTATTATAAGCAAACTCCGCAAGAGGCAAGTAATCGGCCCATGAACCACCAAAATCAATGACACAAGCACGCAACATGTCCTCCAATATCTGAATAGTATGCTCAGACTGCCCGTCCGTCTGTGGATGAAATGATGTGCTCAGCTCTACCTGTGAACCCAACTCTCGCTGAAATGTCTTCCAGAACTGAGAAGTGAACTGGGTACCTCTATCTGATATAATAGAAATGGGAACTCCATGCAATCTCACTATCTCACGGATGAATATCTCTGCCAACCGCTCTGAGGAATAAGTAGTACACACCGGGATGAAGTGAGCTGACTTGGTCAACCTATCCACCACCACCCAAACTGAATCAAACTTCCTCGCTGTCCGAGGGAGTCCGCTAACAAAGTCCATAGTAATCCTTTCCCACTTCCACTCCGGAATATCAATACGCTGGAATACACCACCAGGTCTCTGATGCTCATACTTGACCTGCTGACAGTTTAGACACCGAGCCACATGGCTCACAATATCTTTCTTCATCTTTCTCCACCAGTAATGCTGCTTCAAATCCTGGTACATCTTCGCGGCTCCTAGATGAATAGAATAACGCGAGCTATGGGCCTCCTCCAATATCAGCTCACAAAGGCCGTCAACATTGGGCACGCATATCGGGCCGTGCATCCGCAATACACCATCACTATCAATAGTGACATCTATGGTATCATCATGCTGAACTCTGTCCTTAAGGACAAGTAGGTGTGGATCATCATACTGGCGCTCTCAGATACGATCATATAAAGAAGAACGAGCTACTACACAAGCCATCACTCGACTGGGCTCAGAAATATCCAGTCTCACCATCTGATTAGCTAACGCCTGAACATCAACTACAAGGGGTCTCTCCCCAACTGGAATATACGCCAAATTGCCCATACTAATAGCCTTTCGGCTCAATGCATCAGCCACTACATTGGCTTTCCCGGGATGGTACAAGATAGTAATATCATAGTCTTTAAGCAACTCAAGCCATCTCCGCTGCCTCAAATTTAGATCTTTCTGCTTAAACAAATGCTGAAGGCTGCGGTGGTCTGTATATACATCACAAGATACACCATATAGGTAATGCCTCCAAATCTTCAAGGCATGAACAATAGCTGCTAACTCCAAATCATGAACAGGGTAGTTCTTCTCGTGGGGCTTTAGCCGACGAGAAGCATATGCAATAACTCCACCCTCCTGCATCAACACACATCCGATCCCAACTCTAGAAGCATCACAATACACCGTATATGACCCGGAGGCTGATGGCAACACAAGTACTAGAGCTGTGGTCAAAGCCTCCTTGAGCTTCTGGAAGCTCTCCTCACATTTATCAGACCACACAAATGGAGCATTCTTCTGTGTCAACTTAGTCAACGGTGAAACAATAGATGAGAAACCCTGAACAAACCGGCGATAATAGCCCGCCAAGCCGAGAAAACGCCGAATCTTTGTAGCTGGGGAAGGTCTGGGCCAATTTTGCACTGCCTCGACCTTCTGTGGATCAACCCGAATACTATCACTGGACACTACATGTCCCAGAAAAGTAACAGTATCATACCAGAACTCACACTTAGTGAATTTTGCATAAAGTTTCTCTTCTCTCAACCTCTGCAATACCACCCTCAATGCTGTGCATGCTCCTCCTCGCTGCGTGAATACACCAGAATATCATCAATAAACACAATCACAAAAGAATCAAGGTACGGCCGAAATACGCTATTCATCAAGTGCATGAATGCAGCTGGGGCATTAGTCATCCCGAAAGACATCACCAGGAACTCGTAGTGCCTATATCGCGTCCTGAACGCTGTCTTCATAATATCTGAGTCCCTGATCTTCAACTGATGATAGCCCGATCGAAGATCAATCTTAGAAAATACACTAGCTCCTTGGAGCTGATCAAATAGGTCCTCAATATGAGGCAATGGGTGCTTATTCTTCACTGTTACCTTGTTCAGCTGCCTGTAATCAATGCACATTCTCATTGTGCCATCTTTCTTCTTCACGAACAACACCGGTGCACCCAAGGGTGACACACTCGGATGAATGAAACCCTTATCTAAGAGTTCCTGAAGTTGTCCCTTCAATTCTTTTAACTCCGTTGGTGCCATGCAATAGGGAGGAATAGAAATGGGCTGAGTGCCCGGCACCAAGTCAATACCAAAGTCAATATCTCTGTCAGGCGGCATGCCTGGTAGGTCTGCTGGAAATACATCCGGAAACTCCCTCACAATGGGGACCGAATCAAGACTGGGTGTCTCAACCTCAACATTCCTAATGAAGGCCAAATAGGATAAACAACCCTTGCCAATCATTTGTTGGGCCTTTATATAAGAAATCACCCTGTCGGACACATAATCAGTCAAGCCACGCCACTCGATCCTCGGATTACCTGGAATAGCTAGTGTGACTGTCATGGTATGACAGTCCGGAATCGCATGGTAAGGAGATAGCCAATCCATGCCTAGAATCACATCGAAATCTACCATGCCCAGTAGTAATAAATCAACTCGGGTCTCCAGACCCCTAATAGTAATAAGACAGGATTGATATACCTGATCCACAACAACAGTATCCCCCACTGGGGTAGACATATGTACGAGCAAAGCAAGAATACCACGGGTTATACCCAAGTGATGTGCAAAATAAGTAGAAACATAAGAATAGGTGGATCCGGGATCAAATAAGACAGAAGCATCCCTGTGGCAGACTGAGATAATACCTGAAATGACCGCATCTGAAGCACTAGCATCCTTCCTATCCGGAAGAGCATAGAAATGAGCCTGGCCTCCACCAGTACGATCCTCGCCCCTAGGGCGACCTCTGGATACCTGGCCACCAGTCCTAGCCGACTGTGCTGGCGCTGAAGAAACAGGAGTAGAAGACGAGGGTTGATCCCTCTGCTGAGACCGCCTACAAAGCCACTGAGGACACTCTCTCTTGATATGGCCCAAGTCACCACACTCAAAACAACGGCCCGAAGATGGAAGAAGGGGCTACCGAGGACCCCTTGCTGCAGATGAATCCTATGCTGAGGAAGCAGGAGTAGAGCTCTGAGTTGGAAGAGCACTCAATGCAGGCTAACTCTGCTGATGGCCCTGCTGACCCTGATAACCCTGATGGCCCTGACGACCACGATCTGATGAAACCTCACTGGACTATGCACGTCCAGACCGATGAGACCTGAAAGAACGACCCCTGCTATGCTGAGGTTGGCCCCTAGATGGAGCACCACTGTAGCTGCCATTGCCACGAGGCCTCTTAGCCTCTCTCTCTCCTCCCACTCTCTGCGGCAATCTGTCTCAATGTGACGGGCAGCATCAACCACCTCCTCAAAGGTAACTTTCGAAGCTCTCTCCCTGGTCATCAATACGTGGATGGGATAAATAAGGCCATCAATAAATCTCTGAATCCTCTCTCTGTCTGAAGGAACTATCCACATGGCATGACGGGCCAGCTGTGTGAATATCATCTCATACTGATTTACCGTCATATCTCCCTGCTTCAGCCATTCAAACTGACGTCGCAGCACCTCTTTCTGAGACTGAGGCACGTACTTCTCCAAAAATACCATGGAGAACTGCTGCCAAGTGAGGGGCACTGCCCCAGCGGGCCTACGCCTCTCGAAATCCTCCCACCACTGAAATGCTGCACCTGTGAACTGAAACATGGTGAATGAAACATCGCTGGACTCTAGAATACCCGCGGTGCGAAGCATGCGCTGACATCTGTCAAGAAAACCCTGGGCGTCCTCGCCCTCAGCACCACTGAATGTCGGAGGCTGTAGCCTCTCAAATCTCGCCAAACTACGATGCTCATCGTCGGGCATAACTGGAACCATATAAGCAGGAGCTGGTCCAACGGGCGCTACTACCGACTCGGGTGTGCGAGCCACGGGGGTCTGATTCCCTCCCCCTCCATGTGAAGAAGACGTTGCAGTAGAGGCCGCAACGACCTGAGCCAAGCCTATGCATACTGATAAGATCTGGGCCAAGGTTTCCTGAAGACCCGGTATCACAATGGGCACTGCCGGTGCCTGAACCTGAGCTGCCGGAGCGTCTGCTGCTGGAATCTGGTCTTGAGCCTGGGCCACTGGTGCGGGAATCTAAACCTGAGTCTGGTCAGCTGGTGGGTCAGCAGGTGCTGGTACTGCTGCCTTACCTCTACCACTACCACGGCCTCTGGGTGCCAATGGTGGTCGTCTGCCACGTTCGTTAGCCCATGTTCTCGCCATCTGCGGGAGAATAGAATATGGAAAAATTTAATTTTCATAATAATACAAATCGCTATATGAATCCAAGAAAATGAGGTTTTTCCTAAAGTTTCTGTAGCCCTCCGAGGATAGATACGGACATCTACGTACCGATCCGCGAAAGCCTACCAAACCGGCTCATGACTCGCGAGTCCTAATAACCTAGGCTCTGATACCAACTTCTTACGATCCAAATCCTGTCGTGATGGCGCCCAACAATTAAGCTAGGCCAGCCATACCAACAATTACTTATCACATTGATTATCAGTCCCAAATGGACATCCCAAAAAGAATATATGAGTTTAAGAACTCCAATAATAATAATAGTGAACAAAATACTGAGAAGTGTGAAAATAACTGACACTCCCAAAGATCTGCAGTCACAAGTCTAGAGCCTCTAACAAAACCCAACGAGAATAGAGAATACTGTATAGAAATACTCAAGTCTGAATACAAGATAACAACTGGAAATAGGAGGAGTAGCTAGGTTCTGCGAACGTCGGCATCTACCTTAGCAACTTGGTATGACTCTGAAACCGCTGGAAATGCTTGTCTACTGCTCCTGAGTACCTGAGTCTGCACACAAAAGGTGCAGGGAGTAGGGGTGAGTACTAAGTACTCAGTGAGTAATAAATATATAAAAGTAGCTGAAAGTAGGAAATCCACAAAATACCACAATATGAAGCTACACTATAGTCCGAATCTCCTACGAACTAGCATCAACAGTACAATACAGCTACCACAGAGTAATTCAACAAATAAAGATGCAATGCAATGCACATAACCGCTACGGCGTGTAGCCCGATCCAGTTAACATTGACGGCACTCACTGGGGGTGTGTACAGACTTCGGAGGGGCTCCTACAGCCCAAGCACAATACTGTTGCGGCGTGCAGCCCGATCCTCATATCAACCGCTGCGGCGTGCAGCCTGATCCATCCTTAGTCCACATAAATCAGACAAGTCACAAAAACAGTTCATTCTTCTTAATTCCAATTTCCAGTTCATAATTTATGAAAAATACTTAACTTTTATTTAATTTGCAAAAATCGGTGACTTCATTTCAATAGTGTGATTTCAATTTCCAGGACTAAGATTAGTGGTTTAAGCAAATATAGCTATCACATAAATATTGTCCTCTAAGGACGCTACAGTTTGGCACAAGGCCCCAAACAAGGATTACCGCCCACAAATATATCAAATACAGTGTATTTCCAACATTAATAACATATTATTCATATCCGGGATGGACCAAGTCTCAATCCCCGGTCACAATCAATCCCGCACCTGCCACGGTGTGCGAGCCACGCCCTACTAGCGTCACAATGTGCTAAGCCGGGGTTTCGAACCCTCAGAGGCTACCATATACACAAACTACTCACCTCTAGCAGGTCGTAGATTCGCCCGCGATGCCTTTTCCTTTGAAATTCGCTCCCTCGTGCGTAGAATCTACTCAAACCACAATAATTATATCAAATACGGGTCAAAGAATCATAGCCCATTTCAATTTACATAAAATTCGGATAAATACACTAAGTTGGTAAAATCTGACCCCGGGCCCACTGCTTGGAAAACTCTGAAATTAGCACCAACGCGATCCTCATCTCACCATGAGTCCGTGCATATCAAATTTATCAAAATCGGAGTTCAAATGGCCTTCCAAAACTCAAAATCCCGTTTTCAATACCTAGGCCACATTTCTTCAAAATTCTACCCAAATTCATGAAGATTGATGTTAGTCCTACCATAAAATTATGTTTTTGAGCCAAGAATCTTACCTCCGATGAATACCTGATGATTTCTCAGTGTTTTCCTCGAGTTTTCTTCTCTCTAGGGCTCAAAATTGTATTTTGGGGGTGTAAACCCGCGAGCTCTCTATTCTGTGATTTTTATTCACTGCCAGAACATTTTGTTCTACGCGTTCGCATGAGACCTCACGCATTCGCGATGCTCAGTTTCTAGTTACTCTTCGCGAACGCGACGCCAACCACGCGTTTGCGATGCTCAAACTCCCAGTCGCCCAGATTTTCCTTCTACGCGTTCGCGATCCCCCTCTCACGAACGCGATGCACACTCCCACGTATCTACGCGAACGCGACCCCAGGAACGCAATCGTGAAGCACAAGGCTCCTGGCCTACGCGAATGCGACACCCCAGATCGCGAACGCGATGCTCTGATCTGCCTGGCCTTCGCGAACGCGGCACATGCCACGCGAACGCGAAGGCTTAAATGTCTGGGCAGTAACCTGCAATTTTCTGCAGATTTTGCCAAGTTCAAAATGCCCGGTTGATGGTCCGAAATCATCCCAAGGCCCTCGGGACCCCAACGAAAACCACCAACATACTCCAAAACATGATACGAACTTGTTCCAATCACAAAAACACCATCCTAACATCAAAATCACCATTTACACACGGATTCAAGCCTAAGTTTCTTCAAAACTTTCAAAACTAACATTCAATCCAAAACCCAATCAAACAATGTCCGAATGACCTGAAAATTTGCAGACATATCCAAAATCACACAACGAAGCTACAGAAATTGTCGTGATTCCATTCCGACCACCGGATCAAAATCTCACCTACCATCCGGTTTTCCGCCAAAATTCAGCATTCGCCAATTCAAGCCTAAAACTATACCGGACCTCCGAATTCAATTCCAATTGCTCTCCTAAGTCATAAATGATCCCCCAAAACTAGTCGAATCATCGGAATCCGATTCCGAGCACTCTAACTCAAAAGTCAACTCTTGGTTGACTTCCCATATTTAAGCTTCCTTAAATCATGCCATTTGCTTCATTTTCAACCCGAATCACTCCTAACACACTCGATATACTCTAATTCTGATATAAAAGCATAAGATATGTAAATTCAAGGTAATGGGGTGGTAATTCCCGTAACGACGGGCCGGGTCGTTACATGCTATAAAAACAGTATTGCTAAATAGAAATTGTTTACGTTCGAAATCGAAGAGCTCGCTTTTAAAGAATTATAATCATGTCCCGAGCTCGAGTTTGGGAAGCTCGAAGTAAGAATCGAGCATGGGTTGGATGCGTGCACCTAATACTAGGCTATATAGACGTTATTTATACTCGAAATGAACCGTACTTTATTGTTGTTTTAAATACAAAATGATAACAAAATACTTTAATTAGTGTTCTTTTGCTTTGCAGGAACTAATCCAAGTTAAGAAGATACTATGGAGTATTTTGCAGTCAATAATGTGGCTATAAGGCCAATGAAGAAGAACCCAAATGAAAATAAGCAAGAAAAAGGCAAAGGATGACTAGACAAGAGCCCACCGCGACCGCCGTTGACAGCGGCTGGAACGCGATGGACCAAAAATGCGAGGCAGAACTGATGCATTTTCACCGCGGTCACGCCACGTTCTGATGTGGCCGACTTTGGAATTGCCCGTATATGTAGGGACTTAAGTGTAAATCGTGGAAACTTATCCTAACCCTATATAAACTCAACAAACTCGCCCAAGCAGAGATTAAGCTTATTTTTAGACTGAATTAGAGGCAAGAACAAGTGTGAGAAGATCAAGACACCATTAGATTTTTTCAATCTTCTTCTTGTTATCATTATTTGCAAATTATGAATAATTTTATGGTTTTATCTTGCTTTTTTATGAGTAGCTAATTATTTAGTTTAGTGTTTTGATAGAACCTGTTGAGGGGTGAACTTCTTGTTGTGTTAATATAGTTTGCCCAGTTAATCTGTAGTTGTTCAACTACGTTCTTGTTGTAGTTAATTGATAGGATTCTCAATTAGCTTTCCCTATTTAATAAGTATTACTTAGGAGAGAGTGCATATTTAGGTAGATATTAAGAAACACCACTCCCAAAGTATATGACGAATCATTAACCGAGAATTTAAAGGTGGGATTAGGGATAACTATCACGGCCCGGATTTATCCCACCAACAGGCATCGTGAGGGCGCCTACAAACGAAGTTAGGCTAATCAAACATTACACATTCTCTATCAACATCACCAATAAAATATGCTATCAACAATTAAATAAGTGCAGAAGACTTTTAAATTTAATAAAATAATATAAAAATGTGGAAGTTTGAAACATGTCACTACCCAAAACCTGGTGTCACTAGCTCACGGGCTACTATAGAATACTACAACCAAGTCTGAATGAAGAAAAATACATAAGTTTGTTTCGGAACAATGAAAACAAATAGAAATAAACGAAAGGCACTTCGTCCTGCGAATGCCAGCTAGGCTACCTCAAAAAGTCCCTGGATTGATGATAGCTCCTGGAATAAATATCCTACTCCTGCTGTCCAAAAGCTGCTCCTAGATCCGAGAACAAAAAAATGCACAAAGTGTAGCATCAGCACAACCGACCCAATGTGCTGGTAAGTGTCTGGCCTAACCCCAGCGAAGTAGTGACGAGGCTAAACAGGACTACCAAATCTACCTGTACAATTCTATATACATATATACACTAAAAGTAATAGAAATACTGAACTAAACAATTAAAAGGGGGAAACATGCTGTGGGGAGTACAAATGAATATATAGTTCATCAACGTAACTAGAAACAGGGCATAACAATAATTATCACACCCAAAGAAATCGAATAAAATGCACGGCATCGCCCTTTTTCCTTCTCTCGCACAACTCTCAAAATATAGCACGAAATAACCCTTCGTGCAATTATAATCAGAAACAGCACGGAGTGACCCTTCATGCAATATCACTCTTCCTCACCCACACAGTAGTCACAACCAACGGGCAAGAAGAATAAATAAAGAGAAAGCACTATCTCGGCAAGGGAGTAACACAAATAACAATAGAGTCCCGGCAAGGGAACAATAGCAATAACTTTCACAACTCGGCAAGGGAAATTCTCAATTTATTCAACCATCCAAGCAAGGGATAAATCACAACTCCTTTCAGTATTTTCATCTTTTACTCAATAGTATTTATAATTCGAGCCAACACTCCACAACATTAATATTTCACAATTTATCCTCAAACTCTTTACATTGTAGCAAATCATAATTTAGCTTAGGAGAGTCCCAAATTATCTCAAAAATAAGTACAAACAAAGACTCGCGGTCATGCTAGATTCTGTGTATAGACACTCGTCATCACGCTTATACACCGCACTCGATCATTTAACAAATAGCATTTATGATACTCTAATCATATTCCCTCAAGCCAAAGTTAGATCAAACAATTACCTCGAAGGTTTACGGCCAACTCAATCCTTAAGAAATGCCTTTCCTTTCGAATTTAGCTCCAATTAAATCGTATCTATACACCATTGATTTAATATCATCAATAATACTCAACAATCCAACCCAAATGCCTAAATATAATCTTTCCAACATTCTTCCCAAAATTTGCAAAACCGACCCCGGGCCCACTTGGTCAAAACCCGAGGATCGGACCAAAATAAATTCACTCATACCCCCACGAGTTCAATAATATAATTTGTTTTAAGATTTGACCCCAAATTGGGAATCGCCCAAAATTCTCAAAAACCAAACTCTACCCAAAAGCCCTAATTTCTACCTTGATTTCATGTTCTTAGGCCTAGAATTTAGTGATTAGTTGATGAAATAATAAGGAAATGATGTTAAGAAAACTTACCCAAAGAGTTATGGAGGAAGCGAAGCTTGGAACTCGTCAATGGAGGGTGGAGAAGAAATGTCCGTATGAGAAAAGTGTAAAAATCTCGAAGTAGATTCTATTTTTTACACTACAAAATAACTGGGCAAGAATGCTTTATGCGATTGCTGGGTAAGGAATGCAATCGCATAGAGTAGAGGGGACACTGATATGCGATCACAATGGGTAAGCTGCGAATGCGTAGAAGGAAGAAAAGGGGGGCTGACTTACACGATGCGATCGTGGCCTTGCCTATGCGATCGCATAGAAGGAAAGAAAGGGGGCTAACTTTGCATGATGCGATCGCGGCCTAGCCAATGCGATCGCATGGAAGAAAATACCTGGGCACTGACAACAGAAAATCTGCAACATCCTCTTAGGCTAAAGCACCCTAAACCACCTCTGAAACACTCCCAAGCCCTCGAGGATCCCAACCAATCACACACACTAACTCAATAACATCCTACGAACTTGCTCGAGCGATCAAATCGCTAAAATAACATCAAATTCAATGAATCAAACCCCAAAACTCATAAATTTCATTTCAAAGTTCATAACTTCCAAATTTACCATTTTTAGTCAGAAACACGTCAAACGACGTCTGTTTTCAACCAAACTTTACACATAGTGCTAAACACATATTTAAGACATGTACCGAGTGTCAAAAATAAAAATAAGAGCTCGATACCTATATTTTTTAATTTATTTTCATTCTCATTTTTCCTTAATAATTTCATAAAACAATTTAACAGAAAAATTCTTTTACCGGGGTTCTGGACCTCGAATTTCGACTCCGGGCACATGCATGAGTCCCATATGTTTCTACGGACCTCCCGGGATCGTCACATCATGGGTCCGGGTCCGTTCACTAAATATGTTGACCGAAGTTAACTATATTAATAATAATATCATAATTCTTCAAATCTTTCAAAGAATTCATATATTTTAACATGAAAATTTTCTGGCCTCGTACCTGGACTGCACACGCAAATTGAGGCAACCAAAAGTGAGGTTTTATAGGCCACAGAAGTGTGGAAAAAGGGAGAACTACGGTGATGACCCTTTGGGTCATCTCATTCTCTACCTCTAAAACAAACGCTCGTCCTCGAACGGACAAAAAAAAGAAGTACATGCGTGTGGAAATAGATGAGGGTAGTGGCTCCGCATATCAAACTCGGACTCCCAGGTCTATGCCTCAGGAGGCTAACCTCTACACTGAACACGCACTGATGGAAAACTCTTCGACCTCAACAGTCGTACCAGCCAGTCTAGAATAGCTATTGGCTCCTTCTCCTATGATAGATCCTTGTCCAACTAGACAGTGCTAAAATCTAACACGTGGGTAGGATCGTCGTTATACCTCTGGAGCATAGACACATGAAACACTGGATGCACGGCTAACAAGCTGGGTGGCAAGGCAAGTCTATAAGCCACCTCTCCCACTCGATCAAGTAACTCTAATGGGCTAATGTATCTAGTGCTTAGCTTTCCCTTCTTCCCAAATTTCATCACGCCCTTCATAGGCGACACACGGAGCAATACTCGCTCACCAACCATGAAAGCATCATCTTGAACCTTGTGATCCTCAAAACTATTATGCCGCGACTGAGCCGAACGAAGCCTGTCCTGAATGATCTTGACCTTATCCAAGGCCTCCTGGACTAAATCTGTACCCAACAACCGAGCCTCTCCTGTCTGGAACCATCCAACTGGGGACCAACATCGCCTACCAAACAACGCCTCATAAGGAGCCATCTGAATGCTAGATTGGTAGTTGTTATTGTAGGCGAACTGTGCTAAAGGTATAAACTGGTCCCAAGATCCTCCAAAATAAATAACGCAGCTTGGAACGTATCCTCCAATATCTGAATAGTCCTCTCTAACTGATCGTCCATCTGAGGCTGGAATGTTGTACTCAACTGAACATGGGTGCCTAACTCCTGCTGAACTGCTCTCCAAAAGTGCGAGGTAAACAGCGCACCCCGATCCGAAATGATAGTTGTCAGCACCCCATGAAGGTGAGCAATCTCCCGGATGTAGATCTCAGCTAATCTCTCTGATGAATAGGTGGTGGCAACATGAGTGAAATGTGTTGACTTAGATATCCTATCAACAATAACCCAAATAGTATCAAACTTCTTCCAGGTCACCGGAAGTCCCGTAATGAAGTCCATGGTAATCCTCTCCCACTTCCACTCGGGAAGCTCAATCCTCTGAAACACACCACCCGGCCTCTGATGCTCATACTTGACTTGCTGACAATTCAAACACTAAGCCACATATGCAAAAATGTCCTTTTTCATCCTACGCCACGAGTAATGCTGCCGCAAGTCCTGATACATTTTTGCGATGCCCGGGTGAATAGAATACCCAGAACTATGGGCCTCCGCTAAGATCAACTCTCGAATACCATTAACATTGGGCACACATACTTGTCTTTTCAACCTCAAAACACCATCTGCATCTAAAGTCACTTTTGTGGCACCTCCACGCTGCATGATGTCTCTCAGGACACACAAATGAAGATCATCAAACTACCAATCATGGATACGCTCCAATAATAAAGATCGAGCGACCGTACAAGCTAAAACTAGGCTAGGCTCAGAAATATCCAACCACACAAATCGATTGGCCAAGGCCTGTATATCCAAAGCAGGTGGTCTCTGACTGACCGGAACATAAGCAAGACTGTCCATGCTGGCTGACTTCCTGCTCAATGCATCTGCCACCATATTGTCTCTCCATGGGTTGTAAAAAATAGTAACATCATAATCCTTCAGTAGCTCCAACCATCTGTGCTTCCTCAAATTCAACTCTTTCTGCTGGAACATGTATTGCAGACTCTTGTGATCCGTGTACTCCTCACACGTCACACCATACAAGTAATGCCTCCAAATCTTCGCGGCATGAACAATGGATGCCAACTCTATATCATGGACTGGGTAATTCTTCTCATGAATCTTCAGTTGCCTCGAAGCATAAGCAATAACCCTGCCATCCTGCATCAATACTACGCCAAGCCCAATATGGGAAATATCGCAATAGGCTATTTAAGGCCCTGAACCTGTGGGTAAAACCAATATTGGTGTCGTAGTCAGAGCTGTCTTGAGCTTCTGAAAGCTCGCCTCGCACTCGTCTGACCACTTGAACTAGGCACCCTTCTGGGTCAACCTGGTCATCGGGGTTACTATAGATGAAAAGCCCTCAACAAATCAATAATAATAGTCGGTCAACCCCAAGAAACTCTAAATTTTAGTAGCTGAAGATGGTCGAGGCCAATTCTTGACTTCCTCAATCTTCTTTGTGTCTACCTAAATGCCCTCTACTGATACTACATGACCCAGAAATGCAACTGAACTCAACCATAACTCGCACCTATAGAACTTAGCATACAACTGGCTATCCTTCAAAGTCTGAAGAACCACTCTGATGTGCTGCTCATGCTCCTCCTGACTGCGGGAGTACACAATAATATCATCAATGAAGACTATCACGAACAAGTCTAAATAAGGCATGAACACTCAGTTCATCAACTCGATAAATGCTGTCAGGGCATTAGTCAACCCAAATGACATGACCAAGAACTTGTAATGCCCAAACCAAGAGCAAAATGCTGTCTTAGGGACATCAGACGCCCTAATCCTCAGTTGATGATAACCCGATCTCAAATCTATCTTTGAAAATACCTTTGCACCCTACAACTGGTCAAACAAGTCATAAATCCTCGGCAGTTGATACTTGTTCTTCATCGTCACCTTGTTCAACTGCCGGTAATCAATGCACATCCTCATCGATCCGTCATTTTCCTTCACAAATAGAAATGGCGCACCCAAGGGAGAAACACTAGGCCTGATAAATCCTTTCTTAAGAAAATCCTGCAACTGATCCTTTAGCTCCTTCAGCTTTGGCGGGGCCATACGATACGACAGGATAGAAATAGGATGCGTGCCTAGAGCTAGATCAATACAAAAATCAATATCCCTGTTGGGCGGCATACCCTGCAAGTCTGAAGGGAAAACCTCTAAGAACTCCTGAATAATAAGGACTGAGTCAATAGAAGGAACCTCTATGCTGGAATCACGAACATATGCAAAATAAGCTAAACACCCCTTCTCGAACATGAGTCGAGCCTTAACATATGAAATGACACTACAGGTGGCATGTCCTGGGGTCCCTCTCCACTCCAACCGGGGCAAGTCCGGTAAAGCCAAGGTCACAGTCTTGGCATGACAAACCAAGATCGCATGATACGGGGACAACCAATCCATTACCTATATAACATCTAAATCAACCATGTCTAGAAGCAATAGGTCAACACGGGTTTAAAACCCCTCAAATACTACTACACAGGAATGATAGACTCTATCGACCACTATAGAATCATCCACTAGTGTAGATACATATACATAAATATGCAAGGCATCACTAGGCATAGCCAAGTTAGGATCAAAATAAGACGACACATATGAATACGTGGACATAGGGTCAAATAGCACTGAAGCATCCATCTCACAGACAACAATAGTACCTGTAATAACAACATCGGAAGACTCAGCCTCTGGCCTGGCTGGAAAAGCATAAAACTGGGGCTGAGCCCCACCTCCCTGAACTGTATCTCTAGGACGATCAACCATTTGTTGTCCTTTACCTCTGCCGGTCCGAGCTCCACCTCTATGGTCCCTACCTCCACCTCTATGATCCCTACCTACACCTCTAGCTGGCTGGGCGAGCTGTGGATCACCTGCTGCCTGTATTATGGGGCAAAGACCCAGCTGCTGAGAGCTGCCCATTGCTCGAGGGTAAAACCTGACAAAGTGATGGGGGTCACCACAACTATAACAAGATCTTTGCTGTTGTGACTGTTGACCCTGTCAACGAGAATATCCTCCATTGAAGCTCTAACGTGGGGGTGCACTGATTGGCTGATGATCTGAGTAATGCTGCTAGGAGCCACTGCTTCTAGGAGTACCATGAGAAACTTGAAGCGCAGACTAAAAGGGCCTCGGTGCCTGATCCTTACAATAAGAATTCCTACCTCTAGATGAGGTACTACTGAATCTGCCAGAATGATAAGGCCTCTTGTCCGACATCTGACCACCTCCTCGAGTGAGGGCCATCTCAACTCTGTGGGCCGTGTTGGCTACCTCCTGAAAGGAAATGTCACTACCAACTCACATGGCCATCTGAAGAGGGATCGGCTGAATCAATCCATCAATGAATCTCTGGACCCTCTCCCGCTCATAAGGGAATATCACAACTGCATGGCATGCCAAATCCACAAATCGAGTCTCGCACTGAGTAACAGTCATGGAGCCCTACTGGAGGTGCTCAAACTCCCTATGAAGTGCCTCCCGCGGAGTGACGGGGAGAAACGTTTCCAAGAATAACTCTACGAACTGATCCGATGTCAAATCTGGGGACCTTACTGGTCTAGATAGGCAGAA
This sequence comes from Nicotiana noctiflora, assembly GCA_032618575.1. NCBI lineage: Eukaryota > Viridiplantae > Streptophyta > Magnoliopsida > Solanales > Solanaceae > Nicotiana > Nicotiana noctiflora. The sequence goes on along the minus strand of JASVEL010002021.1, from coordinate 54,571 downwards.
ATCTCTCCACCGAGTCTTGGCAGATCCTGCAAGCCTGAAGGTGCAAAAATCGATCGCGTTGGTCTCGACTATACCCATAGTCCTGAGAATCTCATGACAACTGCATAGAAAATCTTGGGGATCCTCCGATGAATCACCGCTGAAGGTGGTGGTAAAAATATTTAAGAACTAATCAAGTCTCCACAAAGCATCCGAAGATATGGCCGCTCCATCTTTGGCCTGAGTTGTAATGCCTGTCTGAGCTTCCACTCCAGGCAGAACCAATAGGACCTGAGTCTGGGGAGCTACCTGCTCCGGAGCAAGCGTAGTAGGAGTTTGAACCCCTCCTCTAGCCTGAGGAGTGGCTAGTGCTACTAGCAGAAAACCCGCTCTAGTGACACTGTCTATAAAGCCTGTCAGTTGGACTAGAGCATCCTGAAGATCCAGGGTGAACATGACCCCTTCTAGGAGCTGAGTTGGGCCCATCTGAGCAGCTGAGGCTGGAATCTTCTCATAATAGTCAATATGAGGCTCCACTTCTAGAAATGTCGTTTGGGGCTGGGCTCTGCCCCTTCCTCATCCTCTGGCACGGCCTCGGCCTCTACCCCTTGCAAGCGCTACTCTAGGCTCGGACTGGTGCGTGGAAGAAGAAGAAGAAGAAGCACATGTTCTCACCATCTGCGAAACAACAAAGTAGAAGGACAATCAGTATTGGAGAAACAAAATTGCACGACAAGAAAGAACAAAAGTGAAATTTTTCCTAACTTTGTTGTCGCTAGGGGATAAATACAGACGACTCCAAACCGATCCCTAATACTTTACCTAGTTTGTCCGTGAGTAGCGAGACCTATGCAACCTAGAGCTCTGATACCAACTTGTCACGACCCATATTTATCCCACTATCGGGCATCGTGATGGCGCCTACGAACGAAGTTAGGCCATCCAAACATTACACATTCTCTATCAACACCACCAATAAAATATGCTATCAACAATTAAATAAGTGCAGAAGACTTTTAAGTTTAAAGAAATAATATAAAAATGCGGAAGTTTGAAACATGTCACTACCCAAAACCTGGTGTCACTAGCTCACGGGCTACCATAGAATACTACAACCAAGTCTGAATGAAGAAAAATGCATAAGTCTATTTCGAAATAATAAAAACAAATTGAAGTAAAGGAAAGGGACTTCGGCCTGTGAACGCCAGCTAGGCTACCTCGAAAAGTCTCCAGACTGATGATAGCTCCTGGAATACATATCCTATTGTTGCTGTCCAAAAGCTACTCTTGGATCTATGCACAAAAAATTCACAGAGTGTAGCATCAGCACAACCGACCCCGTGTGCTGGTAAGTGCCTGGCCTAACCCCGGCGAAGTAGTGACGAGGCTAGATAGGACAACCAAATCAACCTGTACAATTCTATATACATATATACACTAAAAGTAACAGAAATACTGAAACTAAACAATTAAAAGGGGAAACATGCTGTGGGAAGTACAACTGAATATATAGTTCATCAACGTAACTAGAAATACGGCACAATAATAATAATCACAGAATAAGAAATTCAATAGTTGCATGGCATCAGCCTTCATGATTTTACTCTCATTCTCACCCAAAGCAATCGAATAAAATGCACGGCATCACCCTTCATGCCTTCTCTCAAATAACTCTCAAAACATAGCACGGAACGACCCTTCGTGCAATTATAATCAGAAATAGCACGGAATGACCCTACGTGAAATATCACCCTTCCCTCCAAATAGCAGTCACAACCAACTAGAAAGAAGAATAAATAAAGAGAAAGCATTATCCTAGCAAGGAGTAACACAAATAACAACTGATACCCGGCACGGGAACAATAGCAATAACTTTCACAACCCAGCAAGGGAAATTCTCAATTTATTAAACCATCCTGGCAAGGGATAAATCACAACTCCTTTCAATATTTTCATCTTTTACTCAATAGTATTTATAATCCGAGCCAACGCTCCAAAACATTAATATTTCACAATTTATCCTCAAACTCTTTACATTTGTAGCAAATCATAATTTAGCTTAGGAGAGTCCCAAATTATCTCAAAAACACGTACAAACAAAGACTCACGTTCATGCTAGACTCTAGTGTATAGACACTCGTCACCACGCCTATACACCGCACTCGATCATTTAGAAAATAGCATTTATGATACTCTAATCCTATTCCCTCAAGCCAAAGTTAGATCAAACACTTATCTCGAAGGTTTACAGCCAACTTAATCCTTAAGCAATGCCTTTCCTTTGAATTTAGCTCCAATTCAATTGTATCTATACATCATTGATTTAATATCATCAATAATACTCAACAATCCAACCCAAATGCCTAAATATAATCTTTCCAACATTCTGTCCAAAATTTGCAAAATTGACCCCGGGCCCGCTTGGTCAAAACCCTAGGTTCGAACCAAAATAAATTCACACATACCCCCACGAGTTCAATTATATAATTTGTTTTAAGATTCAACCCCAAATTGGGGTTGAATCGCCCAAAATTCTCAAACCCTAACTCTACCCAAAAGCCCTAATTTCTACCATGATTTCATGTTTTAGGCCTAGAATTTAGTGATTAGTTGATAAAATAATAAGGAAATGATATTAAGAAAACTTACCCAAAGAGTTATGGAGAAAAGGAACCTTGGAACTCGTCAATGGAGGGTGGAGAAGAAAAATCCGTCTGAGAAAAGTATAAAAGTCCCGAAGTAGGTTCTGTTTTTATAATACAAAGTAACTAGGCAAGAATGCTCTATACGATTGCTGGGTAAGGAATGTGATCGCATAGAGTAGATGGGACAGTGATATGCGATCATAGGGGGTAAGCTGCAAACGCGTAGAAGGAAGAAAAAGGGGGGCTTACTTGCACTATGCGATCGCGGCCTTGCCTATGCGATCGCATAGAAGGAAAGAAAGGGGGCTGACTTTGCATTATGCGATCGCGGCCTAGCCGATGCGATCTCATAGAAGAAAATATCTGGGCACTGACAGCAGAAATTCAGCAACATCCTCTAAGGTGAAAATACCTTGAACCTCTTCTGAAACACTCCCGAGCCCTCGGGGATCCCAACCAATCACACACACTAACTCAATAACATCCTACAAACTTGCTCGAGCGATCAAATTGCTAAAATAACATCAAATTCAATGAATCAAACCCCAAAACTCATAAATTTCATTTCAAAGTTCATAACTTCCAAATTTCCCATTTTTAGTTCGAAACACGTCAAGCGACGTCCAGTTTCAATCAAACTTTATTGATAGTGCTTAACACATATTTAAGACTTATACTAGGTGTCGGAACAAAAATACGAGCCCGATACCTATATTTTCTAATTTATTTTCATTTTTATTTTTACTTAATAATTTTATAAAATAATATAACAGAAAAAATCTTTTACTGGGGTTCTGGACCTCGGATTTCGACTCCGGGCACATGACCGAGTCCCATATTTTTCTACAGACCTCCCGGGATCGCCAGATCACAGGTCCAGGTCCATTTACTAAATATGTTAACCGAAGTCAACTATATCAATATAAATATCATAATTCCTCAACGTTTTCACAGAATTCATATATTTTAACCTGGAAATTTTCCGGCCTTACGCCCGGACTGTGCATACAAATCGAGGCAACCAAAAGTGAGGTTTCCAAGACCTCGGAAGCGCAGAAAAAGGGAGAACTATGATGATGACCCTTTGGATCGTCACATTCTCCACCTCTAAAATAAACGTTCGTCCTCGAACGGACAAAAGAAAGAAATACATGCGTCAGGAAATAGATTAGGGTAACGGCTCTGCATATCAGACTCGGACTCCCAGGTCGATGCCTCAAGAGGCTAACCTCTCCACTGAACACGCACTGAAGGAAAACTCTTCGACCTCAACTGTTGAACCCGCCGGTCTAGAATAGCTATTGGCTCCTCCTCGTAGGACAGATCCTTTTCCAACTGGACAGTGCTGAAATCTAACACGTGGGTAGGATCGTCGTGATACCTCCGGAGCATAGACACATGAAATAATGGATGCACGACTAACAAGCTAGGTGGCAAGGCAAGTCTATAAGCCACCTCTCCCACTCGATAAAGTATCTCAAATGGACCAATATATCTAGGGCTAAGCTTTCCCTTCTTCCCAAATCTCATCACGCCCTTCATAGGTGACACACGGAGCAATACTCACTTACCAACCATGAAAGTCACCTCTCGAACCTTGCGATCCGCATAACTCTTTTGCCGCGACTGAGTTGAACGAAGCCTGTCCTAAATGATCTTGACCTTATCCAAGGCCTCCTGGACTAAATCTGTACACAACAACTGAGCCTTTCCCATCTCGAACCATTCAACTGGGGACCGACATTACCTATCATAATGCCTCATAAGGAGCCATCTGAATGCTGGATTGGTAGTTGTTATTGTAGGCGAACTGTGCTAAAGGTAGAAACATGTCCCAAGAGCCTCCAAAATATATAATGTCGGCTCAGCGCATATCCTCCAATATTTGAATAGTCCTCTCAGACTGACCGTCCATCTGAGGATGGAATATTATACTCAACTGAACCTGGGTGCCTAACTCATATTGAACTGCTCTCCAAAAGTGCGAGGTAAATTGCGTACCCAGGTCCGAAATGATAGATGTCGGCACCCCATGAAGGCGAACAATCTCTCGGATATAGATCTCAGCTAATCTCTCCGATGAATAGGTGGTGGCAACAGGAATGAAATTTGCTGACTTAGTTAGCGTATCAACAATAACCCAAATAGCATCAAACTTCTTCCGGGTCACCGAAAGCCCCGTAACAAAGTCCATGGTAATCCTCTCCCACTTCCATTCGGGAAGCCCAATCCTTTGAAACATACCACCCGGCCTCTTATGCTCATACTTGAACTGCTAGCAATTCAAACACCGAGCCACATATGCAAAAATGTCCTTTTTCATCCTATGCTACCAGTAATGCTATCGTAAGTCCTGACATTTTTGCGGTGCCCGGGTGAATAGAATACCGAGAACTATGGGCCTTCGCTAAGATCAACTCTCGAATATCATCAACATTGGGCACACATACTCGCCCCTGCAACCTCAAAACACCATCCGCATCTAAAGTCACCTTTGTGGCACCTCTACGCTACACAGTGTCTCTCAGGACACACAAATGAGGATCATCAAAGTGTCGATCATGGATACGCTCCAATAATAAAGATCGAGCGACCGTACAAGCTAAAACTCATCTAGGCTCAAAAATATCCAACCTCACAAATTGATTGACCAAGGCCTGAATATCCAAAGCAAGCAGTTTCTAATTGACCGGAACATAAGCAAGACTGCCCATGCTGGCTGACTTCCTACTCAATGTATCTGCCACCACAATGGCCCTCCCCAGGTGGTACAAAATAGTAACATCGTAATCCTTCGGTAGCTCCAACGATCTCTGCTTCCTCTAATTCAACTCTTTCTTCTTGAACAAGTATTGCAGACTCTTGTGATCCGTGTACACCTCACACGTCACACCATACAAGTAATGCCTCTAAATCTTCAAGGCATGAACAATGACATCCAACTCTAGATCATGGAGTGGGTAATTCTTCTCGTGAATGTTTAACTGTCTCGAAGCATAAGCAATAACCCTGCCGTCTTGCATCAATATTGCGCCAAGCCTAATACGGGAAGCATCACAATAAACTGTATAAGTCCCTGACTCTGTGGGTAAAACCAATATCGTTGTCATAGTCAGAGTTGTCTTGAGCTTCTGAATGTTCTCCTCACACTTGTCTAACCACTTGAACTAGGCACCCTTCCGGGTCAACATGGTCATCGAGGCTTCTATAGATGAAAAGCCCTCAACAAATTGACGATAATAACTGGCCAACCCCAAGAAACTCCAAATTTCAATAGCTGAAGCTAGTCGAGGCTAATTCTTGACTTCCTCAATCTTATTTGGGTCTACCTGAATTCCCTCTGCTGATACTACATGACCCAGAAATGCAACTGAACTCAACCAGAACTTGCACTTTGAGAACTTGGCATACAACTGTCTATCCTTCAAAGTCTGAAGAGCTAGAGTGAGGTGCTGCTCGTGCTCCTCTTGACTGCAGGAGTACACAAGAATATCATCAATGAAGACTATCACGAATAAGTCTAAATAAGGCCTGAACACTTGGTTCATCAACTCCATAAATATTGTCGGAGCATTAGTCAATCCAAATAACATGACCAAGAACTCGTAATGCTCGTACCGAGTGAGAAATTTTTTCTTAAGGATATCAGACGCCCTAATCCTCAGCTGATGATAACCCGATCTCAAACTATCTTTGAAAATACCTTTAACCCTTCAACGGGTCAAACAAATCATCAATCCTCGATAGTGGATACTTGTTCTTTATCGTCACTTTGTTCAACTGATGGTAATCAATGCACATCCTCATCGATCCGTCCTTTTTCTGCAGAAATAGAAATGGCGCATGCCAGAGAGAAATACTAGGCCTAAGAAGCATTTCTCAAGCAAATCCTGCAACTGATCATTTAGCTCCTTCAACTTTAGCGGGGCCATACAATACAACGGGATAGAAATGGGCTGCGTGCCTGAAGCCAGATCAATATAAAAATCAATATCCCTGTTGGGCGACATACCCAGCAGGAGTGAAGGGAAACCCTCTAGGAACTCCCGAATAATAGGGACTGAGTCAATAGATGGAACCTCTGTGCTGGAGTAACGAACATATGCCAGATATGCTAGACACCTCTTCTCGACCATGCGTCGAGCCTTAACATATGAAATAACACCGCGGGTGGCATGTCCTGGGGTCCCTCTCCACTCCAATTGGGGTAAGTCTGGTAAAGCCAAGGTCACGGTCTTAGCGTGACAATCCAAGATCACATGATACGGGGACAACCAATCCATTCCCTATATAACACCAAAATCAACCATGTCTAGATGCAACAGATCAACATGGGTTTCAAAACCCTCAAATACTACTACACAAGAACGATGGACTCTGCCGACCACTATAGAATAACCTACTGGTGTAGATACAAATACAAGAATACCCAAGGCATTACTAGGCATAGCCAAGTGGGGAGCAAAATTAGATGACACATATGAATATGTGGACCCATGGTCAAACAGCACTGAAGCATCCCTGTCACAAACAAGAATAGTACATGTAATAACAGCATCGGAAGACTCAGCCTCTCGCCTGACTGGCAAAGCATAAAAATGGGGCTGAGCCTCACCTCCCTAAACTGCATCTCTAGGACGATCAACCACTGGATGTCTTTTGCCTCTGCCGGTCCGAGCTCCACCTCTACGGTCCCTGCCTCCACCTCTAAGAACCTTTCCTATGCCTCTAGCTGGCTGGGTGGGCTATGGATCACCTACTGCCTGTATCATAGGGCGAGGACCCTGCTGCTGAGAGCTTCCCGATGCTCGAGGGAAAAACCTAACAATGTGACCGGGGTCACCACAACCATAATAAGATCTCGGCTACTGCGACTATTGACCCTGTCAACCAGAATGTCCTCCCCTGAAGCTCTGAAGTGGGGGTGCACTGATAGGCTGCTGATCTAAGTAATGTTGTTGGAAACCACCACTGCCTGGAGTACCATGAGAAACCTGAAGCGCAAATTGAAAGGGCCTCAGTGCCTGATCCCTATCATACGAATCCCTACCTCTAGATGAGGTATCACTAAATCTGCTTAGAATGACGAGGCCTCTTGTCCGACATCTGACCACCTCCCCGAGTGACGGCCATCTCAACTCTGTAGGTCATATTGGCCGCCTCCTGAAAGGAAATGTCACTGCCAAATCACATGGCCATCTGAAGAAGGATCGGCTAAAGAAATCCATTAATGAATCTCCGGACCCTCCCCCGCTCTGAAGGGAGTATCACAACTGCATGGCGTGCCAAATCCACAAATCTAGTCTCGTATTGAGTAATGGTCATAGAGCCTTACTGGAGGCGCTCAAACTACCTACGAAGTGCCTACCATTGAGTGACGGGGAGAAACTTCTCCAAGAACAACTCAGTGAACTGATCACATGTCAAAGCAGGGGACCCTACTGGTCTAGATAGGCAAAAATATCTCCACCAAGTCTTGGCAGATCTTGCAAGCTTGAAGATGCAAAAATTGACCGCGTTGGTCTCCACGGTACATATAGTCCTGAGAATCTCATGACAATTGAATAGAAAATCCTGGGGATCCTCCGATGAAGCACCGCTGAAGGTAGTGGTAAAAAGCTAGGAGAACCGATCAAGTCTCCACAAAACATCCAAAGACATGTCCGCTCCATCTCCAGCCTGAGCTGTAATACCTGTCTGAGCTGGGACCTGAGTCTGGGGAGCTACCTACTCTGGAGTATGCATAGCAAGAGTCTGAACCCCTCCTCCAGCCTGAGAAGTGTGCTAGTGGCAGCAAACCCGCTCTAATGACATTGTCCATAAAGTCTACCAGTCAGACTAGAGCATCTTGAAGATCCGGGGTGAACATGACCCCTCCTGGTATCTGAGCTGGGCCCTTCTGAGTTGATGGGGCTGCAATCTTCTCATCATAGTCAATATGAGGCTCCACCTCTGGAACTACCGTCAGGGGCAGGGCTTTGCCCCTGCCTCGGCCTCTGGCAGGGCCTCGGCCTTTGCCCCTTGCAGGCTCAACTCTGGGCTCGGAATGCTTCGCGGTAGAAGAAGAAGCAAGTGTTCTCGCCATCTACGAAAGAACAAAGTAGAAGGACAATCAGTATTGGAGAAACAAAATCGCACGATAATAATGAACAAAAGTGAAATTTTTCCTAACTCTGTAGCTTTTGGGGATAAATAGAGACGCCTCTGTACCGATCTCTCAGACTCTACCTAGTTTGTCCGTGAGTAGTGACCTATGCAACCTAGAGCTCTGATACCAATTTGTCACGATCCGGTTTTATCCCAGCATCGGGCGTCGTGATGGTGCCTACTAACGAAGTTAGGCCAGCCAAATATTACACATTCTCTATCAACATCACCAATAAAATATGCTATCAATAATTAAATAAGTGCGGAATACTTTTAAGTTTAACAAAATAATACAAAAATACAGAAGTTTGAAACATGTCACTACCCGAAACCTGGTGTCACTAACTCACGGGCTACTATAGAATACTACAACCAAGTCTGAATGAAGAAAAATACATAAATATGTTTCAGAACAATGAAAACAAACTAAAGTAAATGAAAGGGACTTCAGCCTGCGAACGCCATCTAGGCTACCTCGAAAAGTCACCGGACTGATGATAGCTCCTGGAATAAATATCCTATTACTGCTGTCCAAAAGCTACTCCTAGATTTGTGCACAAAAATGCACAGAGTGTAGCATCAGCACAACCGACCCCATGTGATGCTAAGTGCCTGGCCTAACCCCGGCGAAGTAGTGACGAAGCTAGACAGGACTACCAAATCTACCTGTACAATTCTATATACACTAAAAGTAACAAAAATACTGAAACTAAACAATTAAAAGGGGGAAACATGATGTGGGAGTACAATTAAATATATAGTTCATCAACGTAACTAGAAAGAGGGCACAACAATAATTATCACAGAATAAGAAATTTAAAAGTTGCACGACATCAACCTTCGTGCTTTTACTCTCATTCTCACCCAAAGCAATCGAATAAAATGCACGGCATCACCCTTCGTGCCTTCTCTTACATAACTCTCATTTCATAGCACGGAATGACCCTTTGTGCAAATATAATCAAATTAGAGCACTGAATGTACCTTCGTGCGTAAATAGTCAAAACATAGTACGAAATGACCCTTCGTGCAATTATAATCAGAAATAGCACGGAATGACCCTTCGTGTAATATCACTCTTCCTTACCTAAACAGCAGTCACAACCAACGGGCAAGAAGAATAAATAAAGAGAAAGCACTGTCCCGGTAAAGGAGTAACATAAATAACAACTGAGTCCCGGCAAGGGAACAATAGCAATAACTTTCACAACCCGGCAAGGGAAATTCTCCATCTATTCAACCATCCCAGCAAGGGATAAATCACAACTCCTTTCAATATTTTCATCTTTTACTCAATAGTATTTATAATTCGAGCCAACGCTCAAAAATATTAATATTTCACAATTTATCCTCAAACTCTTTACATTTTTAGCAAATCATAATTTAGCTTAGGAGAGTCCCAAATTATCTCAAAAACAATTACAAACAAAGACCCACTGTAAAGCTAAACTCCGATGTATAGACACTCATCACCACGCCTATACACCTCACTTGATCTTTTAACAAATAGAATTTTTGATACTCTAATCCTATTCCCTCAAGCTAAAGTTAGATCAAACACTTACCTCGAAGGTTTACGGCCAACTCAATCTTTAAGCAATGCATTTCCTTTCGGATTCAGCTCCAATTCAATCATATCTATATACCATTGATTTGATATCATCAATAATACTCAACAATCCAACCCAAATACCTAAATATAATCTTTCCAACATTCTTCCCAAAATTTGCAGAACCGACCACTGGCCCGCTTGGTCAAAACCCGAGGTTCGAACCAAAATAAATTCACCATACCCCACGAGTTCAATTATATAAATTGTTTTAAAATTCAACCCCAAATTGGGGTTGAATCGCCCAAAATTCTCAAAAATCTAACTCTACCCAAAAGCCCTAATTTCAACCTTGATTTCATATTTTAGGCCTAGAATTTAGTAATTAGTTGATGAAAGAATGAGGAAACGATGTTAAGAAAACATACCCAAAGTGTTATGGAGGAAGGGAAGCTTGTAACTCGTCAATGGAGGGTGGAGAAGAAAAGTCTGTATGAGAAAAGTGTAAAAATCCCGAAGTAGGTTCTGCTTTGTACACTACAAAATAACTGGGCAAAAATGCTCTATACGATCGCGGTGTAAGGAATACGATCGCATAGAGTAGAGGGGACAGTGATATGCGATCGCAGGGGGTAATCTACGAACGCGTAGAAGGAATAAAAGGGGGGGCTAACTTGCACTATGCAATCGCGGCCTTGCCTGTGCGATCGCGGCCTAGCCTATGCGATCGCATAGAAGAAAATACCTAGGCACTGACAGCAGAAAATCTGCAACATCTTCTAAGGCTAAACTACCCTGAACTACCTCTGAAACACTCCCGATCCCTTGGGGATCCCAACCAATCACACACACTAACTCAATAACATCCTACGAACTCGAGCGATCAAATCGCTAAAATAACATCAAATTCAACAAATCAAACCCCAAAACACATAAATTTCAGTTCAAAGTTGATAACTTTCAAATTTCCCATTTTTAGTCCGAAACATGTCAAACGATGTCCGTTTTCAACCAAACTTTATAGATAGTGCTTAACACATATTTAAGACTTGTAGCGGGAGACGTAACCAAAAATACGAGCCTGATACCTATATTTTCTAATTCATTTTTATTTCTATTTTTCCTTAATAATTTCAGAAAATAATTTAACGAAAAAATTCTTTTACCGGGGTTCTGGACCTCATATTTCGACTCCGGGCAGATGCCCTAGTCCCATATTTTTCTACGGACGTCCCGGGACCGTCACATCATGGGTCTGGGTTCGTTTACTAAAAATATTGACCGAAGTCAACTATATTAATATTAATATCATAATTCTTCAAATTTTTCAAAGAATTAATATATTGTAACATAAAAATTTTCCGGCCTCGCGCCCAGACTGCGCACGCAAATTGAGGCAACCAAAAGTGAGGTTTTCAAGGCCTCAGAAGCGTGGAAAAAGGGAAACCTTTGGGTCGTCACAATAACAAAATCTTGGGTGCGATCTAAGTGAGTTGTAATACAAGCCAGCTAGCATAACTCGGGAGAGTGCGTCTAGTAAATTATGGTAATTACTCGGGAGAGATTTATGGTAGTAAGATTACTCATTTTCGATAGAGATGATTAAGCAAATCTTATGCGAACCATAACAGGAAGGGATTCCATCAATAGGAGAAATCACAACCTTAGATCCTTCTGTTATTTGTTTACAACTCAATCTTAGTTAGCTTTTAGTTTACTTAATTTTATTCAGTTATAGTTAGTAAAAATATCACCAAGTGTTAGTCAAAATATCTGGAAAGTGATTATGGAGAATTGAGTGAGTCTTGACAAAAATAATTAGTAGGTTAATTCCTTGTGGGATTCGACTCTAGACTAGATACCCGGATTATATTTGCAATGACCGCTTGTCCTTTTTATAAGATATAGTTGGGTGTGATCAGCCTCAAGAAAAAAGTCGGAGACTCGTCATGATCTACCTCGATGGCAGTACAAATCCGACGACACTCAAGAAAGAAAATTTCCAAAAAACATATGGATCAAGATAAAAAATATGGGATAAGATTTATACGAAATAGTACAAGTCCGTACTAGGTTGTTATACTACTGTACCAACAGAATTCTTTACCTTAATTGAAAATGTACCATATTAGGGTTTTCTCCTTCTATATAAAGAGACCTCAATTTTTATAAAGGATATCTCATTCACTGCAATAGAATATTCTACTCTATTTTTCTTGTTTATCGTGCTCAACAGTTGTTCTTTAGCTTTGTTATCTTTGCTTTATTATTTATACTTTATTGGCTCTTAGCTCACCTCGAGGCCCCCGAGATAATCGAGCTCGAGATCTTCATTTCTCTAACAACACTGGTTTTGTTCATCAATTTGTCTTACTTAAACTTAATATTACTTGTATATTCACTGGTATTAGAATAAATCACATATCTTTAAAATCACAAATTATTTTTAACTAGTAAATATGTCCGCACTTCGCGCGATAAAATTAATTGACATGATAATTTTTCTAATACTAAACTATTAGAGTTGTCGGTAGTAGATACTTAATTTGTACCTCCATCTCAATTATTTTCTTAAAATTTCTACTTGATATGTTTAAGTTAAATACTTCTATTTTCAAAATTTAAGAATTTATTAAATCAATATCCAAGTATTATTAAATTTTACTTTTCGTTACCTTTTTAAAAAAGAAAAGAAATAGTTCTAATTCTCGAAATACAAAAAAACAACAAAAAGCAAAAATAGTTTACCATTTAACACTTCTCATTATCTTAACATTTTGAATTTTTTTTTAATCCGTTGACATGAACTCTCGTTTTCCCTTTTTTGTCATTTTTCTTGTTGATAATCTATACTTTGGTTTTAATCTTTTATTTTCTATCGGTTTTCATTTGGATAATTTCATCCTACCTCTGGTTTTAATCTTTATTTTCTATCGTTTTAGCCGAGGGTCTTTCGGAAGTAGTTTCTCTACCTCCTTGGGTAGGTATAAGGTCTGCGTACATATTACCCTCCCGAAACCCACTTATAAGATTTTACTGGGTTGCTCTTGTTGTTGTAATTTCATCCTACCTCTTTTCTTATACTATTTGTTTTAATTCACTCCAACATTTTTTTCGTTCCCACCTTTCTTCAGCTTCTATTTATTTTTTCACTGTGGTTATTTTTTTTTATTACTTCTTCCTTTTTTCTTATACTTATACCAATAAATTCCTCCAATGCAATAAAAAAATCAATATCCTTCCTTAAATAACCTAAGTGAATTATCCTTTCTGCTTTTACTAATTAAGTCAATTTCTCTCTTAATAAATTTTTTTGTATATTATATTTTGTACTAATAAAAAAGTCAAAAATCAATTTTTATATAATCTTAATTATATTTCCTCATCACCTATCTCTCTCACACATGTCTTCATAAAAGTAATATGATGTTAAAATAAAAGTTGTAGATTTAAATGTTTAACCAAAATATAATATACAAAAAATTATAAACAGAATACATAATTTTTCTTTCTGTTATCTTCTTCTTTCATTTTCTTTCTAATATTTTACACTCTTCAATTCCTCCATAAAATCCGAAATCATTACTTTTCCTTAAAAAAGCATATTAATTATTAAATCAAAAAGGAAAAAATATATACTGCAACAATAGGTAGAAAATGTAAGAATGCACGGTTTAATATTATTGGGATATTTTCGTCATCCCAATACTCAATCAATTGACGGAATTGAACTTCAGGTATTTTATTGGGATGATTTTGTCGCATTTCATCAATAGTAGCATTTTTATCAAAATATTTCATCTTAATATTTCTCTTGTGTCGCTTCCAAGCATCACGAAGACCAGTCATTACCCACTTCTCTCCTTTAGCTGGAATTATGAATTTGGACTGTGCAAAACAACACACACGTACGCATAAAAAAAAATTATATATATATATATATATATATATATATACTTAGTAGGAAAATACAAAAATATATAATTGAGAAATTAATTATTTTTACGTTGATATATTTTCACATTTGTTGCTTAACATCCTTTGACACAACATGCCAACTAGTATGCAAATATATATATATATAACCATTATGTCCTATTATCCAAAAAGTAGGATATTTTTACACCAATGAAAAGGCAAAACTATTATATATGAACTCACTACAATTACAAGCATGCAGCATTGTTGATGATAGCGTCTTCATCAAGCTTGTATTTGACCTTGTATTTGGTTCCACAAATACTGTCATTTGTAACGACATATGTTCTTCTCTTCCCCATTCCTTAAATAATAGCCAAAAGATCTAAGATGAAAGAACCTTTGGGAGGGGGAAAAAATCATTCTATAGAGAGAGCTTCAAATAAAAAAAGAGACAATGAAAATGAATGGTTATAAAGTGACGAGAAGAGGGTTATGTGATGGTGAAGATATGACTTAGTACTTATAGTAACAAAAATAAAAAAGTAACCAATATAATTGATAATTTAAGTTGGGCAATAAGAATAGATTGTAACGTTTACTGACCATTATTGTAGTATAATTAGCATTATGAGTACTATAATTAATTGCGACTAGGGGTGTACAAAGGAAAACGACAAATCGCACCAATCCGATAATCCGAGTCAAACCGAGAAAAAAAACCCGACTATGGTTTGGTTTGATTTGGTTTGGTGTGGGGAAAAAAAACCCGACTATAATTGGTTTGGTTTGGTTTTGACTAAAGAAAGTCAAACCGAAACCAAACCAACCCGACATTACATATATAGAAATATTAGATATATTTAATATATAAATATACTTATTGTGATGTAATTTATAAATATTTCTTATAAAAATTTATAATTTTATCTTTTAAGATTGGATTTAGAACTTTTGAATGTTCCAATAAGTTTTATAGCTATTAACATTAGTAAACTAAATAATGCTAACAAAAGCCTAAACCAATATTAAATCAATATTAATGCTAACAAAAGACATTCAATTCAATACTATGAACGAGA
Source organism: Nicotiana noctiflora (assembly GCA_032618575.1). Taxonomy (NCBI): domain Eukaryota; kingdom Viridiplantae; phylum Streptophyta; class Magnoliopsida; order Solanales; family Solanaceae; genus Nicotiana; species Nicotiana noctiflora. Next base: position 39,250 of record JASVEL010002021.1, on the reverse strand, counting down.
ATGTATTGAATATTTATATTTTATTTTACAATAATTTAGATAAAAATGCATAACATATTTTTATTTTTTCTTTATTAGCGTTTAGTCATGTGATTGACACTCCCTTATTAGTCTACTTATTTTATCATGACTTATTACTTTTAAATTATATTTATTTTTATTATAGCTTTTTAATTAGCAATATTTATATTATATAATTTTATGTCTTTATTGTTGAATATTTTAGGATAATGCCATGATACTTCTCATATTTTGTATTATTTTCTTGAAAAATACTTTGTATAATTGTATCTTATTAGGATTAAAGAAATATTTTGAGCACAATTTATATGTTTTGTTCTAGGGAGATTTTACCGGAAAAAACCCGAAAAAAATCGAAAACCCCGAAAACCGGAAAAAATCCGAGAAAAACCGAAAGTGAAAAACCCGAGTTTATTGGTTTAGTTTGGTCTTTAGATTTAATAACCCGATACATGTGGTTTGATTTGGTAATTGTAAAATCCGAATCAACCCGACATATGTATACCCCTAATTGCAACAATTACAACTTTAATAACAGTTGTTTCACTTTTTTTCTTGGAAAGAAGATATTCGATAAAAGTAAGAGAAAAAAGACAAAACATTGAGGAAAAAAAATAAATGTTTTTCTTGGCCAAAGAAAGGTGCCAAGTAAGCATTATTTTTTCCTCTTATATATAGAGAGAGAAAGAGATTGTTACTCACATTTTTTGTACTGCTTCCTGAAAGAAAGGAAAGTTTTTTCTCTAAAAACTGTCCAAACATTTCATAACAGTTCAACCATTGACACACTAGCCTAGACTCGGAGGCGTAAGCTGCCAAGCCGAGGTGGCAATGAGCGGTTGACTTCGCTACTCAACATAAGAAAGAGTTTGGAACCTAAATAGGTTTTTTTTTTTGGACTCAAACAACATTTTTAAGTTTAAAAAAAAATATTCTATATTCAATGTTAGAAAATCTGACGTTGTATATTATCATGATAGCGTACCTGGACGGGCGGGGATGCGCCTCAGGCCGACGGCTATATTGAGACACACGGGATGCGGGACTTGACTCAGTCGGCCTTCCTTTTATGTGTATTTGTTGTAAATAATTGTTTGTAACAATAATATTTAGTTGAATATATCCATCACTTTTTTTAGTTCTCCATTTGTTTTATTATTTCGTATAACAACACAAGGACTTAAACTTAAATGCCACGTTGACTAGTACAGCACAAACACAAACATAATCTTTCACTTAAACTTAAATTAGTACAACACAAACACAAACATAATCTTCCACTTAAACTTAAACTTAAACTTAAATGTCACTTAAACATAAGTACATCAGAAAGACAAATATAAAAATGAACTAAACACTTAGTAGGAATTGTTGTCCCGGCTTTCATTTATTTTGCGTTCTAACCATTTAAATCGTTCTTCCAGTTGTTCTTTTTCGTCTTCTAACTCTTTTACTCTCGCCTTCAGCTCCGCAATTTCATATTTATTTTTTATTCTTTGTTCCTTCAGTACTGCATAATTCCATTCTGCTCTCCATTTTTTATCTTTTACCTCCCTCAGCTCCTCCCTCATTTCTTCAATAAATCTATTGATTCGGCTTTGTTGATCTGCTTGGGCTAACCACTTATTATGAAAACTTAGCATTTATTCGTTGTAGCATTCTTGGTAACATTGTTCATCAGCCCATTAATCAAACTCACACATAGGTTCGCCGGGGACTTTGTACAACTGATTCATACACATTGAGTAGCCACGTCCAAAATCACGACTTTCCTAACAAGTTTGCAGCGCACAAGCTTTTCCACATTAACACACTGGTGTACGAGGTTGAGCCATTTACTTTTAGTCAAAAAATATCCAGGTTTAAAGAAATATTTGCGTTTAGTAAATTTTTAGCACAGAAAATGACTACAATGAGCTCGTTATTTAGAGGTGAGAGAACACACACACAACGCCAGGTTTGATGGCGTTGTATTTTGCGTGTTAAATATTATGATGTTGACAATTCCACTTTAAGTCATCCCGCCAGCTTTTTTAGTTCGAAAAGACATCACAAGCATAACGCCAGGTTTGATGGCATTGTATTTTACGTATTAAATATTATGATGTTGACAATTCCATTTTATGTCACTCAGCCAGCTTTTTCAGTTTGACAAGACATCACATGCACAACGCCAGGTATGATGGCGTTTTATTTTGCGTGTTAAATATTATGACATTGAAAAGTCTATTATGTCATTCGGCCAGCTTTTTCAGTTCGACAAGACAACACACGCACAATGTGAGGTATGATGGCATTGTATTTTGCGTGTTATATATTATGACATTAATAAGTCTACTTTATGTCATCCGGTCAGCTTTTTCAGTTCGACAAGTCAACACACACATTACTTTAATGAAATTCGTGTTACATTTACATAAGGAACAGAAGTAAAGGCACAGAAAAACAAAAAATAAAGGTGAAAACAAGATTGGTAATTGTCACGATCCCAGTTCACGAATCATGAACTTGTCATGATGGCACCCAGTTTTCACGACTAGGTAAGCCTAACACAACGCGGAATATACACTTTTATGAATAAAAGATAAGATAACAGCGGAATAATATGAAAGAAATGTAATAAGTGCCGCTCGGCACATACACTTCGCCAAATACCAGAAGAAATACAACTACCAGGACCTGGAAACTCACGGGCAACACAGACTAAGAGAGTACAACTATGGCTCTATGTGTAAAGAGTATCTAACAACGAAATGAAGGAAAACATCTACTAATACTATCAGAATAGAAGGAGGGCCTCCGGATCCGAGTACGTAGCAGATCATACCTCGAGGTCTCCAAATGTACTGCTGAATTACCTAGTATGGGCATGTCCTGATGTACCTGGATCCGCACAACAAAAGTGTGCGGAAGAGTAGCATGAGTACACCATGGCGATACTCAGTAAGTGCCAAGCCTAACCTTGATGGAGTAGTGACGAGGAAGGTCAGGCCCTACCGAGAAATAAAATAAGATAATGATAGTAATATAACGAACAGCTCAAAATAATAACAAGTCTGAAACATCAGCCTTGAGATAAAATACTACAAACCGTCTACAATTAAATAACGAAAGAAATAAACACAACAAGTACAAATCAACAATCCAGGATCTCCTGAAATTGAACCCGCGGTCCTTCTTATACTCAGCAAATCAGGATCTCCGAGAATCGAACCCGCAGTCCACATATCAGTATCACAGGATCTCCGGGAATTGAACCCGCAGTCCGTATATCAGTACCTCAGGATCTCCGGGAATTAAACCCGCAGTCCATATCTCAGTATCTCAGGATCTTTGGGAATTGAACCCGCAGTCCGTATCTCAGTATCTCAGTATCTCAGGATCTCCGGGAATTGAACTCGCAGTCTGTATCTTAGTATCTCAGGATCTCCAGGAATTGAACCTGCAATCCGTATCTCAGGATCTCCGGGAATTGAACCTGCATTCCACTTATCTCAGTAGCATCGCATCTCCGGGAATTGAACCCGCAGTCCACAGAACATAAACACAATCAATAATAGGAAAACACAAAGAAATATCAAGTACACAACTACAATTTACACCAAATCCAGTCTCAACAAGTTCGAGGGAGTTCAATTAAGACAAGTAGGCACTTAGACATATAATCTTATCTAATCATGCTTCCCTAGCTATCACTAGATAAATCTTGCAATTAAATCAATTAAATAACAAGGATAACACGGATGAGCAGTTCAAGTAAGGTGGTTTTCAACAATCTATGCAAGTACACGCATGTCACCTCGTGTACAAGGCATTTAAATCAACACATATATATCCTAGGGGAGAAAATTCCCCCACGCAAGGTTAGACAAGTCACTTACCTCAATCCCGGTACAAAATCACTAAGAAACAACTCCCTTGCCATGAGTATCCGAGTCCGAGTGGCCCGAATCTGATGATCCCCCTTGATTTCCTCCTCAAAATCGCTAAAATCCTCTCCTAGTTCGAAGCCTCCAATGTTTAAAGTTATGAATTTTCGAACCCTTCTGTTCTCATAAGACACTGGCAATTTTCGCTTCTGCGGTCCACTGACCGCGTCCGCGGTCCCGCTTCCGGATAAAATCAACCACTTCTGCGGTTTCTCACTTAAAGATCCATTTCCGATTCTGCACTACAGGGACCACACTGGCGGTCCTGCTTTTGCGTTTATTGGCCGCTTCCGCGAAGGCGCATCAGCGGTCGCACCTCCGCTTCTGCGGACTCTCCCCTCAGGCCCCCAATCACTTCAGCGATAATCTTAGCCGCTTTTGCGGTACCGCACCTACAGTCCCGTGGCCGCAGGTGCGAAAACACCAAAAGATCAAAAACTCAGACCTGCAATTTTCCTCATTTTCTTTCGTTTAACCATCTGAAAACACCCCGAGGCCCCCGGGACCTCAACCAAACACACCAACACATCCTAATACCCTATTCAAACTTGTTCCAATCATAAAAGCATATCATTAAACACAAAAATCATCCAATTATGGCGGATTCAAGCCTAAGTTTCAACCAAAACTTCCGAAACCTACATGCTATCAAAAACCCGACCAAACGATGTCCGAATGATCTGAAAATTTGTAGACATATCCAAAATTACCTAACGAAGCTACTGTAACTGTCAGAATTCCATTCCGACTCCTGGATCAAAATCTCACCTATCGGTCGGATTTCCAAAAATTCCAAACTTCGGCATTTCAAACCTAATTAAGCTATAGACCTCCAAAATTCATTCCAACGCGCTCCTAACCCCGAAATCACCTAACGGAGCTAACGGAACTATTGAATTTCTGTTTTGAGTTCGTCTTAACACTATTTTGAATACGGACCATTTTTTAACTATAAAGATCTCATTTAGGGACTAAGTATCCTAAAACACTCCAAATTCTAGAACCGAACATCCCAACAAATGACAATAGCAGAAATGAACTTAGGGGAAACAGTTAATTGGGGATCGGGGCGTAAATTTCAAAAATGACCGCCAGGTCGTTACATCTTCCCACACTTAAATATTTGTTCTTCCTCGAACGAGTATAGAAAACATACCTGAAGTGGTGAAGAGATGAGGGTACTAGCTGCGCATATCCTGCTCGGTCTCCCAAGTTGCCTCCTCGGCCGACTGACCCCGCCACTAGACCTCACCGAAGCGATGTTCTTTGATCTTAGCTTCCTGATTTGCCTGTCCAAAATGGCCACTAGCTCCTCAACATAAGACAGATCCTTGTCTATCTGAACAGAAGTGAAATCCAACACGTGCGACGAGTCACCATGGTATCTCCAGAGCTTAGAGACATGAAATATGGGATGGACTCCGGCTAGGCTAGGAGGTAAGGCCAGCTCATAAGCAACCTACCCAACACGCCTCAAAATCTCAAAAGGGCCAATGAATCTCGGACTCAGCTTCCCTTTCTTCCCAAACCTCATGACGCCCTTCATGGGCGAGACCCGAAGTAGAACCCGCTCGCCAACCATAAAAGCCACATCGCGAACCTTCTTGTCCGCATAACTCTTTTGACTAGACTGGGCAGCACGAAGTCTGTCCTGAATCACCTTGACCTTGTCCATTTCATCCTGGACCATCTCAGTACCTAACAGCCTAGCCTCGCCCGACTCAAACCAACCCACGGGGGACCTGCACCTCCTACCATATAGGGCCTCGTACGGTGCCATTTGAATGTTGGACTGATAGCTGTTATTATAAGCAAACTCCGCCAGTGGAAAGAAGTGATCCCATGAACCTCCAAACTCAATCACGCACGCACGGAGCATATCCTCCAAACTCTGAATAGTGCGCTCAGACTGGCCATCCGTCTGGGGGTGAAACGATGGGCTCAGCTCCACCCGAGTGCCTCACTCCTGCTGCACGGCTCTCCAGAACCGTGAAGTGAACTGAGTGCCTCTATCTGAAATGATGAAAATTGGAATACCATGCAGCCGGATTATCTCCCTGATGTAGATCTCCGTCATTCGCTCCGATGAGTAAGTGGTGCACACAGGTATGAAATGGGCAGACTTGGTCAGCCGATCCACAATGACCCAAATAAAATCAAACTTCCTCACAATCCGTGGAAGTCCAGATATGAAGTCCATGGTGATGCGCTCCCATTTCCACTCTAGGATCTAAATCTGCTGTATTAACCCACCCGAACGCTGATGCTCATACTTCACCTGCTGGCAGTTAAGGCACCTAGACACATAGTCAACTATATCCTTCTTCATCCGCCTCCACCAATAATGCTGCCTCAAGTCCTGATACATCTTTGCGGCACCCGGATGGATAGAATGTCGCGGGTTATGGGCCTCTGCTAGAATCAGCTCTCAAAGATCATCTACATTGGGCAAATAAATACACCCCTACATCCTCATCACTCCGTCATCCCTGATGGTGACATCTCGGGCATCACCACGCCGAACCTTGTCTTGAAGTCCTGTAAATAAGGGTCATCAAACTGCTGCTCTCTGATGCAATCAAATACAAAAGACCGAGAAACCACACAGACCAGAACCCGACTGGGCCACAAAAGGTCCAATCTAACAAATTGCCTGGCCAAAGCCTGAACATCCATCACCATAGGTCTCTCCGAAGCTGGCAGATATGACAACTTCCCAAGCTCTCTGCCCGGTGACTCAAGGCATTGTCAACCACATTGGCCTTGCCCGGATGATAAAGAATAGTAATATCATAGTCCTTCAACAACTCCAACCATCTCCTCTGATGCATGTTCAGGTCCTTCTGCTTAAGCAAGTGCTGCAAGCTCCGATGATCAGTGTAAATCTCACAAGGAACCCCATGCAAATAATGACGCCAAATCTTCAAGGCGTAAACAATGGCAGCTAGCTCTAGATCATGGACAGGGTAGTGCTTTTCATGTACCTTCAGTTGTCGGGACGCGTAGGCAATCACCCTACCGTCCTGCATTAATACTATGCCAAGTCCAACCCGTGAGGCATCACAATATACCGTATAGGACCCCGAACCGGTAGGCAATGTCAAGATAGGGGCCGAAGTCAAAGTTGTCTTGAGCTTTTGAAAGCTCGCCTCACACTCCTCTCCATTGAAAAGGGGCACCCTTTTGGGTCAATCTGGTCATAGGTGTTGCGATCGAAGAGAACCCCTCTACAAAACGACAGTAATAACCTGCCAAGCCAAGTAGTGTCATGGTCCGAATAATGTGTTAGGAATGCGCCGCGGTTCGGACCCTTGGTAGTGATTTAAGTTTCAAAAATGTAGAGAATTAATTTTTCCGAAAAGTGTCAATTTTGCGGTCAAGAATGCGACCGCAAATCTGGCTATGCGGACCGCATTCTTGCCGCAAAGCTTTCCAGAAAGTCTCCCAAAAATCGTGTTGAAAATGCGGTTGATATGCGATCGTATAGTGAATCTGCGATGCACTTTGCGATCGCATATCGATAATGCGGACCGCATATTGGTCGCATTCTGTAACAAAACTTGAGTAATTTTGAGGCCATTCTGCGGTCACTATGCGGACCGCATGTTGATTCTGCGGTCGCAAAGTGCACCGCAGATTCGCCCCGGCCCAGATTTTTATAACATTTTGACCCGATCTCTTCTTTAATATAACACCTTTCACCCTCATTTTCTCATATCATCTTACCAAAATTAGAGAGAGGATATAGGGGTTTTAGAGAGAGAAGTTCTTCATCTTCAAAGATTGTTCCAACCACTTAATTCCAAGGGATCCTAGGGCAAGGATTCAACTTCCCCAATCTTTTCAAGGTAAAAACCCTAACTATTTTCTTTGATTTTCAGTTTTAAATTGGGTAAAGAGAGGTTGGCATATAATAGCTTTTGAAAATAGAATTTTTACACTCATGCATGATTATTGAACTTGATTTCTAGTAAAAAAAAGAAGTGAGTAGAAGTAAGAGTCTTCAAGAACAAGGTTGGCAAGAGTAGGATATCTTGGGTAAGCATAAAGTAGGAAGTTAACGGAAGAAAACTCATCACCAGGTATGTATGGCTAATTTTGATTCTTGTGAAATCGCCTATATGTGTGAAATTTGTTTGGTTAGTGTTAATTTGACACATTGTGTGAAATTCTTGATGTTGTTGTTGGATATTCAAAGTTGTTGTTGAAATATGAGTGATGTGGTATGGAATATGAATCGAAAGGTAAATGAGAGTTGAATTGGGTGAAGAATTGTGAATAATGGTTATGATGGCCTATATGGCACCTTGTGGAAAAGAAATGAAACACTTGAATTGTGGAAAATTATTGAACATACTTGTGTGAACATTCTTGATTATGGAAACATTGTAACTTGGTTATGATATTGGCTTGATAGGTAATTGAGAACATGAAACAATGTGCAAGTTGCTTATTTGAACTTGTTGAAATTGTGTGTAGTGCCTTATCTGCTGTTTGAAATTGTTGTGTTTTAAACTGTAAGGTGGGATCGGGTTGCGCGCCGCAACATGAGGAAATAAGGTGTGGGTTGGGGTGATAAGGGCGGCCGAGGTAATAAGGGTGGTCAGGGGTAATAAGGATGGAAAGCGATCGAAATCGCTATTGAAAATTGATATAAAAATCAATAATGTGAAATTGTGAAAGGAGACAGCAGGAGAGTTTGAAACTTGTGGGGGCACTGACTGCCCCTTTGTTTGACTACTTGTGCTTTACGTGATTGATTGGTTATTGTTAAATTAGTTGATCGTAGAAAGTGCTTTCTGTTGAGAATTATTTGAAATGAGGAAAATGTGGAAACATGGTTGGCTGGCTTAATTAATTTTTGATGTAATTCAATGGCTTGAGTTTACTTGGGACAAAGTTTGTCCATACATGCCAATACAATTCAAGTGTACTGACGTCCCTTTTGCCGGGGATGCTACATTCGTGTTATGATTGTAGGTGGATCAGTAGCAGGCACTTCAGCTCATCGGCAGTAGTATTCTTCACCTTCCACTGCCCGTTTTGGTGAGCCCCTTTCTTCCTCGGGGCCCTGTGTGGTTCATGCCACTTTTGTTTAGATTTCATTTTGGTTTTGTAAGGTATAGCCGGAGCCTTGTTACCGGCAAGTATTGTATTCCCTTTTTTTGTATCCTAGAGGCTCTGTAGACATGTAAACTGTGGGACTCCAGTCTTATGTATATACATGATGTATGTCGGGCGTTGTAAAAACTGCAAACTTGTTAATGAATCACTCGTATGGTTTTATTTGTTTAATGTGAAATCATTCATGGTTAGTAAGATATTTGGTTAATGAGAAACAATCAACACGGGGGTAACGCGTGGGAATGAAAGGCACCCAGGTCCGCTTGACTGGGGCAACCCGGTCAGGCGCCGGTCATGTTCCCCGATTTGGGGCGTGACAATGATCGAAGAAAACCCCTCTACAAAACGATGGTAATAACCCGCTAGACCAAGGAAGCTACAAATCTCAGTAGCTGAGGAGGGCCCGGGCCAACCCTCCACGGCCTAAACCTTCCTCGGATCCAGTCGAATACCCTCACTCGACACCACGTGGCCTAGAAATGCCACCGAACTCAGCCAAAATTCAGATTTAGAGAACTTTGCATATAATTGCTTCTCCCTCACAGTCTGAAGCACTATCCTTAGGTGCTGCTCGTGTTCTTCCCGACTCCGGGAATATACCAAAATATCATTAATGAAAACAATCACGAACGAGTCAAAATAAGGCCTGAATACACTATGCATCAAATGCATAAAAGCTGTTGGGGCATTAGTCAGCCCAAAAGACATAACGAGAAACTCGTAGTGACCATACCGAGTCCTGAAGGAAGTCTTCGGGATATCTGGCTCTCGAATCTTCAGCTGATGATAACCAGAGCGCAAATCAATCTTGGAGAACACCTGTGCGCCCTGTAGCTGGTCAAATAAGTCATCAATACGTGGCAAAGTATATCGGTTCTTCACTGTAACTTTGTTCAACAGGCAATACTCAATGCACATACGCATAGAACCGTCCTTCTTCTTCACAAACAATACAGGAGCACCCCAAGGTGAAACACTAGGTCGAATGAAACCCATACCCAACAACTCATGTAACTAATCCTTCAACTCATTCAACTCAGGAGGAGCCATGCGGTACGGAGGAATAGAAATGGGCTGAGTGCCCGGCAATAAGTCAATACCAAAATCGATATCTTTGCGGGCGGCATGCTCAGGAGATCAGCTGAAAATACATCAGAGAAATCACATACCACTGGGGCGGAATCAATAGAAGGAGTGTCAACACTAACATCCCACAGATAAGCTAGATAAGCTGCACACCCCTTCTCAACCATACACTGAGCTTTGAGAAAGGAAATAACACGGCTGGGGGTGTGATCTAGAGTACCACTCCACTCAATACGTGGAATGCCTGGCATAGCCAGCGTCACTGTCTTGGCATGACAATTAAGAATAGCATAGTGGGGCGAAAACCAGTCCATGCCAAAGTAATATCGAAATCAACCATACCGAGCAATAAAAGATCAGCTCTGGTCTCAAAACCATAAATAGTGACCAAACACAACCGATACACACGGTCCACAATCAAAGAATCTCCCACCGGAGTAGAAACATAAATGGGGGCACTCAAAGAATCCCGAGGCACACCCAGATGTGAAGCAAAATAAGAGGACACATATGAAAATGTAGAACCAGGATCGAATAGAACCAATACCTCTCTGTGACCAACCATGATAATACCTGTGATAACGGAATCGAAGGCGACAGCTGTGGCGCGATCAGGAATAGCATAAAATTTGGCATGACCCCTATCTCGAGGGCGGCCTCTGGCACCCTGATCCTCGCCCTAGTTGGCTGGGCGGGTAGGGTGGTAGCTGGGGCTGGGACGATGGGCTGCTGACTTTGGGAACCACACTGAGGCTACAAAGTCCGTGGAGGCACTCCCCTCCTACGCCTAGGGCACTCCCTAAACAGATGGCGAGTATCCCCGCACTCAAAACAATCCTTAGGAGGACGCGGTGGTTGTGACTGACCGGCCCCGCTCCCGCTGGAATGACCCCTGGAGGTACCCCATGCCGGAGGCGCACTGGAAACTAGGGGAGCATAATAAGGCTCCTGAGGTGCTGGAGGAGCTGGAGTACTACCAGCTGCTGGCAATACTGAATGAACTGGATGACTCGAATAACCCCTGCCAAAACAACCGGCTGCTGAAGTACGGGCACCAGAGAAATGGTCCGACTCACGAGACCTCTTGGCCTCCCTATCTCCTCACTCTCTAGTGAGCATACCCTCGATCCGCCAGGCCATACTCACCGCCTGCTAATACGGTACATCCGTCTCCAGCTCTCTAGCCATGCTGAACCGGATAGGCGGAATAAGGCCCTCAATAAACCTCCACACTCTCTCCCAGACCGTGGCAACCAAGGCCGGTGCATGTCTGGCTAACTGGGTGAAACAGGTAGCATACTCTGATATCGTCATAGAGCCCTGAAGCAACCGCTCAAACTACGATCGCCAAGAATCCCTAAGGCTCTGGGAACAAACTCCCTCAAGAACATATCAGAAAACTGTGCCTAGGTCAACGAGGCAGACTCGTCTGGACTATCCAACTTAGACGTGCGCTACCAATCATAAGCGGCCCCTCGAAGCTGAAAAGAGGTAAAGGAAACCCCACTAGTATTCACTATACCCATAGCACGGAGGATCTGATGACACTCCTCTAGAAATCCCAATGCATTCATCTGAAGCCAAGCCACCGAACACTGGGGATTATATTTATTGAACCTCTCTAACCTACGTTGCTCATCCTCAGAGGCAGTTGGCCCACCTCCAGGCTGTACTAGTGTGGCAGGATGTATAGTAATATCCTCCGGAACCTGCTGCTCAGGTGTGCGGGCTGCGGGAGTCTGGGCCCCTCCCTCGGCCTGAGATGTCGCCGCAGCGAGAGGAAGCAACCCCGCTTAAGCTAGAGTAATATACATGCTCCTAAACTGGGCTAGAGTCTCCTGGATTGCTGGAGCCGTAGCAGCTGTCGTAGGTGTACCAGGTGCCTGCGCTCCAATCTGATCCACCAGTGGTGCCTCAGTGGCAGTGCGCGCGGGTGCTGTGGCTGCACCTCGGGCGCGTCCTCGACCTTTACCACGGCCCCGGCCTCTGGCGGCGGTAGTAGGGGGCTCGTGTGCCTTATCCTAATGGGTAGCACATGTTCTCACCATCTGTGAGAGAATAGAAGACACAAGTTTTGATTTGGTGTCAAAATATCCTACGACGAATAATTCAAACGAATGAAGAGTTTCCTAAATAGTTACATAGCCCCTCGTAGATAAATATAGACGTCTTCGTATCGATCAACGAGACTCTAAATAACCGGTATGTGTCCCATGACTCTTATGAACCTAGAGCTCTGATACCAAGTTGTCACGACCCCAGTTCAGGAATCGTGAACATGTCATGAGGCATCCAGTCTTCGCGACTAGGTAAGCCTAACACAACGCGGAATATACACTTTTATGAATAAAAGATAAGATAACAGCGAAATAATATGAAAGAGATGTAACAAGTGTCGCTCAGCACATACAGTTTGCCAAATACCTGAAGAAATACAACTACCAAGACCCGGAAACTCACGGGAAACATAGATTAAGAGAGTACAACTATGGCTCTATACAACAAGAGTGTCTACACAACAAAAATAAGGAAATAACTTACATCACTAAGAAGAATAGAAGAAGACCCTCCGGATCTGCAGACCTAGCAGATCATACCTCGAGTCTCCTCAAGATGCTCCTAACTCACCTGTAGTGTGCCTGATTAAATGTACCTGGATCTGCACAACAAAAGTGTGCAGAAGAGTAGCATGAGTACACCATGGTGGTACTCAGTAAGTGCCAAGCCTAACCTCGATGGAGTAGTGACGAGGAAGGTCAGGGCCCTACCGAGAAATAAAATAAGATAATGATAGTAATATAACGAACAGCTCAAAATAAGAACAAGTCTGAAATAACAGCCTTGAGATAAAATACTATAAACCGTCTACAGTTAACTAATGAAAAAAATAAACACAACAAGTACAAATCAATAATCCAGGATCTCCTAGAATTGAACCCGCAGTCCTTCTTATATTCAGCAAATCAGGATCTCCGGGAATCGAACCCGCAGTCCACATATCAGTATCACAAGATCTCCAGGAATTGAACCCGCAGTCCGTATATCAGTACCTCAGTATCTCCAGGAATTGAACCCGCAGTCCATATCTCAGTATCTCAGGATCTTCGGGAATTGAACCCGCAGTCCGTATCTCAGTATCTCAGGATCTCCGGGAATTGAATTCGCAGTCTGTATCTTAGTATCTCACGATCTCTGGGAATTGAACCTGCAATCCGTATCTCAAGGAATTGAACCCGCATTCCACATATCTCAGTAGCATCGAATCTCCGGGAATTGAACCCGCGGTCCACAGAAAATAAACACAATCAATAAGAGGAAAACACAAAGAAATATGAAGTACACAGCTACAATTTACACCAAATCCAGTCTCAACAAGTTCCAGGGTGTTCAATTAAGACAAGTAGGCACTTAGACAGATAATCCTATCTAATCATGCTTTCCTAGCTATCACCAGATAAATCTTGCAATTAAATCAATTAAATAACAAGGATAACACGGATTGAGCAGTTCAAGTAAGGTGGTTTTCAACAATCTGCGCAAGTACACGCCCGTCACCTCGCGTACAAGGCATTCAAATCAACACGTATATATCCTAGGGGAGAAAATTCCCCCACACAAGGTTAGACAAGTCACTTACCTCAATCCCGGTACAAAACCGCTAAGAAATGACTCCCTTGCCACGAGTATCCGACTCCGAGTGGCCCGAATCTGATGATCCCCCTTTATTTCCTCCTCAAAATCGCTAAAATCCTCTCTTAGTTCGAAGCCTCCAATGTTTAAAGTTCTAAAAATTTTGAACCCTTCTGTTCTCATAAGACATTGGGCGATTTTTGCTTTTGCGGTCCATTGACCGCGTCCGTGGTCCCGCTTCCGCGATAAAATCAACCGCTTCTGCGGTTTCTCACTTAAAGATCCATTTCCGCTTCTGCACTACTGGGACCGCACCAGCGGTCCAGCTTCTGCGTTTATTGGCCGCTTCCGCGAAGGCGCATCACCGGTCACACCTCCACTTGTGAGGACTCTCCCCTCAGGCTCCCAATAGCTTCTGTGATAATCTTAGCCGCTTTTGCGGTACCGCACCTGCGGTCCCATGGCCGCAGGTGCGAAAACACCAGAAGATCAAAAACTCAGACCTGCAATTTTCCACATTTTCTTCCGTTTAACCATCCGAAAACACCCCGAGGCCCCCGGGACCTCAACCAAACACACCAACCCATCCTAATACCCTATTCAAACTTGTTCCAATCATAAAAGCATATCATTAAACACAAAAATCATCCAATTATGACGGATTCAAGCCTAAGTTTCAACCAAAACTTCAGAAACCTATATGCTATCAAAAACCCGACCAATCGATGTCCGAATGACTTGAAAATTTGTAGACATATCCCAAATCACCTAACGAAACTACTGCAACTATCGGAATTCCATTCCGACTCTCGGATCAAAATCTCACCTATCGATCGGATTCCTAAAAATTCCAAACTTTGTCATTTCAAGCCTAATTGAGCTACAGACCTCCAAAAATACATTTCGAACGCGCTCCCAACCCCGAAATCACCTAACGAAGCTAACGGAACCATCGGATTTCCGTTCCGAGGTCGTCTTAACACTGTTCTGAATATGGGCCATTTTTCAACTATAAAGCTCTCATTTAGGGACTAAGTGTCCCAAAACACTCCAAATTCCAGAACCGAACATCCCGGCAAATGACAATAGTAGAAATGAACTTAGGGGAAACAGTTAATTGGGGATCGGGACATAAATTTCAAAAATGACCGGCCGGGTTGTTACAGTAACTGGCTAGAAATTATTACAAGCATAAACAGTAATCAAACATAATTTTATTTCATAAATCAACCAACATACACATAATAACTAATTATTACAACTCATAGGTAGTTAGGTACACTAGAAGAACACCCACCCCGAGCTTGATTACTGTCGTCACCCAAAGGACATTTTCTACGATCGTGTCCAGTTGCGAGCATATATCATATTTTCGCGCATAAACTGTATCACTAACATCCATTTGGTTCCATATACGCGTTCTCTTCTTCACCTGTATTTTACACAAATAGGACTTGTTACACACCATTTTAAATGGCTTAGGAGGCCAATAATGTTCAGCACCCAGTGGTTGCAACTGACTACTATATGTGTTTAGGTACTTGGAAACGCTATATTGCCGATCAACATAATTGGTTGCACCTAAACCAACTTGTTGAAAGCACTTGATGGCATGTGAGTAAGGCATGTGGTAGATGGACCATTTTCCACAAGAGTATAACCTTGCAGCTTCATTCACAGTATGCACATTATTACCCCGATTTTGAGGGATAGCGATGCGAACTTCAAAAACATTTCTGTCATTATCATACTGCAAAAATGAATGTCAATGTGCTCGTCGTCTGTATTTCACAAATCTCGCCATTAGCACAGGAATAAATTCAACACCTATTTCCATCAATGACATTGCAGCCACAGATCTTTCAACAAACCTCTCTGTCATCTACTTGAACGACATCCGCACCATGGCTGTGACAGGCAATCCTCTTGCCGACTTCAATAACCTATTGAAAGACTCTGACACATTTGTAGTCAGAGTTCTCCATTGTCTGCCACCATCCGCATGCAAAGTCCACTTTTCAGGGTCATGTCGCATTAACCAACGATAGGCTGCCTCGTCTTGTTGCCTGATATATTCCATGTACCTCCGAAATTTATGTTGTTGGTGATCTGTTACTACTATCCACATGAAATCATGGAGATCCTTATTGGGATATGCCTTCTTGAAATTGGCTTTCAAATGCCTAACACAGTAACGATGGTAGGCATAAGGTTCTTGCCATGCAGGAAAGTTCTCCACAGAACTTAAGATACCATCGTACCGGTCACATATTAGACAGATACCGGAACGTTGTTTCACAACGTGCTTTTTCAAGTGGTTCAAAAATAGCGTCCACGTCTTTTGGCTTTCATTGGCACAAATAGCAAAAGCTAGAGGAAATATTTGTCCATTAGCATCTACTGCCACGGCTATTAATAGGTTGATATCGTACTTTCCATAGACATGAGTGTCGTCTATGGATATTATATGGCGACAATGCAAAAAACCATCAATTGCTGGTTTAAACGCCCAGAACACGTAATTGAATATATATTCTGGTTTACCTACACTTCGCTCAAGCTTCCATTCAACAACTGTCACGGGGTTGAAATGTTGCAATGCAGCCATGTACCTAGGCAGATCTGTAAATGACTTATCCCAGTTACCATACACTATTTCAAATGCTCGTTTGCGCCCGAGAAATGCCTTTCTTTTAGTTATGGTATGGCCATATTCCTGCTGGACAGATGTAATGCACTCTTTGATTTTATACCTTAGGGATTGTTCAACGTGTGGAATAAGAACAAGAAAAATCAAGTCAATATCTAAGTTGAAGTGATTCCCGTTGAATGTGTCCATTTCACATGTGTGGGTGGGAATGTATTTACCCACTTTCCACATACCTGTCTTCTTCTTTGTCGCACGCAGCATCCAATTACATGGCCAAAACCAACTGCAACAAATAACCTTGTATACCGTTGGACTTGACTCCGCTACCTGCATCCCATGATAGTCTTTTACGTTGTGCATTTTACAAGCCCTGGTTAGGCGCACTTTATCAGGAAAAAGCATCCCCTTTGCAAGCACCGTTGGTCTAGATTCATCCCACATTGCTGTCCGGATTTTATCAAATTCCTTGTGAGAGCTTTCACATCCGGCATGGTTGGCAAATTATCAATGTAAGGAATCTCTCTTGAATGAAACGGCACTTTAGACTCATACACTCTTCGTCTAGGGAGGTCTCTCTTCAAATCAGGTTCTTCCTCATCATCCTCTGCATCACCATCCTCACGATCAAAGGGTATCATCACCGGATTCATCCGCATTATTGTCATAATCACTGTTCTGTTCCTCGCTCTGTGCATCTGCTAGGTCCCGATGTAATACATCATTTTTGGACAATTGAGTGAGTTCAACTTGCTCATTTTCACTGCACAACCAACAAAAATATAAGCTAATAAATTAATAAATAACTTACTTAAACCACTTCACTTATAAGTCATAATGTGATGAAATTCCATGTTGGACGTTATCAATTAGGTGATGACTACCGGATGTGCCACTTGTAAATTCATATCTGGCCGGTATCCCCTATTAAATATGCGAGTGTTACTATAAATTCAGTATAATAAAAATATACATAATTACCACAAATAATAATTAAAATTTACCAGTCGTCTTGTGAGTTATGGAAAGCAAGGTATAAATTATTTTCTCCTTGCTCATTCACAGGCGATGATAAGTTTAAATCAAAGAAAATTCTTTTATCCGGAACTTGTCCGGCAAAAACTGTTCTAAAATAACCACCCAATGACTGGGGGTTATCTCTACTACGTATATCTCCAACATTGTGATCACAAGAAAATCACGACATTCGTCCGGAGTCCTCAAAAAATCAAACAAAGTTTCTTCATCGTCGATGTTAAACTCCGAGTAAAATGCAATTCCTTGCGGAGTGACGGAATATGGATACCTTCTGGTAACATTAAGTATGACGGAAGGTTTCCTCACACTCATTTTTTTGCATAACAACGATATCAATGTATCGTACTCCATTGACAATGGCAATTTAACATGACAATTAGCATGTTAACTATAACCCACAGAGTTATTCTCCATCACAGCCTCACAACCCTAATATAATAAAACTCTTATCCTACGCTCTTCAGACATAATGAATAAATGTTGTAGAATTTAACAATAATAGAGCAACAAGAGTTAAAAAAAAATTGGATTGCATTTCTATACGATTGTAACCTCTTTAAATAGAAAACGAAGAGCCGGGAAGTTTTTTTTTTTAATATAAAACGCCAAGTTGGCGTTATACTGTGTCAAATATTATACATTGCTATTAATGCTGGGTCAGAAATATTAGAGTGTACAACGTCAGAAATTATGGCGTTGATTCAGTCTGACATGTTCAAGGCCAGGTTTTCTGGCGTTGTATATAGAATGATTTTTTTTTTAAAAAAAACTTAAAAATATTTTGAATCCAAAAAGAACGTTCCGGACTCACATAAGAAACCCATCATTCTGTTCCACTCCACATCCATGCCTATTATGAAACAAGGTCAAAAGCTTGCTTGCTTGGTTGCACGTGTTCGAATTCAAGCGAACCGAGTTGAATCCAACTGAGTTCATTTTCACTCTCCATTGACTCTCAATTCGATCACTCCCTTTGCAAGTCACCGCATTATGAATCTGCCGCCCTGGGTACTGCTCCGCCATCTCCGAGTCTCGGCTGTAGGACTGATGACTCTGAGTTTGTTGCTTCTTGTTTGATGATGGTCGTCACAATCTTCAGTTGTATCTCTTTGATTGTATTAAGCAATTTCTCAATTGCGCCTGGCCTGGACATCGCATGGTGAGGCTCGAAAACAGAGTTCACAGCCACTGCTTCCACATTACTTGATCTAATACTCAGAGTCATAGCGTCAACATCGGTTAAAGAATTGGCTAGGAATCCACTGAATTCAAATTCCAAACCTATTTTCTCAGCCAACTGCACTAGCATATACCGGATTTCCAAAACGGAGTGTTGTGGTAGTCCAATTCCGGTAAGCCTAAAAGCCGGTGGAGCCCCATGACGCAAGGCGAGAGCCTGCATTAGCACCGGCCATTGTGAACCTTGGTTCATACTGAAATGAATTACATGTACTCTATTTGAATCGGCAAAGGCCTCAAGAATGGCTTGATTGGCAGTGAAGTGGGCGAATTTGAGGTATAGGGGCTAGTCTCATAGGAGTTCATCCGTGCAATAGGAGGATTCAACCATATACGGTGCATTCATTGCGTTAATAGTTCGATCCAAAGTGTCTTCAAAATAATACACCATCTTTTTCACGGCTCCAGATTGTTGAACCGCAAGTCTTTTTATGTCGCTGACGAGTGCATCAGCTAGATTTAAGTTGTTCTGTTGGATTGCCTCGGCACAAGCCATCAATGTGTATATATTGACAAACCTAAAATATCAGAAGTGCCGTTGATAATTGCATCTGTATTAGAAATAAAGGATTCCCCATCTTCCGTGGTTGTGTCCATAGACATCTCTGATCTATAACTCATCTTCTTTTTCTTTTTATTAATAAATTGTTGGAGTCACCCTCCTAATTCGCTTAAAAAAGAGTGAGGTCTTCAGTCAACATTTTTCTCTTGTCATTCCAAGAAATTTCGCTTTCATCTGTTACATCTAAATTTAAGACGTGTAACAAGTAATCAACTTTATCCTTAAATATCAACGCGCTTATGTGAACCCGGAATGACTATCTACTGGAAAAGCAATGAATCATCTAATGTTCATTGCAACTTCTAATAGGTCTTTTTTTATTGTGAGTGATTTGCACGTATAAGAAAAGAACTTTAAGTTTAACAAGTGTTACCCTCCTTTGCCTCATAAGCAACACTTTTAACTTTGACCTTAAAGATTTGCCCATTGAACAAGCAAGGGTCAGAAAATCGAAATAATTCATTTTCAAGGTCACTAGGTGTAATTTCCTGTATTCTAATTGGAAATAGCTCAATCCAAAATATTAGAGGGCGCTGCCCTACCCCTTCAACTACAAACAGGTTGTGTTGCTTATTCCAAAGTTTCCATGACTTCACATCCTAATATAATACCCTAATAAATGATCATTTTTTTTTTAATTTTGATCCAAAATATATTTATTTATGTAATTAAGAATGAATTAATTTATTTCTCTAAAATTTATCCTTATTTACATATTTAATTGTGTCAAGGTAACAACTAATTAAGGCTAATTTAGCGAATACATCATTTTCTCTAGAAGTTCGTATTTCCTTAATGGATGTGTCAAAAGTAAAATAGTGCTTATTCTGGACCGAAGGAATTAAAGATGAAGATGAGTAGCACCAGGTCAGGTATTGAGATCGCCAGCATCACTAAGTAGCTTAAATTTTTGAACAAAAAGGTAGAGAAGGAAGGGTGGTTGACACCTACCTCATCTCGTTAAGCCTTCGGAAAAATTACACAACCCAAGTTTCATTACGCAAACTTTCTCGCTTTCGTACTTCTTAACAAAACAATATGTGTAATCTGCGAGTATATGTAAATACTTTTTTTTGGTACAAAAGATGATACTTCATTTCCTTTTTAGCATCAAATCCGTGCATCATCGTGTGGTTGGTCGCATAAATTAAAATGATCTCACAATAATTATGCATACTAGGTACCATAGTATTCAGGTAGCTGTTTAAGGGGAAAAAATCAGCATAACTAACTCAATCAATGTCTGGTTTGCTATATCAAACTCTGTATAACTTGTGCAATAATTGACTGGCGGTAAATCTCGAATAGCTAATACGCAGCATATGTATAGGGATAGACCAAGAAAATCTTGGATAGATCAAACCCTCCAAATAGTAGCATCAGACTGATAAGTTCTTGGATAGATCAAGAAGATCCGGAACGAGAACAAATGACAAACAACCACGAAAAAGAAAGTTAAGTTTAAATAGCAATTTTAAGAATTAAGACTAGTAATTCAGTAAAAGATCGTTCTGTGAGAAAACACCGTCTTTCATTTACACATACAACATCACCTGACAGTTGAGGAACTAACTAGTCTGAGTTCAAGAGAGTTCCTTGGTTTCAAGGGCTGCAATTTCTTTGACAACCTGCGTTTTGTCAGCCTCAAACTGCTCATCCTCTGCAGATAAAGTAAGGAAAATCGTGAGGCATCCTTTCACAAGATACAGCTCTGTATTCATATTTATTGTGCATGTGCCTATTCTTAATTGATATTTACTATGTACGTACCTTTGTCAGTCTTAAAATCAGCAAAGAGGCGCAGGAGCTTGCTTCTGTTAGCAACAAGGATGCTAACAATATCTGGAGGCTTGTTCTGATTTGCAGCAAATAACTGCAGAACTTGAAAGTCAGAGACAAAGCCATTGCTAATAAAACAGTCAGCAGACATGATAAAATGTGTCAAAATCAGTAGAGTACCTTGAAAACATGGAATGCTTCTATCTGGATACTCTTGCTTGACTCCTGCAAAAGGAGTAATTCAGCAATCAACAAAACTTGACAGCAATTCAAAAAGATAATTTGATAAGGTCATCAGCTATAGTGATGGGGAAAGGAGCCACGCAACTTTCAACATACCACTCTGCCCCGGCAAATCTTTATGCATGTTGTAAAAGGTCAACTTGTAGTCACTCCAAAACCATACGTTCACTCAAACAATTAAGTGTGCCACACTGATAGTCATGGTTCCTGTTTAGGGTGGCAGTTTTATGCTGTTCACGTGAGTGAGTGATAAATTCAACTTCAAGTCTAGTTGTGCTAAGCAAAAAGTGGTCCATCTAATTTTACTTATTTCACAAGTTAACAATTTGTCCACTGGGTTGAGATGGACTTATCACACACAAAAACATGAACTGGTGCGGTGAAGCAGAATAGCAACTGCCAAACTCCAAGACAAGATTTACCCGTTCAGACTGTTGCTTTCTTAACTAACTAATCTTTTACAGATTCCCATATTCTACGATAGGCATTCTAGTTGAGAGGTCAATAAAGCTGGAATACCATGGGAAACCAGGGCTGAAATCCCAGTAACAGCAAAAAACTAGGTGATTCTTCTCATTTTTCTAAAAATTGGTGCGCAGAGTTATCACGAAACCTCTGTTGGAGTTAACAGGAGACCGGTGGATTAGTCAAGATGCTCGCAACCTGACATTGACACCACCATTATCCAAAAATGATAGGCTTTTAAGTTATAATGGTGTCTTTTTTATTTAGTTAATTTTTTTTGGTTTTTTATTTTTGAAATATAAGGGGTTCATATAGCCGACCATAACTAGTTAGGGATTATGGTGCAGTTGTGATTTATTCAAAAAGTACAAAGGCACTTCTAGGCTAGTTATCCATAGTGGACCAACCCAAAGTTAACCCCTAGTATGCGTGGAATATCACTGTATTAGCTCAATGTTGACCTGTCCAAATTACCTGCCCAATTAGCACCCATTAACTCTAGTCTTGTCTAATAATAAACTTGAATTGCAGCAAGGGTTTCATGATCAATATTGTAAAGCCCCCACCACACACAACATAGGAAGAGAATATAATTAAATGCACCAACAGAAAGTTCAAGAGAATATAAGATTAAAGAAGAGAGTAGAATGACAGTGAGGAAGATAGGGCTGCAATAAGAATGAGCCGACCAAATATAGCTTAATACCCTGAGAAGATTCATAAGGATCCTTAAGTTGTCTCTTGAACTAACGTAACGCGTCATTACTGCAGAATTTGAGCGGTCAAGCAGTATATCTCCCAAGAGCTGCAACAGTGAAACAAACATCTTTAAATATGAAAAGAAAACAACCAAAGAGAGGTCTCTGTCAGGCTACAAGTCACAACTGCCTGAACATAAATTGGAAAGAGTCACTGTCTGAAAGAAATGAAGAAAGACTCCAGAATTATAACGACCTACTGGTGATGTATAACATTATGAATTTCCGGCAAAGAAAAGATAATGAGCTTGAATAAATGATAAAAAGCTGACTGCTGGAAATTTCTCCTCAAAGTCGTAAGGTTCAGCTTCCCGTCAATCAACAGAACGAATCTCATCCATTCTAGTGAAACAACAAAACAGCTTAATTCTGAAAACACGTATTTTCATTCAATTTTTCTATTATCCAAGCCCCTTAATTTCCTCCTCTTCCCTTCTTTCATCATGGAAAGAGGATTCCTGCTAACCCCAGCCTAAAAGGTACATGTAAAGGTATCCCCTAAAGGAATTATGATGTTAACTGCAAAAACATAGCCCTCAGTAAAAGAAGACGCAAGAACAACTCTTTTAACAAAATGAGGATCAGCATACAAGGGATAGAGAAAAATTGTTATCTATGTAATATGAGGAGGGCTTGAGGTATAAAATGTACATCAAGCATTTATGACCTACCATGTACTAGATTCCACTGAGATACTTTGCAAAAGACGTGAGAAATTTTCTGAAGGAACATAACTTTTTCCAGAAGTATATTATTCAGCAGAAGTTGTCCATAAGAAGAAGGAAGGCTTCCCTTACCTTGATAGCTTGCCTTCTGGTGATGTAATTACTGGACTCTAGCAGTTTTGAGTTATACTCGGCAAAGAACTGAAAAAGGAACCAGTAGCGAATAAGTTCACCATAATTAATTATTCGAAGCAAGAGTAGGTGATGAGAAAATCCAAGTATAATGGAAAAACTTATTAGAAGTAAAATATATGTTTTGACCACATTTATGTATCAATCACTAAGCCAAGTAGTGCAAATCAAAAAACTGAAAGTCGGCACCAAAATCCTCCTTAACCCTATCCCAGTTGATCCATCCATCCATCCCCTCAACTACATAAACCTGGATGAAAGAAAAAGGGCTGCAACAAGAACAAACTCTGAGGTTCTTAACACACCTTCACTTTCCATTAACATGTCACAATTTTTCCTTTTTTGATGATGGAAAGGGGTCTCAAGAGGCACCATCGGGTGAAAGAATAAGTTTCTAAGATAATAAAGCAAAGTCTGATTGTCATGAAGTCCCAAGAAATAAAGGTAAAAGTGCATATAACTGAGTGCTCCATCAGTACTACAAGAATCATTCATAGTAACAAAGAACATAATAGAATCAACAGCGGAAGGTGTTAGAGTATCTTGAGAGCTTAGTTGCAAAAATCAGATCTGCAAGAAGCAACAAGTTTCCAGAGAAAAACTTTTAAATATAGATCACACAACAAGCTTGCATGTGTACAACTAACATACACAAGTTCACAGAGAACTCCCGGTAACTATGGTTCAAACAACTTACTTCCATGTCTACAATAATAAGTAATTAGGCAAATATATTAAATCTATTACCCAATCATAATTCTTCGAAAGAACCTCAGCTACTGTTGATTTGTGCCTCGTCAAGAGTTCCTGCCAGAAAATTGCAACTGAATCAGGATAATGCCACAGTAGGCATGACAAGCAACTCTTAGGAAAGAGCAGAAACTTCTGTTGCAGAGCCATAATAAATATGCCGAAACCACAATAAGCTTTGGAGAATGATCATAGCACGACCAATCCGCGGAATTTCAGGAATTAGTGCAGCAAGTTCCTACTGCAGTTAATACGGAGACCCAATCATTTGATTTGATAAGCAAGCTAACCACACCATGGACAGCCAAGGCTGTCATGTGGAGTAGCAAATTGGCTTCTTTTTCCTTCTTCTGTTAAGAGGTTTGCTAGTGCAATAGCGAATTAACACTGATGGCATATTTACTAAAGTAGCCATTGAGATGACAATAGAATATTTTCAGCGAACAAAATTATCTATCAGATATTTATTTCATTAACATAATTAAAAGCACCCAACCTTGAAAGTTGCAGCGGCATCAGCAGCAATGTCAAAATTTGGCAGCTGAATATAATCAAAAAACTTCTTCATGTGCTCTGATTCCAAGACGTACCTAACAGCAGAAGCACACATATAAGTTCTCAAAAAACAGATCCAGCAGTAGCAGCATACACTAGCAATATGCCTCATTTGCACTCAGACATTCAGAAATACATAGCAAAAAGAAAGCTAATTAAGTAGCTCAGATAAATAAATATTCTATTACCAGTCGATACAAAGGGTATACAATTACCCCCCCCCCCCTCCCACACACACACTCAAAAAAAAACATCAGATAAGTTCATGTGCCTGACCTTGCAACACTCTGGTGCCGAATGCATTCCCTCAGCATTGTACCATAATGCAAAGCCATATCTGTGTTTTCATACCTAAATGACATGGAAAAAGAATTACTGGAAATCCATATACCAATAGCCGAGAGATTAACAAAATGATCTTCAAAAACATCTTTTGGTTCCCAGGAAACGGATTTGCTAGAAGAAGCTATCCCACCAAGGCTAGTAAAAATTGACACAAGAAACTACCTCAGTCCCATTTTTAGGTGAAAAAACTTGACTAGACATGTCAATCAATAAAGTTACTTTGATTATATATAACAACAACGCCTCAACCACAAACAGTTGGGGTCAGCTATATGAATCCTTAATGACCATGTAGCTCCACGAAGCTAATCACCGGCAATATTATACATCCAATCCTATATAACAATGTTCGTCCTACAACTATTCTATATAACATATCTTTTACTTTGGTAAGCGTCCTTCTCTCACATACATGGGCGGATGTACCGTTACAGGCACGGGTTCAATTGAACCCATAAATTTAGGTGTAAAAAATTGTTAAAATTATACTCCCTCCGTTTCAATTTATGTGAACCTATTTGACTGGGCACGGAGTTTAAGAAAAGAGAGAAGACTTTTGATCTTGTGTAAAATAAGGCATCTTTATTTTGTGTGGATATAAATCATTGCATAAAGGTAAATTGTTTCCAAATAAGGAAAGGGGTCATTCTTTTTGGCACGGACTAAAAAGGAAATAGGTTCACATAAATTGAAACGGAGGGAGTAATAAATAGTATAGATGAACCCATAACTTTAAGAATAATATTTTCAATGCTAAAAAACCTAAAAGTTGAACCCAAAAATTTAAATCCTGGATCCGCCTATGCTCACGTATATAGCACCCTGGTAACACTTCTCCATTTCAGCTATCCTATTTTGATTCTATGTATAACATATTCATTTATCATAACGTTCTCCTGGAATATCGAGCCTTAATATCCGAATTGTTTGCATTTACTTACCACAATTCTGTGTAATCTCACTTTAACATTACTGTTCTTATACTGACTAAACTTGCAATTCATATATTTAGTCTTACTTCAGTCCCTTGTTGGTTGTCTAATTAGTATAATATCCTAAGCAAATAGCATAAATCATGTACCTCATATTGTATATTATTAGTTAGCTCTTGCATATACAAAATAATTGCAAGAGCATATACATCAGTGGTTGGAAAACAAGTTATCCCACGATTAATTATCCCTGGATTAGTTATCCCACCATCCCATAGGAATAAAAAAATACTACAATCCCAGGATAACTAATCCCCGGATTAGTTATACCATGATTTTATCTCAACAAAACGTGGGATAAACTCATGAGATTACCCCTCATACCAAACAAGGCCTTAGTATCACTTCAATACTTCGAGATAGCCCAAAGTGTTTCAGGAGAAATGGAGTAAGCAATTAAACATAACAGTTCACACAAAGTTTAATGACAAAATATGTCTAATAAGAACATGCAATGATTTCTTTCGTTAAGATAATTTGATCTAGTTTTCCCATGGGTGGGGATCAGCAATGGCATTAGAAAAGAAAAGCCCAAAAAATAATTTGAATATTTTAAACCTCATAAACATGAGGCAATTCGATAATGCAATACAACACATGATAATAACATGTCACCACATTTGTGAACCTCCATTTTGTCACTACTTACCCTGATACTAATATATCCATCAGATCAATGTTTGCTTCCAAGTAATCACAAGCAATCAACCGTGATTGAACCTGCTGTCTCTGCAGATTTGCAACTACTTGAGTAGCATCTTTACGAGCCTGAAAAAAGTAAATCTCCTTGTAACAGGAAGACAAGAGGACGGAAGCAAGATCTTACAACATAATAGGGTTAATAAACATCAAAACAACAATAAATTATCAAATCACACCCGGTCAAACAGCAGAGAAGACACCAGAGAACCACCAGTTGATACAATTCAAAGGAGGGGTAAGTATTACCTCTAAATTCAACTTCGGAACACAATTAATAAGCAGCCGCAGTGTGTTTTCTCTAAAGAATTCTTGAGTCAGCTGAGAACAAGCCTCAGAGACAGGTTCTGATTGACCATTTCCATAGAGAATAGATTTTAAGTCCCGAATTGACTTGCCTAACTCCATCATCTGCATATTTTGATAAGGAAAGAAGTAGACAAGGTTAATTTTCAGCGAATTGGTGTATGTAAATTCAATCAGAAACAGTATTAAACATGGCCATTCCATATTCTTCTAATGAAATTCATATTAATGACATTGTTACTGGTGATATGAGTAAAAGATGAGCTCAATGTAGTACTCCAAAGGCTAAAGCTAGAACCAAGCCAAAGGATGACACAAATTTGAAAACGGTTAGTTCTATGCACTGACGGCGTAAATAATATTTACACAATCAGGTTATTTAAAAGGCAATTGCATAACTCTGCTTAATAGCATGATTAATAATAGTAAATGGCAAGTAAGTAGTAACATGTTACAACAGGTAAATTTCACTGATGGTACAAAAAATCATTACACTGTCTGCGCATATAACTTAGTTCCATTTGGAAAAGAGTTTAAGTTTTGTGCATTGATGGTGTTAAAAATATTTCACAATCAGATTATTTTAAAATGTAATTGCAGGTAACTCTATTCAATAATAGCATGATTGATTATCTTTAATAATTGGTAAGCAACATATTTCAAGAGCACTGATGGTGTAAAAATCATTACATTATCGAACTTAAATCCGAGTACAACTAACAAGTAGACTAAGTAACTTATCCACCAGTTTCATTACATTTAACCAACAAGAAAAAATTAGGCATATACATTGAATTTCTAAAACATTAAGTATCCAAGGAAAAATAAAGTAACAACTGAACTTAAATTGAAAGGAAAATAATCCAGATCTAAAATTGAGCTAACTAAAAGACATTGAATCCTAACCTTTTCTTCTCGCTTGCTCTCGCGAGTATCAGAATTACGCTGTGCGTACATAAGGAGATCACGTGTTTGGCGAACAAGTTCAACCGGAGTTTTAGGCTTTGATTTGAATAAACCTTTCATTTTCGCCGGCGGCTTGTTGTCTCCGGCGCCGATGTTATTCGCCGGTAAATACAAAGGTGGTGTAGCTGCTGGAGACCAGAGCCTGTGGACCACGATTGGTTCCGTGGCTCTGTGCACCGCAGCTCCTGTACCGCGCGTCCAGCAGATTCCTATTTTCAGTTGAATTTTTGGGGGCCCACCACCCTGAAATTATCACGGATCTAACATTTTTTTGAGCAAGTGGAAGTAAAGTGTGAATTTAATATTTAATATTAATACATTAGTTTTGTTATGAATCGAATTCTATTTGGAGTGAATGTCTATCTTGTGGAGAGTTTTACTTTGTGATTAAGTCATATTTCTCCTATAAATAGAGGAGTCTTACCCCATTGTAAATCATCTCAGACTTCAGTGAGAATTATCTCTCTCTTTCTCTACAATATTGTTCTTCTTCTTTTATTGTTTTATAACATGTTATCAGCACGAGATTCTAACCAATTGAGTAGAAGCTTTGAGATTGATCATAATAATTGTCAATTGTTCTATGAACTTCCTTCGTGATTAAATTTTGGATTTAAGGTAAGTATTTTATTTTTCTCTTTCAAATTCTTGAAATTCTATAATTTGATTTTATATACAGGCGAAGACAACAAAATTTGATTATAACTCTAATGGAGTTTTTAAGAAATTACACCCACATTAAGTGGTAAAATTTCTATGCCTTGTCATGATTAAATTCATGTATAATTGTGGGCAAAGAATTGAAAACCCGTCCCATTGAATTTGCTCCATTCTCATTCCCTTCAGAGAATGTGATAGCAGTATGTAATAAGTCTGAAAGAAGACAAAATTATTACCATGAATAATCAATGAATATGGACGTGGCAATAGACGAAATTATAATCGTCATCATTTAATTTGTGGTAATGAGAACAATAAGGATTCTCAAAATAATCCCACACTTTGTGAAAATATTTGTCATCGATTTGACATGAGATTTTATAAAGCACATATAGATGATTATTGTAATGACCCAGCCCGTCGTTACGGGAGTTATCGCCCCATTTTCTCCATTTAATACTTCAATATGCTAACTTATATGTGTTTGGAAAGTTAGAACCAAATCGGAGGGAATTTAGATAGAAATAAGGCCATAAATCCCTTTTTGAGAAGAATAGGTTGGAAAAGTCAACCGAATGTTGACCGATGACTTTGGCAGCTCGGATTTGAATTCTGATGATTCGACTAGTTTCGGAGAATCATTTATGGCTTAGGAGAGCAATCGGAATCGAATTCGGAGGTCCGGTGAAGTTTTAGGCTTGAATTGGCTAAGGTCGAACTTTGATGAAATCCGAACGGTAAGTGAGATTTTGATCCGGGAGTCGGAATGGAATTCTGATAGTTGCAGTAGCTCCGTTAGGTGATTTGGGATATGCGTGTAAAATTTTAGATCATTCGGAGGTGTTTAGGTCGAGTTTTAGATCAAATGCAAGTTTCGGAAGTTTTGGAAGAACTTAGGCTTGAATCCGATGTAAATTTGGTGTTTTGATATTAGTTTTGGTGTTTTGAGAGTGAAACTAAGTCTACATGATCATATGTGGCATGTTAGTATGTTCTTATACAGTCCCGAGGAGCTCGGATGAGTTTCAGATAGGTTTGGGTTGCGTTATGCTCGTTTTTCTTATGCTTCGACATCGTTTTTTTCAAGCATAAATGATATTATATTGAACAAATGAGCTCCGATTACTGTTTTAAATGAATAATTAGATCCGTATCATAATTACGGACTCGTATCAAAAAGAATCATCGAATTTGGACATCGTATGAGGATTTTATGGCTATTTTATTAAGGTTGCCCAGATTTTCAGGTTAATGACGAAACTGCCCCTGACGGCGTATTAAAAACCTGCACTATTTGCAAATCTTAAAACCTACATATCTCCTTCATTATAAGGTCAAATTGAGTGATTAAAAAGCCTAAATTCATTAGACTTTCACAAGGAATCCATTGGGAGTAGTTAAATGCGTGAACAGTATACCTAGAACGATCAGGTCGAGTTTTCTTCCAATTTTGGAACGGGAAAAAGCTTCTGAGGTGATTTTTACGAGAGAAATCAATGGGTAATCGCTGGAGATAAGTTTCTTGACTCAAAAACATAATTTTATGCTAGAATAAACACCAAAATTCCTGAAATTGGTAGAATTTGTGAAGAACTAGGGCCTAAATCATGAAAACAAATTTTTGGGTTTTGAAAGGCCATTCGAACTCCGATTTCGATAAATTTTATATGCATGGACTCGTGGAGAGACGAGGAATCTGTTGGTATGAATTTCGGAATTTTTCAAGAAGCGGGCCCGGGGTCCGGGTTTTACCAACTTGGTGTATTATTGCGTATTTCGTATAAATTGAATTGGGTTATGTTTCTTTGACCTGTATTTGATATAATTGTTGTGTTTGACTAGATTCTATGCACGAGGCGAAAAATTCAAAAGGAAAAGGCATCGCGGACGAGTCTATGGCCGACTAGAGGTGAGTAGTTTGTGTATATGGTAGCCTGAGGATTCGAAACCCCGGCTTAGCACATTGTGACGCTAGTAGGGCGTGGCTCGCACCCCGTGGCAGGTGCGGGATTGATTGTGACTGGGGATTGAGACTTGGTCCATCCCGGATATGGATAATATGCTATTAGTAATGGAAATACACTGTGTTTGACATATTTGTGGGCTGTAAGCCTTGTTTGGGGCCTTGTGTCGACCTGTAGTATCCTTAGGGGATAATATTTATGTGATAGCTATACTTGCTTAATCACTGATCTCAGTCCTGGAAATTGAAATCACAGTATTGAAATTCTAAGTCACCGGCTTTTATAAATTTAATAAAGTTAAAGTATTTTTCATAAATTATGAATTGGAAACTGGAATTAAGAAAAATGAACTGTTTTGTGACTTATCTGATTTATGTGGACTGAGGATGGATCGGGCTGCACGCCGCAGCGGTTTATATGAGGATCGGGCCTGCACGCCGCAGAAGATGATATGAGGATCGAGCTGCACGCCGCAGTATTATTGCGCTTGGGCTATAGGAGCCCCTCCGAAGTCTATACACACCCCTAGTGAGCACCGTCGACGTTAAATGGATTGGGCTACACGCCGTAGCGGTCATGTGCATTGCATTGCATCTTTATTTGTTGAATTATTTGTGATAATTGTAATATACTGTTGTTGCTAGTTCGTAGGAGGAATCGGACTGTAGTTTAGCTTTACTCTGTGGTATTCTGTGGATTTCTTACTTTCAACTATTAATATATATTTATTACTCACTGAGTACTTAGTACTCACCCCTTCTCCCTGCACCTTTGTGTGCAGATTCAGGTACCCAGGAGGGATAGACGAGCACTCCGCCGTCTACAGAGTCATTTCGAGTTTCTGAGGTAGCTGCCGACGTTCACAGAACCTAGCTTTTCATTCCATTCAGTTACTATTATATTTTTCAGACGAGTATTTTATCCAGCATTCTATTACTATTCAGTCATGTTTAGAGGCTCTAGACTTGTGACCCCAGATCTTTGGGAGTGTTAGTTCGTTTTTGCACTTCTTGTTGACATAAATATTCAGGTAATTGATTTGAGCTTCATGCTCGGGATGAGAGTGTAAATGGCCGGGCTTGCCTAGCAGTTGTGTTGGGCGCCATCACGACCGGGATTGGGGTCGTGACAATTATGGTCCATTCATGATGTGAACGTGACAACATCTTACTTATGAATACATATTCATTCTTCAAATAATATAAACGTGTTAGTGGTAGTGAATATAACACACTCACCTCTAAAAGGAGGTTTGAGACAATATAAGAAAATAATATCATTATTATGGCATGAATGATCATTGGGCACGTACCTATTGTACGCTACAATATTTTGGCAACGTGGTTATTAAAGGACAACAATAATGCAAGAAACATATCTTGCATATAATTTTGACCATGGCCATAATGGTATAACTTTCTCTTTAAAAGAGATATTCACCACATGGATGAAGAAGAATCTGTGGTAGTGCAAAATTAATTGAGAGCTCTGGAAGAGCCAATTATTACTATTTTGGAGAAACACAATTGATTACCAACAAGGTATTGTGTTGTAGTAAGTCTCATAAAGAAACATGTTCAGTTTCCAAAGTATTCGCGAAAGCAGTCAATTATATTGAGACTATAAATAAAGGAAAGATTTAATATCTTCTATTACTACAACTTGTAGCGGGGTAGTATGTATGTGAAAAGTTACCCGCTTTATTCTCCAATTTGTACTACATAAACAAAAGAATATCACAATGAAGTGAATATTTATTGATATAAAAACCCATATCATAATAAACTTGGAGTTTATTCATAAATGCATACATCACTGTGTAAATCTGAAATTTATCAATATTGATAATTTATTCAATTGGCATAATTGGTTTAGCCATATCAATTTAAGTATGATGTGCAAAAATGAAAGAGAATTCACATGGGTAAATATTAAAGAACTAGAAAGTTCTTTACGAATTTCTCTTACATTGCTTGTTCTCATTAATTAATTGACCAACTAAAATTGGGATTGAATCCCATGAATGCTGGAAATATCAAAGGTGAATATGGGCCCATTCACCTGCCATGTATACCACATAAGATGCATCTATGAGATGGTTACATGTGCAATTATTATTTACCCGCAGCCTGGCCGGTGTGTGCGAGGTAACTTGCTCAATAATTTGATTTAGAGCATAATTTTCCAGATTTTCTTTTCAAGAAGTTCATCTTGATAAGTTGGTCTACATCACAACTGGTTTAGCAAAATAATTTATTGAGTGCCTCCACTTAATAGCTAAACTATTGCTTACGAGAACAAAGTTATATATATATATATATATATATATATATATATATATATATATATATATATATATATATATATATATATATATATATATATATATATATATATATATATCGCTTTGATATACATTATATACGAAAGTATATTATTTTCTCCTCTCACAAGTGGTTTAGGGTCAGGAATTCCAAATAATTCCATCTTATTATTATTGATGTGCGGTGTATATTTTGATTAACACCATAACACACAAAGATGTGTTTTCAAAGTTGAGGAAGCAAGTTAGTTTTTCTAACATGAGGGGGAGACAAGATACAACAATTGAAAAAAACGTTACATGGAATGAATTATCATTTATACATCTAGATCCTCGAATATAATAATATGAACTTGAAGTTCATAAAAGGATAATTCATGTGCAATTTATTGCAAAGCATGCCAGACGCATTTGCTGACCCAAATAAAGTAACTATATTCTCATTGCAAATGCTCATATTAAGTCCTAGAAGGACAAAGTCTATCGTAAACTTAAAGCGTATAGACAATCGATTCCAAATAAACTTCTTGATAAAGAATATGAGCAAATGATCATAATAAAGGAGGCAAGTGATCTAGAAGATCACATGACATTACACTTCATAATATCTCATGAGAGATTCAGGTACCTGAATATATGAATGAAGAGATCTCTATGTTATGTCGTTATGAAAATATATTGAAACCGATATAAAATCTTTGTCGACGTCAACCTTCAAGAAGCTAGTGTACAAGATTGGGATGTGAAGGCTCAAGGATGTGAATTGATGCTCTCATCAGGGGGAGTTAATGCGCGTTGCACTCTTTTTCCCTTACAAGGTTTTGTCCCACTGGGTTTTCCTTGCGAGGTTTTTAACGAGGCAACCAAAAGGCGTATTATAGATATGTGTACTCTTTTTCATTCTCTAGAATTTTTTTTCCCACTGGGTTTTATTTTAGTTAAGGTTTTAACGAGGCACATTATCATTGAATAGACATTCAAGGGGGAGTGTTATGAATCGAATTCTATTTGGAGTGAATGTCTATCTTGTGGAGATTTTTAATTTGTGACTAAGTCATATTTCTCCTATAAATAGAGGAGTCTTACCCCATTGTAAATCATCTCAGACTTCAATAAGAATTATCTCTCTCTCTTTCTCTACAATATTGTTCTTCTTCTTTTATTGTTTTATAACAAGTTTATCTTTTTTCTTTTTTGATTTAATCATTCGGCATTCGAAGTGCATCAATTTAATTAATTTATGTTCGCGCCGAATAAATTTATTGGGAGGAGTAAATTGTTTTCGATCATTTTTTATATTTTCAGATTTCAAACTAAAACCTTCTTTTTTCGATTAATTAAGAATAAATGAACTTCAAAAGTTGATAGGTCAGGACATTTTTCTCAATTAAAAATAAATGAACTTCAAATATATCTCAATTATTTTTCTTAGAAAAATCTCAATATTTCCTTAATTGTTAGGTCAGACATTATACATGAAAAGTTAATCTAATCAATGGGGATGCAAGAAAGTTTGTGATGCTAAACACAACTCCTGATTGGTAAGAGAAAATCGAAAGCACCAGAAAAAAATATACAAAAAAATTTCATACCAAATTCGAGTGTCATGCTATTGTTACTTAATATTCATATAGCGAAGTGATGGTCTTCTTTTCTCTCTTAAATAAAACCTTATTGGCGCCAAGGATCTCAACATTTTTAATATACAGCTTATATATGTCGCAATCAAACTCAACATTTTTTAATATGAAATTCTACGAGTGTATAGAGCCGTCAATATGGACATGGCCTCTTGGACCAGCCTAGTTCAGCTCGTGACTTAGCAATATTGGGCTAGAATTATCGGAGCTCATTTTAAAATAAAAACTTTAAGCCCGGCCCAAGCAAGCATGTGGCCCCGTAAGGCTGGGTTGGACCGGTGTGTAGCCTAATAAAAATATTTATTTAAAATAGAAAATTTTACCACCTATAGAATAGGTTAGTACCCTATTTATAACATATAAATACATTTTTAAAATTTTACATAATATAATAACCTTTTTTATTTTGTAGCAAAAAATTTAAATTTAATATTTTCCTATATTTAACCCTTATTAGATGGTACAAAATATTTTTCTCTCACAAATTTATGGTATAACTCCCGTTTTTGTGAAATGACGCCGCTTAATACATCTTAATACACCTAAATACAGATTCACCTTCCCATGATTTGCGCTGAAACGTTAATTTTTTCCCGCTTAATACAACTTAATACACTTAAATACATATCATGATTTACAGGAATCCCTGTTTGTGCGAGGTCATTTCATGTTGTATTATTGAATACAATTCGTTTAATACACTATATACATCATAAAATAACGTAAAACATATCTATATCACATAATATAGGAAAATGGTTTCTATTTATTGCTAATTAGGTCTTAATGAATGTCTTTTGTGAAAAATTCTCTTTAAAATATAAAAGGTATACTGCCTCTAGAGATGGAAAGTCAGAATTTGATCTTTACTTATAAGAACCAAAGCTCGATCTTGAGAAGTTTCAAGAGATGGATGATGTCACGTATTGGAATGACTATTCTAGAAATTATCTCGATTTTCAGTGATGGCACGTGATGAACTTAGTAATCATATTACCCCCTACAGCATCGAAATCAATATTTAGCATTGATGGCGTGTTCTTACAAAGTACTGAAGTTGTATCCATCATGAAAGTGTCTAAATACTTGTTACTACTCGAAATTGGTTGCACGGCTTATCTCAAACTCAAACTGGTAATATATTATTATGTGAATTTAAATATTAATATTAGTTTTTAAAATTTAATTATTCTTAATATTTAATTAATTAATATGGCATATTAATTCTAGATGTAGATGAAAGTGATGTTAAGACAATCTTATGACAAGCGGATTCAAATATATTTGATGAAGATGATGTGTTGGATATCCCATAAGCGTAATGGACGTTTTCTTGAGTAATTTATTTTGGGTTTTGACTTTTAGTAAATGAAAAATAGTTTTGTGTTTTACATTTTTAGTGTTTACTATAATATATTTGAACGGTATGAAAAGTTATTAATTTTTGCAAAAATATTTTCAATAAGATACTTTTTTACTTTTAAATAATTTGTTTTTTAGGTCAGAAATTAAAGGAAAAATATAAAATTATATTTTAAAAATAATGGGTCGGTCAGTAAGGTCCACGGCCCATATAAAGCTAGAATGAACTAACCATTATAAGGTCCGTCAAAATATTGGGCTAACTCGACTGGCCATATTGGCAGCTCCACGAGCATATATGGTCACTTCTTCACGTGAAGCAACTATATGTCCTTTTCCTCCCGACTTTGTGCTTAAAAAGACATATTTACTTTGTTGTATTGTCTAAACTAGCAATAGATCCATAATTGAAGGGAGTGCGATGACGAAAAAGAGAAATTAATATTAGGATAAAATGAATATATGTTAAGAAATGAGAGCAAAATAGAATAATATAGTAATAGAGACAAGATGTACAGGAGGAGAATAAAAGCTATCTTATTGAAGTGTGTTTATTGTGTGTTTTTCATAGGCAAAAAAATCCTATTTATACTATACAAGCTACACCCAAAACTCACTAGATACATCCTAGGAATTAATAGGTACATCTATCCAAGTAGTACATTGTATAAAATGTATGGATAGATTAAATGAGAAAGAATTACAACCTATGTCACTTGGCTTAATAGCCCAACCAAAAATGGCCCATATTTCAAGCTCTTACCCTATAGCCCATGTTGTACATAACTTGAAAGAAACTTTTCAGTCTTTAGCCCACTATTAAAGACATACTTTTAATGGTTTTATTATTTTCTTCTTTCTTCAATCCCTTCTCTCTCACCGCCTCTCACTTTTCTCTCTAACCCACATAGATCTCTCCTCCTCTCTTAACCTAGCCCCCTGCTATTCCCCTCCTTTACCCCCACGCAATTCTGCCATTAATGGCTCGAAGAAAGACTCCGTCGTCCATGGTGGCAAGCAGAAGAACGAAAAAGATTTTTGAAAGAAACATGAAAATACATACAAATCTGAAAATAAATAGCTTTCAAACTTGATTTGCACCTACAAACAACCACTAATTTTGGAGAATTTTGAAGTTTAAAGTTCTGGTAATTTTGGATTATTCTGAAGTTTGAAGTTCTGAAAAATCATAACTATGTAGCAGGTTGTATCGATACTGTATAATAGGGTATAATTGTATATGTGGATATAAGGACACCTCTTATACACTATAATACATGTTTATACAAGTTATATAATATTGTATAATTGTGTATAAATAGGTATATTTGTGTATAATATTATATAAATATATACTTATTCAGTTTATAAGGATGTATATACATTGTTAGCGTGTAAGAGGTCTCTGCAGAAGTTTAACACTTCATTCTCTTCTTCTTTTCATGTATGTGCTATATGAAATAGATTTGTACGCGTTGGGGGAATTCTACAATTCATTTATTAATTTTTTATTTTTCTTTTATCCTGTTGGATTGCTTCAATAATTGCACATAAAGGTGTTTGAATTTCTTACTTTCAGATAATATGTGTTACTCGGGATAGGATTTTTGAGTTGCGTTGTGGCTTATTTGTATTTTTTTATCAGATGCTTAATAATCAAAGGAAATCAACAGAATGAAAACAATTGGTTGTATAAAGAGGGAACAATAACAGTAGTTGATTGTGTGAAATAAGTTATTTTTCGGGAATTAGCCTATTATTTTTGGGCTATAGATTTGCAATATGATATCTAGGCTATTATGTTGCAAGCTAGGCCTGTGAGTTGTACTTATGTGAAATTATCCTATTAAATGAACATCCATATACATTCACTTTATTTATAACTCTCCCCCTTGGATACTCACTTGAAAGATAAGTGCCTCGTTAAAACCTTACTAGGAAAACCCAATGAGAAAAAGCCTAGTGTAGGAAAAAGAGTACACATATCTTGCAATACGCATTGAGTGTTGCCTCATTAAAAACCTTAACAAGAGAACTCACTTGGGACAAAACCTTGGTTAAGGGAAAAAGAGTACAGCGTGTATTATACTACCCTTGACAAAAGCTTTATTTGATATCTCGGAGACGACGCATTCCAATCTTATGTCTCAGCTTCTCAAATATTGATGTTGGCAATGCCTTAGTGAATAAGTCTGTTAGATTGTCACTTGAACGGATTTGTTAAACATCTATCTCGCCATTTTGCTGAAGATCGTGTGTGAACTTTAGTGAGATGTCTTTGTTCTGTCCTCTTTGATATATCCTCCTTTAAGTTGATCTATGCAATCAACATTGTTTTCATACTATATCGTTGGAATCTTCATTTTTAAAGAAAGAACACACAATTGTTGAATATGTTGAGTCACTGATCTCAACCATACACATTCTCGACTAGCTTCATGAATAGCTATTATCTTTGCATGATTGGAAGATGTAGCAGCTAAAGTTTATTTTGTTGAGCGCCATGAAATAGTTGTACCCCCACAAGTAAATAGATAGCCTGCTTGAGATCGGACTTTATGTGGGTCAGACAAATAACCTGCATCTGCATAACCAATCAATTGTATATTCGATTCATAAGAATAAAATAATACCATATCAATAGTCCCTCGGATATATCTAAAAATATGTTTAACACCATTCCAGTGTCTTGTTGTTGGAAAGGAACTAAATCTTGCTAATAAACTTACTGCAAAAGTTATATCTGGTCGAGTATTATTTGCAAGATACATTAGTGCCCCAATTGCACTAAGATATGGAGTTTCATCACCAAGAAGCTCTCCATCATTTTCATGAGGTCGCGATGAATCTTTATTTATATCAAGTGATCTCACAACCATCGGGGTACTCAATGGATGTGCTTTATCCATATAAAAATGCTTTAGGATCTTTTCGGTGCAAGTTGATTGATGGACAAAAATTTCATCTTTTATATGCTCAATTTTTAGACCAAGACAAAATTTTATCTTTCCAAGATCTTTCATTTCAAACTCTTTCTTCAAACATTCTACTGCTTCTAGAAGTTTCCTAGGAGTTCCGATGATATTTATATCATCAACATACATAGCGATTATAACAAATTCCGATCCAGACCTTCTTATAAATACGCAGTGACAAATTGGATCATTTTTATACCCTTCTTTCAACAAATACTCACTTAGGCGATTATACCATATTCTCCCCGATTGTTTCAATCCGTATAAGGTATTTTGAAGCTTTATTGATGTCACGACCCTAGTTCACCAATCGTGAACATGTCGTGATGGCACCC
>JASVEL010002020.1:0-67990 GCA_032618575.1 Nicotiana noctiflora | reverse complement strand
GCACCTTATGTGCGCATCTAGGTACATCATAGCAGTGGTCGATTCTATTACGGTTCTAGAGTGCTTCGGACAATCGAGGTAGCCGCTAGCGTTCGCAGGACCCGATTCTCCAGCTTGTCTATATTTTGTTCCGACCATCCCACAGTTGTGCACAGCTATATTCGCTATTTACACTTTGTATACTCGTAGAGGCTTATGACTCTTGACCCTTCGGTCTATGGGAGCTGGTATGCGTTGGGACTTGGTTCCCCTGTTTCGATATATCCATCACCGTTATTTTACAATTGTTATGCTTAAATGGGATAAGGCGAGCTCATAGCTCTATGATTGTTGTTGATTGGTCGGCCTGGCCTAGCAGTGTGCTGGGCGCCATCACGACCGGATTTGGGGTCGTGACATGCACGTCTTGGGTAGAGGATTTCAGTATCATTTTACCTTGAAACTGCATATTGCTATTTTTATAAAATTTTCCGCACTTATTTAATTAAGGTTATGGTTTTTGTTGATAAATTGAATAAGAATGAATAAGAATTATTGCGAAAAATAGGATAGTGTGAATAAAGTGGCTTGCCTAGCTACCACGAGTAGGCGCCATCACGATTCCGATGTTGGGAAAAATCCGGGTCGTGACACCCAGCCTAGCCGGAGTCCACCCCGTATTTCATGTCTCTATGCTCCGGAGATACCATGGTGACTCGTCGCATGTGTTGGATTTCACATCTGTTCAGCTAGACAAGGATCTGTCTTATGTTGAGGAGCCAGTGGCCATTCTGGACAGCCAAATCAGAAAGTTGAGGTCAAAGAACATCGCTTCGATGAAGGTCCAGTGGCGGGGTCAGCCGGCCGAGGAAGCGACTTGGGAGACCGAGCATGATATGCGCAGCCAGTACCCTCATCTTTTCACCACTCCAGGTATGTTTTCTATACTCATTCGAGGACGAACGAATCTTTTAAGTGTGGGAAGATGTAACGACCCGGCCGGTCGTTTTAGAAAATTACGCCCCGATCCCCAATTTAACTGTTCCCCTAAGTTCATTTCTGCTATTATGGTTTGCCGGGAGGGTCGGTTCTGGAATTTGGAGTGTTTTGGGACACTTAGTCCCTAAATGGGAGCTTAAGGTTGGTTAATGGCCCATAGTCGGAACAGTGTTAAGACGACCTCGGAACGGAAATCCGATGGTTCCATTAACTCCGTTAGGTGATTTCGGGGTTGGGAGCGCGTTCGGAATGTATTTTGGAGAACCATATAATTCATGTTTAATTTTATCTGCTTCTTATAATCTGTCTTGTTTATTACTATTATTACTACTATTTTTAGTACTAGCTCTGATACCAAATTGGGGGGTTGGGTCGGGTATAGCTCCGATTAGCTCTGTTATAGGT
Source organism: Nicotiana noctiflora (assembly GCA_032618575.1). Classification (NCBI taxonomy): domain Eukaryota; kingdom Viridiplantae; phylum Streptophyta; class Magnoliopsida; order Solanales; family Solanaceae; genus Nicotiana; species Nicotiana noctiflora. The sequence goes on along the minus strand of JASVEL010002020.1, from coordinate 66,607 downwards.
CGTTTAGATTGATTAGATTGATTACTTACTAACTGTGTTAGTAATTGATTAGATTTTTGATTCATTGCTGGTTAAATGCTAAATTATAATTTTTTTTAGCTAAAGTTTTTAATAACAGTAATTTTTCTATATTTTTATTTATTGATTCTATGTGTGTGATTTTTTTAGTTTGCATATAATTATCTAAATCATTTTTCATATTTTGTTCGGTTTTAGTTATTTCAAGCATAATTTCTCAAGGATTGAGATTATATCTTTTGTTGTATCTATTTCTTCAGTTTGCGTAGCTTTGTCTTGATAGGTAGTCTGCAATCATATTTTTGTTAGTACTAATTACTTCAATTGTAAATGTAAAATTCAGTATATTCAATACAAGCCTTCGTATTTCTTTTGTTGTAACTGAATCTTGTATCTTCCTGGTTAGCCACCATTTTACTTGTGTATTATCTGTTCTTATAATAAACTTATTATATACAATATATGGTTCAAATGCCAATAAACATTTATATACTGCATATAATTCTTTTCTATTGATTTCCCATTTTATCTCCGGGTTTGTGAATGTTCCTGAATAATACCTACAATGATGTTCTATTTTTTCTTTATCATACCTGTATTTTAATACTCCTCCATAGCTTTTTTCACTTGCATCCGATTCTACTATATATGTAAATTTTTTATCTTCATCTCGGGAAGTATAGTTTTGGTAGATTTTTACATATTTGTTTAACTTTTCTTATTTGTTTTTTATCTTCTTCACTAAAGTGATACTCTATATCCTTTTTTAGATTTTTCTGCAATGGTTTTAAAGTCTCTGCTAATTTTGGTATATATTCTCTTACTTGGTTTACTAATCCTAAAAATGATTGTAATTTCTTTTTTGTATCTAATTGTTCATTTGAATTTATTATCTTTTGTACTATATGAGTTTGTATTTTAATTCCACTTTTATCTATTTCTATTCCTAGAAATTCTATTTGATTTTTCATTATTTCTGCCTTTTTTCTACTTAGGCTTATTCCCTATATTTCTATAATATGTATAAATTTTTCTAATAATTTTATATGTTCATCTTGTGTTTTTGAATATAATAATATATCATCAATATATATTATGCAATTTTCTAGTTGTTTGAAATAGTTATCCATAAAATGTTGATATCTACCTGGTGTATTTTTATATCCGAAAGGTAATACGTTCCATTCATAAAATCCTTGGGGTACTGTAAATGCTGTTAATTTTTTGGATTCTTCTTCTAACTTTAAGTGGTAAAATCCCGATTTACAATCAAATTTACTAAAATAGTTATATCCTTGGATTTGTCTTATTTTTAGTATTTTATTTGGTATTGGGTAGTTATATGTTTTGGTTTTTGCATTTAGGTTTCTATAATCTATAACCATTCTACGTTTTCCTCTTTTTTGTTCACTATGTTTATTTACTATAAATGCTGGACTTGTATGTTTATTATTACTTTCTTGTATATAACCTTGTTCTAGTTATTCGTCAATGTGTATTTTAAATTCATTTAAGTCTTTGAAATTGTATTTTAAAGGTTTTTGTGTTATTATACTATTTTCATCAATTAGCTCTATTTTTACCTTTGTTTTATGTTTTTGTAACGACCCGGCCCGTCGTTGCGGGAATTACCACCCCACTTGCATTAACATATCTTATGCTTCTATATGAGTGTTAGAACCTATCGAGTGAGTTAGGAGTGAATTGAATTGAAAATGAAGCAAATAGCATGTTTGAAGGAAGTTTGATTATGGAAAGTCAACCTAGAGTTGACTATCGAGTTAGAGTGCTCGGAATCAGATTCTGATGATTCGACTAGTTTCGGGGGATCATTTATGACTTAGGAGAGCAATCGGAATTGAATTCGGAGGTCCGGTGTAGTTTTAGGCTTGAATTGGCGAAGGTTGAATTTTGGCAAAACCGGATGGGAGGTGAGATTTCGATCCGGGGGTCGGAATAGAATTCCGACAATTGCTGTAGCTTCGTTATGTAATTTTGGATATGTCCGCAAATTTTCAGGTCATTCGGACGTCGTTTGATCGGGTTTTGGATTGAATGTTAGTTTTGAAAGTTTTGAAGAAACTTAGGCTTGAATCCGTGTGTAATTGGTGATAATGATGTTTAGGATGGTGTTTTTATGATTGGAACAAGTTCGTATCGTGTTTTGGAGTATGTTGGTGGTTTTTGTTAGGGTCCAAGGGGCCTCGGGAGGATTTCGGACCATCAATCGGGCATTTTGAACTTGGAAAGGTCTGCTGTAAATTGCAGGTTGGTGCAGCAGGCATTAAGCCTTCGCGTTCGCGTGGCCCAGGTCGCGTTCGCGAAGGCAGGGCTGGCTAAGGCATCGCATTCGCATAGGCAAGGTTGGACGAAGCTTCACGTTCGCGTGAAGGATGGACGCGTTCCCGTAGAAGAAATCCGGCGGCTGGGAGAATTGAACTTCGCGGACGTGTGATAGAGCGTCGCGTTCGCGATGAAGTAATCGATCAGGCCATCGCGTTCGCGTGAGAGACATCGCGAATGCGTAGAGTTAAATTCCCAGGCAGTGAGTTTAATTGCAGAACAGAGGGCTCGCGGGTTTCACACCCCAAAACACCATTTTTGAGCCCTAGAGAGAAGAAATCACGGGAAAACGCTGGGAAATCATCGGGTATTCATCGGAGGTAAGTTTCTTGACTCAAAAACATCATTTTATAGTAGAATTAACATCAATCTTCATGAATTTGGGTAGAAATTGTGAAGGATTGTGGCCTAGATATTGAAAACGAAAATTTGGGTTTTGAAAGGCCAATCGAACTCCGATTTTGGTAAATTTTATATGTATGGACTCGTGGCGAGACGAGGGTTCTGGAAATATGAGTTTCGAAATTTTTTGAGATGTGGGCCCGGGGCTCGGGTTTTGCAAATTTCGTGATTTTTGATATTTTTCGAGTTCTTTCGATTGGGTTATGTTCCATTAGCCTATTTTGATATATTTGTGCTGATTTGTGCTAGTTTTGACGTGCGTGGATGCCGGTTCGAGGAGCTAAGGCATCGCGGGCATGAGTTTTTGCCTGTTCGAGGTGGGTAATACTTGTAAATGATGTCCTAAGGGTTAGTAAACCCCGGACTTGCACATCTTAGTGCTGTGTTGAGGTGACTTGCACGCCGGATAACGGGCGTGGGGTAGAGCACCATTGGGGATCGTGATTTGGTCCGTCCCGCGTAATAAATAATAACACCTAATTGCTGAAATGAATTGGACAAATTATCATGCTAGGGCTTCATGCCGATTATTTGAATCCTTCAGGGATTGGTATCATTGTTTTGATAACACTGTGCATATTTTATTCTATATTTAAGGTTTAAAAATGGTATTTTGCTATTCAACATTTTTATAAGGTTATGAAAAACTTGAACAAGGTCTTAATAACATTTTTAGCTGTGAGCTAACATGATATTGTTGCCCGTAGGGCTTCCTTGATTATTTGCAATTTATGCCCGTATAGCATAAATTGCATATGCTAACAATTTATGTTAGCATATGCATACACATGCATGGATCGGACTGCACGCCGCAGTGGTATACGGATCGGGCTGCGCGCCGTAGCAGGTGTGATATTAATATTGTGCTTGGGCTGTAGGAGCCCCTCCGGAGTCTGAACCCCCACAGTGAGCACGGGTACCCAAATTGGATCGGGCTACACGCCGTAGCGGTCATATGCATTGCATGGCATACATACATTGGTTTATGTGTACTACGTGGCATAACATTCAACACTCATACATTACCGGCACACATGCATTAGTTGCCTTATTGACCAGATCTCCTAGTGTAAATTGATAAGGAGTGCTGAGCCCGAGGGGCTGATTTGAGTGCGGACTTGCACTGCTTGAGATTGTATCCAGGTATTGGTATATTATCATGAAAGAAAGTAGCTAAAAATTTAGATTTTTAAATAATCTACTCACATATGTTGGAAAGGGATAAAAAGATAGTTCTGTATTGTGTTGCATGAGATAGTGCCTATCATGGTTTTCTTCTCTTCAACATTATTTACTTTTATTACTGCTGAGTTGGAAGTACTCACACCCGACTCCCTGTACCTTGTGTGCAGATCCAGGTACATCACAGTGGAGCTGATTCTATTGCGGCTCGGGAGTGCTTTTGGACAGTCGAGGTAGCTGCCAGCGTTCGCAGGACCTGATTCTCCAGTTTGTCCGTATTTTTGTTCTGATCATCCCACACTTGTGCACAGTTATATTCACTATTTACACTTGTATACTCTGTAGAGGCTCATGACTCTTGACCCTTCGGTCTATGGGAGTTGGCACATGTTGGGACTTGGTTCCCTGTTTTAAATATATCTATCACTGTTGTGCTTAAATTGGATATAGTGAGCTTGTGGCTCCGTGATTATTGTTAATTGGTCGGGCTGGCCTAGAAGTGTGCTGGGCGCCATCACGATCGGATTTGGGGTCGTGACAAGTCTGAGCAGTGGTGGAAGGAGTGAAGGACTGTGCCGCATCATCATGAGCCATAGTGAGCTGGGAAGAGAGTAGGTCCTCCTGAACAACTGCCGGAGGAGGTATCACCGCATCAGCAAGGCGGTTGGTGTCTATAATCCCTTGTTCCTGACCTGTCCTGTGTACGCTTCGAGCGCTCAGTAATATAAATTGCCTTATGGCTTGTGATTTCCCCGAACGAGGGGCGAGATATAATCTCTGTGAGTTCATGTTGGGCCAGTCGGGATGACTTGAGGCTGGACCTTGTATATGAGTTGAGCATCGAGGTGATGATTTTGTGAGTGATGGCAAAAGATAAGGCACTGAGGGTCTGAACCCCGTATTTGTACTATACAGTGCTATGCTGAGATGATACACGCGTCATGTGACGAGCGTGGTGGTATTGTGACTGGGGATTTGGACTTGATCCTTCCCGATTGATAAATTACTGTGTAAAGTGACCGAGACTGGGCTTATTTTGTGAGCTAGTATTATAAAACTTATATGACCAGTATTGTCCCTAACTGTGGAAATGGCAGCTTAATAATGTACGAGCTGTCAAGTGTTAGATCCTTATTGTAATATGTTGTGTAGCCCCGAGCTACGGGCGTGGTGAATATTTATCATATCTCTTAGTTGGAAGGTAAAGTGCCTTACGTGTAGTAAATCGAGTTTAGACTCAGGAAGACTAAAGTGATTATGCTATGTATATCCTGGTGGAAGGTGTTGTACTGAAATACTAGATTGAGGAAAGATAGGTGGGTTGATTCTGATGTGTAATTGAAGGGTATTTGATATATGTTATGATTCGAGCAGGTGCAGTACATGTTCAGGTATAATTATGATAAGATGATTCGTATAGTATTGAGATTTAATGTTGTTGAAATACATTGTGATGTTTTGTTGAGTTGTGGATGTATTGTTAGAATGGTTTGGTGATTCTCTGGCAGGTGGATAAGCCAAATTACAAAGGAAACTCTGCCGAAATTTTTGGAAAAATTTGGGACTTAGAAAGATTTCTGTCACCTAAAGAGAGTGGGCTTATTGGTGGTGTGTGTATAAATGCAAGAATTGCAGAAGGGTTAAGGTCTCTGATGATTCGAGTCTCTGTCAAGGCTTGTAAATGATTTGAGTTTAATCTCATTGTAACATTTCAGCATCACTTGAGTAATAATGATATGAGTGGTTAAAAGTGCTTTGACGAATGGCTTCGAGCTAAGTTGGGGAGGTTGCTATTGATTAACTGATTGCACTATTGTGTGCTATGTTGATTCTGTCTTTAAGTATGTTGGGAAGATTCTGACAAGGTTATGGCGCTTCGTAGATGTGAAGAAATACTAGGATGTTTTGAACTACTGTTGGCAGAGAATGTTCGGTGTATAGAAAGGAAAGATGGCTAGTTGTATCTGTAAGTAATCATGTTCTGCGATGTCAGAGTTCTAACAAAACACGAGTGGTTCTACTCAATGGGACAGTTGAATTACAGCTGAATAAGGGTGAATGATGCCCGAGAATGGTTTTGCAGTGTTCAAGATTTTGCTTGTAACAATCAGGTGCCTTAAGATTTGTGTATGTGGCTAAAGATGGCGGTTTCGTTAGAGACGATCAAGGCTTGTGTTATATCATGTGAATGATGGGATTCTACGTATCCATATTGGGAAGTAATGATAACAATTTAAAAAAAAATGCGGGAAGTTCATCAAAATAAAGTGTGGTAGATTGTGGTATTTTTGGGAAAACATTGAGAGAGTATTCAGTGGCCTATGGGTCTTAGACCGTGTGGTCTTGTGTACGAGTCTTGTGTGGTAAAAAGGGTTGAGGCATTGTCGTACTACAGTAAAGACTGATATGAAATTAGAGATGAATCAGAAAGGAAACCGGGTAAATGGAACAACTTGTTAATAAACCAGAATGGTATAAAAAGGAATACGATTGATTCCTGGTGTGTGGTTGAAGTAATGAGTCTTGCAGACATTGCAGCAAAGCTCTGGAGTGCTGGCAGTTGTGTAACTTGATATGGGTATAAGGACTCAGTCCTGGCAGTTAAACTTATGCAACGAATGGAAAGTTGATAATGACATATTCATGGTTTTGAAATCAGTTTATAATATATGGGGAGTCATTAAAATTATTTAGCAGCGCGGGCAGCTGCAGGTGATTTAAAGAATCGATCTTTCTAGTGATTAAGGAAAATGGTACCGCTATTCTAGTAATTTGGCAGGGTGTATGGTCCAAAAGGACAAGGTAATGTAAACTGATAATATCCAGCGGTATGGTGGTATTCTCTTGTTGGATCGACTATAATAATTGAGTCGTTAATGGCATAGTGAAATTTCTGAATGGCTTTCGTGGTATGAATGGACGCTTGATGTGTGTTATGTATTTGTATGGTGAAGTACGGAATCAAGCATGGTGATTCATGTGTTATATGTGTGTTGGAGACTAGAAGTTCTTGTAACCCGCCTACGCAGCGGTGGTATGTCGTGTGTACCGGCACCGTTTAGCAGTTATTGGAAATCGGAAGCCTTAGTGGCTCTCTCTTAACTTGATATGATGAAATTGGGTTATGATACTGTCACGACCCCAAATCCGGTCATGATGGCGCCCAACACATTGCTAGGCCAGGCTGACCAATCAACAACAATCACGGAGCCATAAGCTCACTTTATCCAATTTAAACATACCAAAGTATGAAGCAACAGTAATACATAAATCAAACGGGGAACCAAGTCCCAACACGTGCCAACTCCCATAGACCGAAGGGTCAAGAGTCATGAGCCTCTAATGAACATAGTGTAATAATGGTTTACAAGATACCAAGTGCGGAAAGATATGGCAATACATAATCAAAAGACAGTAAGAAGGAATATCGGGTCATGCGGACTCTGCAGCTACCTCGAATATCCTACAGATGTCGCCTCGCACAGCTACTGGATCACTGCTGAGAGGTACCTGGATCTGCACACAAGGTTCTGGGAGTAAAATGAGTACTGCCAGACTCAGTGGTAATAAACAAGGGTACGACAGCACAGATAAGAAATCCGCAATAAAGCACTATATAAAGCTGTAATCAAATACCCTGTCACATAATCAGTATCAACTGTACCTGTACCAACAAGTACCAACAAACACGATAACAACTATCGGATGTAGCTAAATGCAATGCAATGCATGATATGACCGCTACGGAGCGTAGCCCGATCCAATTTGGGTACCCGTGCTCACTGTGGGGGTTTAGACTCGGGATGGGATCCTACAGCCCAAGCATAATATTACTATGGCGTGCAGTCCGATCCAACATATATACCGCTGCGGCGCGCAGCCCGATCCACTACCAGTCAGCTAATATGCAAATACAGCCTCGCAGGCTCAAAAGTAGTTTTTGAAAACTCTTTTATCATTTTTCAGTTGAAAACAGTAATATCAAGTTCCAGAGATTGGAAATAGCATGATAACAGAAATAGCTACGGACCGGTAGTAAACTAGCATGTCAATATCATAAGACAATGATAACGATCCTCGCGGGACCCAATAACTGGCTCACGGCCCACAAGTATACTCAACCGCCCAAGAAGGGGGTACAACGGCTCAAGAGTAGCCGATATCACAATATATAGTATGCAACCATCCGAGAAGGAGGTTCGACGGCTCAAGAATAGCCTAATATCATAACACAGTATCAATAAGTCGGACTAAGCCATAGTCCCCAATCACAATAGACCCCGCACTCACAAGAGAGTACGTGTCTCGCCGCTATACAACGTCACAAAGTGGTATACCGGGGTTTCGAACCCGCTGGTCATCACCCACATCTATTACTCACCTCAATACAGCGCGACAACTACTCCGCAATGCCCTTGCCATGATAATCAAGCTCCGCACACGTAGATTCTGATCAAATACAGTAGAAATACAACGAATTAGGCCAATGGGACTACACCCAATCAATACAATTCGATTTACACCAAAAATGGCTAAGTTGCCAAAACCCGACTTTTGGTACGCTTCTCGAAAAATCACGAAAGTCACATATTCGAAATCCTCATCTCGATACGAGTCTAGGCATATAAAATTTACTAAAATCGAACTCCATTTGCCCACTCAAATTAGTGTTTTTCTTCAATTTAGGCCTAGGGCTCAAACCCACTTTTAATCTTCCATTTACAGAAAATTAACCAAGGATTTCATGTTAAAATGATGTAATTAAGCCACAAAACTTACCTCCGACGAAACCCCGATGATTTCCCAGCAATCTCCCGTCAATATCTTCTCTTGGAACTCAAAAATGGAGGTTTTGGGTATGGGGTTCGCGACTAGACTGTCCTGTTATATTAATTCACTGACTGCCAGGCGACCCTCTGCGATCGCAGCCCCAGGCTCGCGATCGCGATGAACAAATTCACCAAGCTCTAAAATTACTCTACGCGATCGCGACATACTCTACGCGATCGCACTGCTTCATGCCTCAATACTACGCGATCGCGTGATTCCACCCGCGATCGCACTGCTTCAAGACCCAGACCTACGCGATCGCACACTAAACATCGCGATCGCGATGCACAACCAGTCGACCTTACGCGATCGCATCACTCTTCCCGTGATCGCGAAGAACAAATTTTCCGGCCTCACTCCAATACACTACGCGATCGCAGTCTCAACCTTGCGATCGCAGAGCTTCCCAGCTTTACCCTACGCGATCGCAGTCATAGCTTCGCGATCGCGAAGCACAAAAATCTTCTGCACTAATTGCAGCAGAAACAACAGTGCATTTGGCACAAAATGGTCCGTTTGGACCCCCGAATTCATCCCAAGGCCCCCGGGACCCCAACAAAAACCACCAACATGCTCCAAAACACGATACGAACTTGTTCCAATCATAAAAACACCATCTTATACATCAAAATCACCAATTACACACGGATTCAATCCTAAATTCCTTAAAACTTTCCGAATTATACATTCGATAAAAAACCCGACCAAACGATGTCCGAATCACCTGAAATTTTGCAGGCACATCCAAAATCACCTAACGGAGCTACTGCAACTGTCGGAATTCCATTCCGACTCCCGGATCAAAATCTCACCTACCATTTGGATTTCGCCAAAATTCAACCTTAGCCAATTCAAGCCTATTTCTACACCGGACCTCCAAATTCAATTCTGATCGTTCCCCTAAGTCACAAATCACCTCCCGGAACTAACCGAATCATCAGAATCCAATTCCGAGCCCTCTAACCAAATAGTCAACTTCGGGTTGACTTTCCTTATTCAAGTTTCCTTCAAAAAGGCTATATGCCTCATTTTCAATCCAATTCACTCCTAACTCACCCGATAGACTCTAACACTGATATAAAAGCATAAAACATGTTTTTACAACATAACGGGGTGGTAATTCCCGTGACGACGGGCCGGGTCGTCACATTCTCCCCTCTTAAGCAAACGCTCGTCCTCGAGCGGGTCAAGAAACATACCTGAAGTCTCAAACAAGTGAGGATATCTGCTCCGCATCTCCCGCTCGATCTCCCAAGTGGCCTCCTCCACGGGTCGACCTCTCCACTGAACCTTAACCGATGCAATCTCCTTGGACCTCAATTTTCTCACCCGACGACCCAAAATAGCAATAGGCTCCACATCATAGGATAGATCACCATCAAGCTGAATGGTACTAAAGTCTAATACATGAGAAGGATCTCCAATGTACTTCCGGAGCATAGACACATGGAATACCGGATGAACGCTGGATAAGCCGGCGGCAAGGCCAACTCATATGCCACCTCTCCAACTCTCCTAAGTATCTCAAAAGGACCAATGAACCCGGGACTCAACTTCCCTTTCTTCCCGAACCTCATGACACCCTTCATGGGTGAAACCTTCAACAATACTCGTCACCAACCATGAAAGACAACTCTCGAACTCTACGGTCCGCATAACTCTTCTCGCGAGACTGTGCTGTACGAAGCCTCTCCTGGATCAACTTTGCTCTATCCAGAGCATCTTGGACTAACTCAGTCCCTATCAATCTATCCTCACCAGGCTCAAACCATCCCACGGGGGATCTACACCGTCTGCCATACAATGCCTCGTACGGGGCCATCTGAATACTCGACTGATAACTGTTGTTGGAGGCAAACTCAGCAAGTGGTAAGAACTCATCCCACGAACCACCAAAATCAATCACACATTCTCGCAACATATCCTCCAGAATCTGAATAGTACGCTCAGACTGCCCATCTGTCTGGGGGTGAAATGCTGTACTCAACTCAACCCGCGTACCCATCTCTTGCTGAAATGCTCTCCAAAACTGAGAAGTGAACTGGGTACCCCTGTCGGATATGATAGACACTTGGACCCCATGCAACCGGACAATCTCTCGAATAAAGATCGCTGCCAACCGCTCCGATGAGTAAGTAGTACTAACCGGAATGAAATATGCGGACTTAGTCAGCCGATCAACAATCACCTACATAGAATCAAACTTCCTCGAAGTCCAAGGGAGTCCAGTGACAAAGTCCATAGTGATCCTCTCCCACTTCCACTCAGGAATATCAATGCGCTGAAATACACCGCCGGGCCTCTGATGCTCGTACTTAACCTGCTGACAGTTGAGGCACCGTGCTACATGTCCGACAATGTCCATTTTCATCTTTCTCCACCAATAGTGATGTTTCAAATCTTGATACATCTTCGCGGCTCCTGGATGGATAGAATACCGCGAGCTATGGGCCTCCTCCAGAATCAACTCACGAAGGCCATCAACATTGGGCACACATATCCGGCCCTTCATCCTCAATCCGCCGTCACTATCAATGGTGACATCTCTAGCATCATCATGCTGAACTCTGTCCCTAAGGACAGCCAAATGTGGATCATTATATTGGCGCTCACGAATACGATCATATAGAGATGACCGAGATACAACACAAGCCAATACCCGGCTGGGCTCCGAAATATCTAACCTCACTAGCCGATTGGCTAGCACCTGAACATCATAAGCAAATGGTCTCTCCTCAGCTGGAATATATGCCAAGCTCCCCATACCGACCGCCTTCCGGCTCAAAGCATCGGCCACCACATTGGCCTTTCCCGGATGATATAAAATAGTAATGTCATAATCCTTAAGCAACTCAAGCCATCTCCGCTGTCTCAAATTAAGGTCTTTCTGTTTGAACAAGTGTTGGAGACTACGATGGTCGGTATACACCTCACAAGACACGCTGTACAAATAGTGCCTCAAAATGTTTAAGGCATGAACAATGGCGACTAGCTCCAAATCATGGACAGGATAGTTCTTCTCATGTGGCTTCAATTGCCGAGAAGCATAAGCAATCACCTTACCTTCTTGCATCAACACACAACCTATCCCCACTCTCGAGGCATCACAGTAAACAGTATATGAACCTGAAGCCGATGGCTATACTAAGACTGGAGCTGTGGTCAAAGCTGTTTTGAGCTTATGAAAGCTCTCCTCGCACTCATCCGACCACACGAATGGTGCACCCTTCTGGGTCAATTTAGTCAATGTTGAAGCAATGGATGAAAATCCCTGAACGAACCAGCGATAATATCCCTCCAAGCCAAGAAAACTCCTAATCTCTGTAGCTGAGGATGGTCTAGGCCAACTCTGCACCGCCTCTATCTTTTTCTGATCAACCTGAATACCATCACGAGACACCACATGTCCCAGAAATGCTACGGACTCGAGCCAAAACTGGCACTTGGAGAATTTAGCATATAGCTTCTCCTCCCTCAATCTCTGCCAACACAATACTCAAATGCTGAGCATGCTCCTCCTGACTACGGGAGTAGACTAGAATGTCATCAATGAACACAATCACAAATGAATCCAAATAGGGCCTGAACACACTGTTCATCAGATGCATAAATGTTGCCGGGGCGTTGGTCAGCCCAAAAGACATCACAAGAAACTCATAATGACCATATCTGGTCCTGAATGCAGTCTTCATAATATCCGAGTCCCTGATCTTCAGCTGATGATAGCCTGAACGAAGATCAATCTTAGAAAACACCCTCGCACCCTGTAACTGATCAAACAAATCATCTATGCGCGGCAGAGGGTACTTGTGCTTCACTGTCACTTTGTTCAATTGCCTGTAATGAATACACATTCGCATGGAACCATCTTTCTTTTTAACAAATAACACCGACGCACCCCACGGGGACACACTAGGACGGATGAAACCCTTATCCAGAAGCTCTTGAAGCTGCTCTTTCAGTTCTTTCAACTCAGCTGGTGCCATTCGATAAGGAGGAATGGATATGGGCTGAGTGCCCGGCACCAAGTCAATGCCAAAATCAATATCCCTGTCCGGCGGCATGCCCGGCAGGTCCGAGGGGAATACATCTGGGAAGTCCCTCACAACAGGTACAGAATCAATGCTAGGAGACTCAGCTCCCACATCTCTCACAAAAGCTAAGTACGTTAGACACCCTTTTTCAACCATCTTCTGAGCTTTTAAGAACGAAATGACACGGCTAGGGACGAAATCGGCCGAACCCCGCCACTCAATCTGAGAAATACCAGGAATGGCCAACGTAACTGTCTTAGCATGATAGTCCAATATAGCGTGGTACGGAGACAACCAGTCCATACCCAATATAATATCAAAGTCCACCATCCCCAACAATAACAAATCTGCCTGGGTCTCCGGACCCCCAATAGATATAACACAGGATCTATAGACATGATCCACAACAATCGTATCACCCACGGGGGTGGATACATGAACAAGTAAATCAAGACTACCACGAGTCGCACCCAAATGATGTGCAAAATAAGAGGACACGTAAGAATATGTGGACCCCGGATCAAATAGAACAAAGGCATCTCTGTGACAGACATAAATGATACCCGTAATCACTACATCGGAGGTAACTGCATCACGTATGTCAGGGGAGTGCATAGAATCGTGCCCGGCCTCCACCGGATCTCTCCTCGCCTCCGGGGCGACCACGAGAAGACCGACCTCCACCTCTACTAGACCGAGATGGTGCCGAAGAGGAGGGCTGATCCCTCTGCTGAGTCCTGTCCCTACGGAGTCGAGGGCACCGTCTCCTCATGTGGCCAAACTCACCACACTCATAACATGCACCCGGTGCCGGAGAAGGGTACTGAAGGGAACCCCTCGCCGCAGAAGAACCCCGGGCCGAAGAAGTAGGTGCCGCACTCGGGCCGGAAGGGCACTAAGTCGATGACCGACCCTCGCCGAAACCCCCCGTCGACCACGACCACAAGAGCCCCCGCTCTGCTCCGGGCGGCCCGAATGAGAAGGTCCAGACGAGCGACCTCTCGCCCGCTGAGACATGCCCTTAGACGGAGCACCACTTAAACTGCCGGAACCACGAGGCCTCTTGGCCTCCCGCTCCTCTCTCTCTCGGCGACGATCCGCCTCATTGGAGCGTGCCATGTCCACAACCTGCTCAAATGATGATGACAAAACTCTCTCTCTGGTCATAAGAATGCGGATAGAGTAGTTGAGGCCATCAATGAACCTCTTGATCCTCTCCCTCTCAGTGGGGATCATCCATGTGGCATGCCTAGCCAACTGAGTGAATCTAAGCTCATACTGAGTCACAGACATGTCGCCCTGAATCAACCACTCGAACCGGCGACGTAGCTCCTCGCGACGAGACCGAGGTACATATTTCTCTAGAAAGAGAGTAGAGAACTGCTGCCATGTGAGAGGTGCTGCTCCTGCAAGCCTACGCCTCTCAAACTCTTCCCACCAATCAAATGCGGGACCAGTGAACTGAAAGGTAGTAAATGAAACTCCGCTGGACTCAAGAATACCAGCCGTCCGCAACATCCTCTGACACTTATCCAAGAAACCCTAGGCATCCTCGCCCTCAACGCCACTGAAATGGGGTGGCTGAAGTCTACCAAATCTCTCAAGACGACGCCGCTCGTCATCGGGCATAACCTGAACCATATGCTCTGGAGCTGGAGCTGGTGCAGCTGGAGGAATAACCGGTGCAACCACCTGAGCGGGGACAGCCTCTGGCGTCTGAAGTCCCTAAACAACCGGCTCGGGTGTGCGAGCTGCAGGGGTCTGCTGACCACCCCCTGACTGAGATGTCGCTACAGTAGCGGTAGCTGAAACTACCTGAGCCAAACCGGAACACACTGATAATATCTGAGCAAGAGTCTCCTGAAGACCAGGGATAGCAATAGATATAGTCTGGCCCTGAACTTAGGCTGCTGGGGCATCAACCACTGGGGGTTGCTCCTGAACTGGTACAACGGGCGGGTCAGCTGGCACTGGCTCAGCCGCCCTACCTCTACCTCTAGCACGACCGCGCCCACGGCCTCTAACAGGTGGCAATGGAGGTCGTCCACCTCGTCCCGATGCTCGCGTTCTCGCCATCTGCGAGAGAATAGAATATAGAAGTTCAGTTCTCAGAACAACAAGATCGCACGACAGATTTCAAGAAAAGTGAAGTGTTTCCTAAAGGTTCGCAGCCTCCCGAGGATAAGTACAGGCGTCCCCGTACCGATCCACAAGACTCTACTAACCGGCTCAAGACTCATGAGGCCTAGTAAACCTCTGATACCAACTTGTCACGACCCCAAATCCGGTCGTGATGGCGCCCAGCACATTGCTAGGCCAGCCTGACCAATCAACAACAATCACGGAGCCATAAGCTCACTTTATCCAATTTAAGCATATCAAAGTATGAAGCAACAGTAATACATAAATCAAATGGGGAACCAAGTCCCAACACGTGCCAACTCCCATAGACCGAAGGGTCAAGAGTCATGAGCCTCTAATGAACATAGTGTAATAATGGTTTACAAGATACCAAGTGCGGAAAGATATGGCAATACAGAATCAAAAGACAGTAAGAAGGAATATCGGGTCCTGCGGACTCTGCAGCTACCTCGAATATCCTACAGAAGTCGCCTCGAACAGCTACCGGATCAGGTCTGATGAGAGGTACCTGGATCCGCACACAAGGTGCACGGAGTAAAATGAGTACTGCCAGACTCAGTGGTAATAAACAAGGGTAAGACAACGCATATAAGAAATCCACAATAAAGCACTATGTAAAGCTGTAGTCAAATACCCTGTCACAGAATCAATATCAACTGTACCTGTACCAACAAGTACCAGCAAAATAGTATAACAGCTAGCATGTAGCTAAATGCAATGCAATGCATGATATGACTGCTACGGTGCGTAGCCCGATCCAATTTGGGTACCCGTGCTCACTATGGGGGTTCAGACTCCGGAGGGGCTCCTACAGCCCAAGCACAATATTACTGCGGCGTGCATTCCAATCCAACATATACACCGTTGCGGCGCGCAGTCCGATCCACTACCAGTCAGCTAATATGCAAATACAGCCTCGCAGGCTCAAAAGTAGTTTTTGAAAACTCTTTTATCATTTTTCAGTTGAAAATAGAAATATCAAGTTCCAGAGGTTTGGAAATAGCATGATAACAGAAATAGCTACGGACTAGTAGTAAACTAGCATGTCAATATCACCAGACAAAGATAACGATCCTCGCGGAATCCAATAACTGGCTCACGGCCCACATGTATACTCAGCTAATATGGAGATACAGCCTCGCAGGCTCAAAAGTAGTTTTTGAAAACTCTTTTATCATTTTTCAGTTGGAAAACAGTAATATCAAGTTCCAGAGATTGGAATTAGCATAATAACAGAAATAGCTGCGGACTAGTAGTAAACTAGCATGTCTATATGATAAGACAATGATAACAATCCTCGCGGGATCCAATAATTGGCTCACGACCCACAAGTATACTCAACCGCCCAAGAAGGGGGTTCAACGGCTCGAGAATAGCCAATAATACAGTATCAACAGGTCGGACTAATATATAGTCTCCAGCTCATGATCGACCCCGCACTCTCAAGAGTGTGCGTGTCTCGCCGCTATACAGCGTCACAAAGTGGTATACCGGGGTTTCGAACCCGCTGGTCATCACCCACATCTATTACTCACCTCAATACGGCGCGACGACTACTCCGCAATACCCTTGCCACGAGAATCAAGCTCCGCACGCATAGAATCTGATCTAATACAGTAGAAATACAACGAATTAGGCCAATAGGACGACACCCAATCAATACAATTCGATTTACACCAAAAATGGCAAAGTTGCCAAAACCCGACTTTTGGTACGCTTCTGGAAAAATCACGAAAGTTACATATTCGGAATCCTTATCTCGATACGAGTCTAGGCATATAAAATTTACCAAAATCGGACTCCATTTGTCCACTCAAATCAGTGTTTTTCTTCAATTTAGGCCTAGGGCTCAAACCCACTTTTAATCTTCCATTTACAGAAAATTAACCAAGGATTTCATGTTAAAATGATGTAATTAAGCCACAAAACTTACCTCCGACGAAACCCCGATGATTTTCCAGCAATCTCCCGTCAATATCTTCTCTTGGAACTCAAAAATGGAGGTTTTGGGTATGGGGTTCGCGACTGGACTGTCCTGTTATATTAATTCACTGACTACCAGGCGACTCTCTGCGATCGCAGCCCCAGGCTCGCGATCGCGATGAACAAATTCACCAGGCTCCAAAATTACTCTACGCGATCGCGATCGCGACATACTCTACGCGATCGTACTGCTTCATGCCTCAATACTAGGCGATCGCGTGATTCCACCCGCGATCGCACTGCTTCAAGACCCAGACCTACGCGATCGCACACTAAACATCGCGATCGCGATGCACAACCAGTCGACCTTACGCGATCGCATCACTCTTCCAGCGATCGCGAAGAACAAATTTTTCGGCCTCACTCCAATACACTACGCGATCGCAGTCTCAACCTTGCGATCGCAGAGCTTCCCAGCTTTACCCTACGCGATCGCAGACATAGCTTCGCGATCGCGAAGCACGAAAATCCTCTGCACTAATTGCAGCAAAAATAGCAGTGCATTTGGCACAAAATGGGCCGTTTGGACCCCCGAATTCATTCCGAGGCGCTCGGGACCCCAACGAAAACCACCAACATGCTCCAAAACACGATACGAACTTGTTCCAATCATAAAAACACCATCTTATACATCAAAATCACCAATTACACACGGATTTAAGCCTAAATTCCTTAAAACTTTCCGAAATATACATTCGATCAAAAACGCGACCAAACGACTTCCGAATGACCTGAAATTTTGCAGGCACATCCAAAATCACCTAACGGAGCTACTGCAACTGTCGGAATTCCATTCCGACTCCCGGATCAAAATCTCACCTACCGTTTGGATTTCGCCAAAATTCAACCTTAGCCAATTCAAGCCTATTTCTACACCGGACCTCCAAATTCAATTCCGATCGCTCCCCTAAGTCACAAATCACCTTCCGGAACTAACCAAATCATCGGAATCTGATTCCGAGCCCTCTAACTAAATAGTCAACTCCGGGTTGACTTTCCTTATTCAAGTTTCCTTCAAAAAGGCTATATGCCTCATTTTCAATCCAATTCACTCCTAACTCACCCGATAGACTCTAACACTGATATAAAAGCATAAAACATATAATTACAACATAACGGGGTGGTAATTCCCGTGACGACGGGCCGGGTCGTCACAGATACCTTATTTCAGACTGGTTGACATAAGTCAAGTAGTCTAGACTAATGTGATATGGACTATGTCGGAAAATGGCACAAATTGTGTAGCAGAGAGCATCAGAGTATGCTCCAACAGAGTAGTTGTACCCAGGACCAGCAGACGACTGGTAGGCATTGCTTTGACGACTGGTAGGTATTGCTTTGTCAGTTGGGTCTTCGTGGCGGATATCAGTGTAGAGGTTTCTACCATTGATTCAGTTCCGGTATTGAGGAACTTTGTAGGATGCGTTTCTTGTGGCCGAGCTTGAGGCTATATATATATTTATTGTAATGAGCAATTTGACTCGATGTGCATTTCCTTTTGCGAGATTTATGCGTGAATCGGGTGGCACGCCGCCACGGGTTATTTGGATCGGGTGGCACGCTGCCATGGGTATGTTATTTGGATCGGGTGGCACGCCGCCACGGGTATGTCATTGGAGCGAGTTGCACGCCGCAACAGAATATTGTGAAAGTATAGTTAGTTATAAGCTACCTGGTATACAATACTTCCTCGCTTCCGAGGAAAAGACCGTTTTGAGTATCGCTTGGCGAATGGCACATCGGTTGTGTCCTTTCAGGATTTAATAGCATACGTTAATTGTTTCACCGTGGGTGAGGTTGATTGCGTGGGTTCAAGACCTAGATCCGTGCGTGGCTAACCGTTTTGAGCTTAGTGGCTTGAGGTGCTTCATGAGTAATAACGTTGGGATAGAATCACGAATCGTGGCAAGGCCACGTGATGTTATGACCTCTCGAGGAGGATTCAGGGTACTCTATTTCTATAATGTGAGACGCGATCTCAGTTCTATATTATGATGGCACAGAGGGATTAAATTGCATCTCTATTTGCTGGAGACAGTCATCATGATTTGAGTTGTCATGATTCGAGTGTGTGCAGACGTTTCTATTGGAGCCTATGTTGTGCTCGTCACGGCATAGGCCGGTGGTTGAGATGTCATGTCACCAGTGTGGTGTGTTATGATCGAAATGACCGTCGGAGTCATTAATGAATACGAGCATATTGGATCTTAGCTTGTTAGAAAGGTAAAAATCGAGGTTTGGCTCCGAAACCTATCGTGGTATCCGTTTTAAAAAAAAGGGGAAATAGATTCACAAATGGTTAACCTGAGAGATGGGTTCGGTATATCGCGTGCTTCAGCTGCCGTGGGCAGGATATGGAGGTGTTGGAATCAGACTCTATCTAACGAAAGAGGTTTTCAGCTAGTATTTGGTTATTGTGGCCAATTGTTATGATTAGAAACTATCGTCTCGAGTGTTTGGGTTGTTGATACATCATATGATCTCACCCGGAGTAGTGAATATGGGTTATTGCAGTGGATTCGAGTGTATCCTAAGTATAGGCATGGGATTAGCATTTGGCATATGATTTCAGAAAGTGCAATGTGATTTATGGTTCAGATGGTCTGTGAAATTCTGACTATATGGTGTTTTCGGATTTATGTGAGATAAGGTGACGTATGATCGCCCGGATATATAATTATTAAGGTCATTCGGCTATTGGGTTGCTTCTAGTACAACTTTGAGTCCGCTCGAGGACGAGCGTTTGTGTAAGTTGGGGAGAATGTAACGACTCGGCCCGTCGTTACGGGAATTACCACCCTGTTACCTTGCATTAACATATCTTATGCTTCTATATCAGTGTTAGAACCTATCGAGTGAGTTAGGAGTGAATTGAATTGAAAATGAAGCAAATAGCATGTTTGAAGGAAGTTTGATTATGGAAAGTCAACCTAGAGTTGACTATCGAGTTAGAGTGCTTGGAATCAGATTCTGATGATTCGACTAGTTTCGGGGGATCATTTATGACTTAGGAGAGCAATCGGAATTGAATTCGGAGGTCCGGTGTAGTTTTAGGCTTGAATTGGCGAAGGTTGAATTTTGGCAAAACCGGATGGGAGGTAAGATTTCGATCCGGGGGTCGGAATGGAATTCCGACAATTTCTGTAGCTTCGTTATGTAATTTTGGATATGTCCGCAAATTTTAAGGTCATTCGGACGTCGTTTGATCGAGTTTTGGATTGAATGTTAGTTTTGAAAGTTTTGAAAAAACTTAGGCTTGAATCCGTGTGTAATTGGCGATTTTGATGTTTAGGATGGTGTTTTATGATTGGAACAAGTTCGTATCGTGTTTTGGAGTATGTTGGTGGTTTTCGTTGGGGTCCCGGGGGCCTCGGGAGGATTTCGGACCATCAATCGGGCATTTTGAACTTGGAAAGGTCTGCTGTAAATTGCAGGTTGGTGCAGCAGGCATTAAGCCTTCGCGTTCGCGTGGCCCAGGTCGCGTTCGCGAAGGCAGGGGCTGGCTAAGGCATCGCGTTCGCGATCAGGCCGTCGCGTTCGCGTAGGCAAGGTTGGACGAAGCTTCGCGTTCGCGTGAAGGATGGACGCGTTCGCGTACAATAAATCCGGCAGCTGGGAGAATTGAACTTCGCGGACACGTGATAGGGCGTCGCATTCGCGATGAAGTAATCGATCAAGCCATCGTGTTCGCGTAGAGTTATATTCCCAGGCAGTGAGTTTAATTGCAGAACAGAGGGCTCGCGGGTTTCACACCCCAAAACACCTTTTTTGAGCCCTAGAGAGAAGAAATCACGGGAAAACGCTGGGAAATCATCGGGTATTCATCGGAGGTAAGTTTCTTGACTCAAAAACATCATTTTATGGTAGAATTAACATCCATCTTCATGAATTTTGGTAGAAATTATGAAGGATTGTGGCCTAGATATTGAAAACGAAAATTTGGGTTTTGAAAGGCCAATCGAACTCCGATTTTGGTAAATTTTATATGTATGGACTCGTGGCGAGACGAGGGTTCCGGAAATATGAGTTTCGAAATTTTTCGAGATGTGGGCCCGGGCTCGGGTTTTGCAAATTTCGTGATTTTTCATATTTTTCGAGTTCTTTCGATTGGGTTATGTTCCATTAGCATATTTTGATATATTTGTGCTGATTTGTGCTAGTTTTGACGGGCGTGGATGCCGATTCGAGGAGCTAAGGCGTCACAGGCATGAGTTTTCGCCTGTTCGAGGTGGGTAATACTTGTAAATGATGTCCTAAGGGTTAGTAAACCCCGGACTTGCACATCTTAGTGCTGTGTTGAGGTGACTTGCACGCCGGATAACGGGCATGGGGTAGAGCACCATTGGGGATCGTGACTTGGTCCATCCCGCGTAATAAATAATAACACCTAATTGCTGAAATGAATTGGACTAATTATCATGCTAGGGCTTCGTGCCGATTATTTGAATCCTTCAGGGATTGGTATCATTGTTTTGATAACACTGTGCATATTTTATTCTAAATTTAAGGTTTAAAAATGGTATTTTGCTATTCAGCATTTTTATAAGGTTATGAAAAACTTGAACAAGGTCTTAATAACATTTTTAGCTGTGAGCTAACATGATATTGTTGCCCGTAGGGCTTCCTTGATTATTTGTTAGACTGATTGGGGCTTAGGGCCATATGTTAGGGCATGACAATTTATGTGAGCATATGCATACACATGCATGGATCGGACTGCACGCTGCAGTGGTATACGGATCGGGCTGCGCGCCGCAGCAGGTGTGATATTAATATCGTGCTTGGGCTGTAGGAGCCCCTCCGGAGTCCGAACCCCCACAGTGAGCACGGGTACCCAAATTGGATCGGGCTACACGCCGTAGCGGTCATATGCATTGCATGGCATACATACATTAGTTTACGTGTACTACGTGGCATAACATTCAACACTCATACATTACTGGCACACATGCATTAGTTGCCTTATTGACCAGATCTCCTGGTGTAAATTGATAAGGAGTGCTGAGCCCGAGGGGCTGATTTGTGTGCGGACTTGCACTGCTTGAGATTGTATCCAAGTATTGGTATATTATCATGAAAGAAAGTAGCTAAAAATTTTGATTTCTAAATAATCTACTCACATATGCTGGAAAAGGATAAAAAGATAGTTCTGTATTGTGTAGCATGAGATAGTGCCTATCGTGGTTTTCTTCTCTTCAGCATTATTTACTTTTATTACTGCTGAGTTGGAAGTACTCACACCCGACTCCCTGCACCTTGTGTGCAGATCCAGGTACATCACAGTGGAGCTAATTCTATTGCGGCTCTGGAGTGCTTTTGGACAATCGAGGTAGCTGCCAGCGTTCGCAGGACCTGATTCTCCAGTTTGTCTGTATTTTGTTCTGATCATCCCGCACTTGTGCACAGTTATATTCACTATTTACACTTTGTATACTCTGTAGAGGCTCATGACTCTTGACCCTTCGGTCTTTGGGAGTTGCACTATGTTGGGACTTGGTTCCCTGTTTCGATATATCCATCTCTGTTGCTTTATAATCGTTATGCTTAAATGGGATAAGGCGAGCTCATAGCTCTATGATAGTTGTTTATTGGTCGGGCTGGCCTAGCAGCGTGCTGGGCGCCATCACGATCGGATTTGGGGTCGTGACAGTCGGCCTTGTAAGGGGTTTTCACTATACAATGGTTCTAGTTTTTCTTGGATTATTTTAACTGTATTTATTGAAAAAATTAATTCTATTTTATTAGTATCTTCTTTTTCATTTTCTAATTTTTGTGTTATTTTCTCACTTCCTTTTATCCAATCAATTGTTTTTCTTTTCTTTTTTAGAACTCTTTTTGCTCCTATTTTTTGTTTGCATGGTGTTGTAAACCACCAATGTGTTTTAGTTATTACATGTGGGTATAGTTTATCTAAGAATGGTATTCCTAGTAAAATATCTCTTGTGGGTAATTCAAAATTGTATATTTCTTCTATAGTGAGTATTTTATCCCATATTTGTATTTTTATATTTTTTGATTTGTGGGTAATTATGCTTCCTTCGTTGTTAAATCCTGTTACTGGTAAGGGTGTTCTAAGTTTTTCCCATTTCTCTTCTGGTAGGCAATTATATCTACATAAATTTACTTCTGATCCCGTGTCTATTATAGGTGTGTAGTATCTATTGTAGTATCCTTCCACTATTATTTTTACTAGTATATGTATTTTCATATTTATAATATAGTTCTTTTTATTGTTACTTTCTTATTTTCATAATGTATGATTAGTTGTTCATTATCTAAGTTGTATGGTTTAACTTTTTCTAGCCATTTTATTCCTAATATAATATTTTTATCTCCCTGATATATTTTAAATCTTATTATCATAATTATTCCTCCTATAATTATTTCTTTTTCCGCTATTTCTTCACTAGTTATCATTCCTTTAGGTAATTTGGGGTATAATTTTTCACTAGTTTGTATCTCATCTTCTGTGATTAATTCTCTTGTTATATAGTTTTCTTCTTGTCCTGTATTTATTAGTATCAAGTATTTTCTTCCATTCGTTACTCCTGTTATGTAATAATGATGTAACGACCCGGCCGGTCGTTTTAGAAAATTACGCCCCGATCCCCAATTTAACTGTTCCCCTAAGTTCATTTCTATTATTGTGGTTTGTCGGGAGAGTCGGTTCTGAAATTTGTAGCATTTTGGGACACTTAGTCCCTAAATGAGAGCTTTAAAGTTAGAAATGGTCCGTAGACGGAACAGTGTTAAGATGACCTCGGAACGGAAATCCGATGGTTCCATTAGCTCCGTTAGGTGATTTCGGGGTTGGGAGCACGTTCGGAATGTATTTTGGAGGTCCGTAGCTCAATTAGGCTTGAAATGCCGAAGATTGAAATTTTGGCGAATCCGAATGATAGGTGAGATTTTGATCCTGGGGTCGGAATGGAATTCTGACAATTTCTGTAGCTTCATTATGTGATTTTGGATATGTCTGCAAATGTTCAGGTCATTCGGACGTCATTTGGTTGGGTTTTTGATTAAATGCGTGTTTTGGAAGTTTTAGAAGAACTTAAGCTTGAATTCGATGTAATTTGATGGTATTGGCGTTGTTTGATGCATGTCGATGATTGGAACAAGTTTGCATGATGTTTTAGGAGGTGTTAGTATTTTTGGTTGAGGTCCCGGGCCTCGGGGTGATTTCGGATGGTTAACGGGAACTTTTGAAGTTGGAAAACTTCATAATAGGCGAAGATGTAAAGGAGTGTGCACAAGACCTCACTTTAAACGATCATATCTACCTTTATTTAAAGAGTTGTGTGAGCTACAACCTATCAAATTAAAGCCCTTTGAGTCTAGTTTCCAACGCAACAAACCGTTCGTCATTTGGAGGTGCATACAGAACGTTATGACTATTTTTCTGGGCATGTGTCAGTAGCGCGACCTTAGCGCGGGAGCGCTAGTAGCCCGCGCTAATGGATTATTGTCTGCCTCAACCCGCGCTAATTAGCGCCGGCGCGCTAGTAGCAGGCCCCTAAATACCCCAAGACCGGGTATAGAGAGTTCCAAAGTCATTTTTGGGGCAAGGGCTTGCTCTCTCAAGAGGAATCCGTCCTACTCTTCATTTCTATGATCCAAGGTAAGATTTTTGGAGTATTTTGAGTTGATTACATTTCTAGCCCAGTACTGCGATCGCGTAGGGTTAAATGTTCAGGCAGTGAGTTAAATTGCAGAACAGAGGACTCACGGGTTCATATACCAAAAAACATAATTTTGAGCCCTAGAGAGAAGAAATCACGGGAAAATGCTGGGAAATCATCGGGTATTCATCTGAGGTAAGTTTCTTGACTCAAAAACATCATTTTATGGTAGAATTAACATCAATCTTCATGAATTTGGGTAGAAATTGTGAAGGATTGTGGCCTAGATATTGAAAACGAAAATTTGGGTTTTGAAAGTCCAATCGAACTCCGATTTTGGTAAATTTTATATGTATGGACTCGTGGCGAGACGAGGGTTCTGGAAATATGAGTTTCGAAATTTTTCGAGATGTGGGCCCGGGGCTCGGGTTTTGCAAATTTCGTGATTTTTGATATTTTTCGAGTTCATTCGATTGGGTTATGTTCCATTAGCCTATTTTGATATATTTGTGCTGATTTGTGCTAGTTTTGACGTGCGTGGATGCCGATTCGAGGAGCTAAGGCGTCGAGGGCATGAGCTTTCGTCGGTTCGAGGTGGGTAATACTTGTAAATGATGTCCCGAGGGTTAGTAAACCCCGGACTTGCACATCTTAGTGCCGTGTTGAGGTGACTTGCACGCCGGATAACGGGCGTGGGGTAGAGCACCATTGGGGATTGTGACTTGGTCCATCCCGCATAATAAATAATAACACCTAATTGTTGAAATGAATTGGACTAATTATCATGCTTGGGCTTCGTGCCGATTATTTGGATCCTTCAGGGATTGGTATCATTGTCTTGATAACACTGTGCATATTTTATTCTAAATTTAAGGTTTTAAATGGTATTTTGCTATTCAACATTTTTATAAGGTTATGAAAAACTTGAACAAGGTCTTAATAACATTTTTTTTAGCTGTGAGCTAATATGATATTGTTGCCCGTAGGCTTTCTTGATTATTTGTTAGACTGATTGGGGCCGAGGGCCATATGTTAGGGCATGACAATTTATGTGAGCATATGCATACACATGCATGGATCGGACTGCACGCTGCAGTGGTATACGGATCGGGCTGCGCGCCGCAGCAGGTGTGATATTAATATCGTGCTTGGGCTGTAGGAGCCCCTCCGGAGTCCGAACCCCCACAGTGAGCACGGGTACCCAAATTGGATCGGGCTACACGCCGTAGCGGTAATATGCATTACATTGCATGGCTACATTGGTTTGCGTGTACTACGTGGCATAACATTCGGCACTCATACATTACTGGCACACATGCATTAGTCGCCTTATTGACCAGATCTCCTGGTGTAAATTGATAAGGAGTGCTGAGCCCGAGGGGCTGATTTGAGTGCAGACTTGCACTGCTTGAGAGTGTATCCAGGTATTGGTATATTATCATGGAAGAAAGTAGCTAAAAATCGAGATTTCTAAATAATCTACTCACATATGCTAGAAAGGGATAAAAAGATAGTTTTGTATTGTGTAGCATGAGATAGTGCCTATCGTGGTTTTCTTCCCTTCAGCATTATTTACTTTTATTACTGCTGAGTTGGAAGTACTCACACCCGACTCCCTGCACCTTGTGTGCAGATCTAGGTACATCATAGCAGGGCTGATTCTATTACGGTTCGGGAGTGCTTCTGGACAATCGAGGTAGCTGCCAGCGTTCGCAGGACCTGATTCTCCAGTTTGTCTATATTTTGTTCTGACCATCCCACAGTTGTGCACAGTTATATTCGCTATTTACACTTTGTATACTCTGTAGAGGCTCATGACTCTTGACCCTTCGGTCTAAGGGAGTTGGTATGCGTTGGGACTTGGTTCCCCTATTTCGATATATCCATCACTGTTATTTTACAATTGTTATGCTTAAACGGGATAAGGCGAGCTCATAGCTCTATGATTGTTGTTGATTGGTCGGGCTAGCCTAGCAGCGTGCTGGGTGTCATCACGACCGGTTAGTAGGTCGTGACAAGTTGGTATCAGAGCCTAGGTTAACAGGTCTCGCGAGTCTTGAGCCGGTTAGTAGAGTCTTGTGGATCGGTACGGGGATGACTGTACTTATCCTCGGGAGGCTGCGAACCTTTAGGAAACACTCCACACTTCTTGGAATTCTTATCGTGCGTACTTGATTCAGATTGAGATATACCATTTCTAAACTCCTTCCGCATGTCTGAGTACGCTTCGAGCGCTCAGTAATATAATTGACTTATGGCTTGCGATTCCCCGGTCGAGGGGCGAGATATAATATCCGTGAATTCATGTTTGGCCAGTCGGGAGGACTCGAGGCCAGATCCTTGTCTATGGCTTGAGCACCAAGGTACTAATTTCGCGAGCCAGTATTATGAAGTTCATACGATCGGTATTGATCTTTATTGTGATTTGATATGTAGCCCTAGCTATGGGCGTGAGAAATATTTCCATCGCCTCTTAATTGGAAGGTAAAGTGCCTTACGTGTAGTGGAACGAGTTCAAACTCAGGAAGACTAAAATGATTATGCTATGTGTATCGTGGTGGAAGGTATTGTGATGAAATGCTAAATTGAGGCGAGGTAGGTGGATTGATTCTCATGTGTAATTGAAAGGTAGTTGATATGTGTTATGATTCGAGCAGGTACAACGCATGTTCATGTACCAATTATGATAATATGAATTGTGTAGTATTGAGATTTAATGTTGTTGAAATACATTGTGATGTCTTGTTGAGCTGTGAATGTATTGCTAGGATGGTTTTGGTGATTCTCTGGCAGGTGGATAGGCCAAATTACAAAGGACACTCTGCCGAAAGTTTTGGAAAATTTGGGACTTAGAAAGATTTCTGTCACCTTAAGAGAGTGGGCTTATTGGTGGCGTGTGTATAAATGCAAGAATTGCAGAAGGGTTAAGGTCTCTGATGATTCAAGTCTCTATCAAGGCTTGTAAATGACTTAGTTTAATCTCATTGTAACATTTCGGCATCACTTGAGTAATAATGACATGAGTGGTTAAAAGTGCTTTGATGAATGGCTTCGAGCTAAGTTGGGGAGGTTGCTATTGATTAACTAATTGCATTGTGCTATGTTAATTCTGTCTCTAAGTATGTTGGGAAGATTCTGACAAGGTTATGGCGCTTCGTAGATGTGAAGAAATACTAGGATGTTTTGAACTACTGTTGGTAGAGAATGTTCGGTGTATAGAAAGGAAAGATGGCTCATTGTATCCGTAAGTAATCATGTTCTGCGATGTCAGAGTTCTAACAAAACACGAGTGGTTCTACTCAATGGGACAGTTGAATTACAGCTGAATAAGGGTGAATGATGCCCGAGAATGGATTTGCAGTGTTCAAGATTTTGCTTGTAACAGTCAGGTGCCTTAAGATTTGTGTATGTGGCTAAAGATGGCGGTTTCGTTAGAGAAGATCAAGGCTTGTGTTATATCATGTGAAGGATGGGATTCTACGTATCCGTATTGGGAAGTAATGATAACAATTTAAAAATCGCGGGAAGTTCATCAAAATAAAGTGTGGTAGAATGTGGTACTTTTGGGAAACATTGAGAGAGTATTCAGTG
The DNA here is from genome assembly GCA_032618575.1 of Nicotiana noctiflora. Lineage (NCBI taxonomy): Eukaryota > Viridiplantae > Streptophyta > Magnoliopsida > Solanales > Solanaceae > Nicotiana > Nicotiana noctiflora. Next base: position 38,460 of record JASVEL010002020.1, on the reverse strand, counting down.
GCCTATGGGTCTTAGACCGTGTGGTCTTGTGTACGAGTCTTGTGTGGTAAAAAGTGTTGAGGCATTGTCGTACTACAGTAAAGACTGATATGAAATTAGAGATGAATCAGGAAAGGAAACTGGGTAAATGGAACAACTTGTTAATAAACTGAAGCGGTATGATAAGGAATACGATTAATTCATGGTATGTGTTTGAAGTGATGAGTCTTGCGGATATTGTGCAGCAAAGCTCTTGAGTGCTGGCAGTTGTGTAACTTGATATGGGTATAAGGACTCAGCCCCTGGCGGTTTAATTTATGCAATGTAATTGGGAGAAAGAGTTTGCGATGTGTTATACCGTAGTTTGAAAATGAGTGTATTTTTCCTGTTGGTATGCAAGGCTGGGAATGTGTAACGAGTTTTCTCTATATGGGATCTTGAAAGCCCTTGACAAGTTGAGTGCGCCGATGTTTGCAGCGTAGGAAAGGAATATGAATTTCCATGTTATCTTAGGGTGGTGTGGCATATGTGATGTGTGATGGAAAGTTGATAATGGTATATTATAGGTTTTGAGATCAGTTCATAATATATGGGAAGTCAATAAAATTATTGAGCAGCGCGGACAGCTGCAGGTGAATTAAGAATTGATCTTTCTGATGATTTAAGAAAATGGTACTGCTATTCTAGTAATTTGGCAGGGAATATGGTCCAAAAGGGACAAGGTAATGTAAACTGATAATATCTAATGGCATGGTGGTATTCTCTTGTGGGATCGACTGTAATAATTGAGTCGTCGATGGCATAGTGAAATTTTTGAATGGCTTTCGTGGAACGAATGGGCGCTTGATATGCGTTATGTATTCGTACGGTGGAGTGTTGAACCAGATATAGCGATTCATGTGTTATATATGTGTTGGAGACTAGAAGTTCTCGTAATCCGCCTATGCAGTGGTTGTATATCGTGTGTATCAGCACCGTTTAGCTCTTAGCTTGATATGATGAATTTGGGTTATGATACCTTATTTCAGACTGGTTGACATAAGCCAGGTCATCTAGACTAATGTGATATGGGCTATGTCGGAAAATGGCACAAATTGCGTAGCAGAGAACATCAGAGTATGCTCCAACAGAGTAGTTGTACACAGGACCAGCGGACGGCTGGTAGGCATTGCTTTGTCAGTTGGACCTTAGTGGCGGATGTCAGTGTAGAGGTATCTACCATTGATTCAGTTCCAGTATTGAGAAACGTTGTCAGATGCGTTTCATGTGGCCGAGCTTGAGGCTATATATATATATATATATATATATATATATATATATATATATATATATATATATATATATATATATATATGTTTGCTGTAATGAGAAAATTCGACTCGATATGCATTTCCTTTTTGCGAGATTTATGCGTGGATCGGGTGGCACGCCGCCACGGGTTATTTGGATCGGGTGGCATGCCGCCACATGTATGGTATCTGGATCGGGTGCCACGCCGCCACGGGTATGTCATTGGAACGGGTTGCACGCCGCAACAGAATATTGTGAAAATATAGTTAGTTATATGCTACCTGGTATACAATACTTCCTCGCTTCTGAGGAAAAGTCCATTTTGAGTATCGCTTGGCGAATGGCACATCGGTTGTGTCCTTTCAGGATTTAATAGCATACGTTAATTGTTTCACTGTGGGTGAGGTTGATTGCTTGGGTTCAAGACCTAGATATGTGCGTGGCTAACCGTTTGTGCTTAGTGGCTTGAGGTGCTTCATGAGTAATAATGTTGGGATAGAATCACGAGTCTTGGCAAGGCCACGTGATGTTATGACCTCTCGAGAAGGATTCAGGTACTCTATTTCTACAATGCGAGACGCGATCTCAGTTCTATGTTATGATGGCACAGAGGAATTGAATTGCAGCTCTTTTGCTGGAGACAGTTATCATGATTTGAGCTGTCATGATTCGAGTGTGTGCAGACGTTTCTATTGGAGCCTATGTTGTGCTCGTCACGGCTTAGGCCGGTGGTTGAGATGTCATGTCACTAGTGTGGTGTGTTATGATCGAAATGACCGTTGGAGTTATTAATGAATACGAGCATATTGGATCTTAGCTTGTTAGAAAGGTAAAAATCGAGGTTTGGCTCCGAAACATTTTGTGGTACCAGTTTTAAAAGGGAAATAGATTCACGAATGGTTAACCTGAGAGATGGGTTCGGTATATCGCGTGCTTCAGCTGCCGTGGGCAGGATATGGAGGTGTTGGAATAAGACTCTATCTAATGAAAGAGGTTTTCAGCTAGTATTTGGTTATTGTGGCCAGTTGTTATGATTAGAGACTATCGTCTCGAGTGATTGGGTTGTCGATACATCATATGATCTCACCCGGAGTAGTGAATATGGGTTATTGCAGTGGATTCGAGTGTATCCTGAGTATAGGCATGGGATTTGCAATTGGCATATGATTTCGGAAAGTACAATGTGATTTATGGTTCAGATGGTCTGTGAAATTTTGACTATATGGTGTTTTCGGACTTATGTGAGATAGGGTGATGTATGATACCCTGAAATTATGCATGGTAAGGTCATTAAGCTATTGGGTGGCTTCTAGTACAACTCTGAGTCCGCTCGAGGACGAGCATTTGTTTAAGTTGGGGAGAATGTAACGACCCGGCCCGTTGTTACGGGAATTTCCACCCCGTTACCTTGCATTAACATATCTTATGCTTCTATATCAGTGTTAGAACCTATCGGGTGAGTTAGGAGTGAATTGAATGGAAAATGAAGCAAATAGCATGTTTGAAGGAAGTTTGAATATAGAAAGTCAACCTAGAGTTGACTATTGAGTTAGAGTGCTCGGAATCGGATTCTGATGATTCGACTAGTTTCGGGGGATCATTTATAACTTAGGAGAGCAATCAGAATTGAATTTGGAGGTCCGGTGTAGTTTTAGGCTTTAATTGGCGAAGGTTGAATTTTGGCGAAATCCGAACGGTAGGTGAGATTTTGATCCGGGGGTCGGAATGGAATTCCGACAATTCCTGTAGCTTCGTTATGTGATTTTGGATATGTCTGCAAATTTTCAGGTCATTCGGACGTCGTTTGATCGGGTTTTGGATTGAATGTTAGTTTTGAAAGTTTTGAAGAAACTTAGGCTTAAATCCGTGTGGAAATGGTGATTTTGATGTTTAGGATGATGTTTTTATGATTGGAACAAGTTCGTATCGTGTTTCGGAGTATGTTGGTGGTTTTCGTTCGGGTCCCGGGAGCCTCGAGATGAATTCGGGGGTCCAAACGGACCAATTTGTGCCAAAGGCACTGCTATTTCTGCTGCAATAAATGCAGAGAATTTTTGTGCTTCGCGATCGCGAAGCTATGTATGCGATCGCGTAAGAGGAGGATGTTGAGCTCTGCGATCGCGTAGGGCAAAGCTGGGAAGCTCTGCGATCGCAAGGTTGAGTCTGCGATCGCGTAGTGTATCGGAGTAAGGCCGGAAAATTGTTCTTCGTGATCGCGGGAAGAGAGATGCGATCGCGTAAGGTCGACTGGTTGTGCATCGCGATCGCGGGTGTATTGATGCGATCGCGTAGGGTCGCTAAGTGGGTCACTGCGATCGCGTCCATGTTCACGCGATCGCGTAGAGGAAAAGTTGACAGCCCAGGATTTGTGCATCGCGATCGCGAGCCCAGTGCTGCGATCGCGTAGGGTTAAATGTTCAGGCAGTGAGTTAAATTGCAGAACAGAGGGCTCACGGGTTCATATACCAAAAAACATAATTTTGAGCCCTAGAGAGAAGAAATCACGAGAAAACGCTGGGAAATCATCGGGTATTCATTGGAGGTAAGTTTCTTGACTCAAAAACATCATTTTATGGTAGAATTAACATCAATCTTCATGAATTTGGGTAGAAATTGTGAAGGATTGTGGCCTAGATATTGAAAACGAAAATTTGGGTTTTGAAAGGCCAATCGAACTCCGATTTTGGTAAATTTTATATGTATGGACTCGTGGCGAGACGAGGGTTCTGGAAATATGAGTTTCGAAATTTTTCGAGATGTGGGCCCGGGGCTCGGGTTTTGCAAATTTCGTGATTTTTGTTATTTTTCGAGTTCTTTCGATTCGGTTATGTTCCATTAGCCTATTTTGATATATTTGTGCTGATTTGTGCTAGTTTTGACGTGCGTGGATGCCGGTTCGAGGAGCTAAGGCGTCGAGGGCATGAGTTTTTGTCGGTTCGAGGTGGGTAATACTTGTAAATGATGTCCTGAGGGTTAGTATACCCCGGACTTGCACATCTTAGTGCTGTGTCGGGGTGACTTGCACGTCGGATAATGGGCGTGGGGTAGAGCACCATGGGGGATTGTGACTTGGTCCGTCCCGCGTAATAAATAATAACACCTAATTGTTGAAATGAATTGGACTAATTATCATGCTTGGGCTTCGTGCCGATTATTTGGATCCTTCGGGGATTGGTATCATTGTCTTGATAACACTCTGTGCATATTTTATTCTAAATTTAAGGTTTTAAATGGTATTTTGCTATTCAGCATTTTTATAAGGTTATGAAAAACTTGAACAAGGTCTTAATAACATTTTTTTAGCCGTGAGCTAATATGATATTGTTGCCCGTAGGGCTTTCTTGATTATTTGCTAGACTGATTGGGGCCGAGGGCCATATGTTAGGGCATGACAATTTATGTGAGCATATGCATACACATGCATGGATCGGACTACACGCCGCAGTGGTATACGGATCGGGCTGCGCGCCGCAACAGGTGTGATATTAATATTGTGCTTGGGCTGTAGGAGCCCCTCCGGAGTCTGAACCCCCACAGTGAGCACGGGTACCCAAATTGGATCGGGCTACACGCCGTAGCGGTCATATGCATTGCATGGCATACATACATTGGTTTACGTGTACTACGTGGCATAACATTCAGCACTCATACATTACTGGCACACATGCATTAGTTGCCTTATTGACCAGATCTCCTGGTGTAAATTGATAAGGAGTGCTGAGCCCGAGGGGCTGATTTGAGTGCGGACTTGCACTGCTTGAGAGTGTATCCAGTATTGGTATATTATCATGAAAGAAAGTAGCTAAAAATCGAGATTTCTAAATAATCTACTCACATATGCTAGAAAGGGATAAAAAGATAGTTTTGTATTGTGTAGCATGAGATAGTGCCTATCGTGGTTTTCTTCCCTTCAGCATTATTTACTTTTATTACTGCTAAGTTGGAAGTACTCACACCCGACTCCCTGCACCTTGTGTGCAGATCTAGGTACATCATAGCAGGGCTGATTCTATTACGATTCGGGAGTGCTTCTAGACAATCGAGGTAGCTGCCAGCGTTCGCAGGACCCGATTCTCCAGTTTGTCTATATTTTGTTCTGACCATCCCACACTTGTGTACAGTTATATTCGCTATTTACACTTTGTATACTCTATAGAGGCTCATGACTCTTGACCCTTCGGTCTATGGGAGTTGGTATGCGTTGGGACTTGGTTCCCCTGTTTCGATATATCCATCACTGTTATTTTTACAATTGTTATGCTTAAATGGGATAAGGCGAGCTCATAGCTCTATGATTGTTGTTGATTGGTCGGGCTGGCCTAGTAGTGTGCTGGGCGCCATCACGACCGGATTTGGGGTCGTGACATGCACGTCTTGGGTAGAGGATTTCAGTATCATTTTACCTTGAAACTGCATATTGCTATTTTTATAAAATTTTCCGCACTTATTTAATTAAGGTTATGGTTTTGTTGATAAATTGAATAAGAATTATTGCTAAAAACAGGATAGTGCGAATAAAGTGGCTTGCCTAGCTACCACGAGTAGGCGCCATCACGATCCCGATGTTGGGAAAAATCCGGGTCGTGACACCCAGCCTAGCCGGAGTCCACCCCGTATTTCATGTCTCTATGCTTTGGAGATACCATGGTAACCCATCGCACGTGTTGGATTTAACTTCTGTTCAGCTAGACGAGGATCCGTCTTATGTCGAGGAGCCAGTGGCCATTTTAAATAGGCAAATAAGAAAGCTAAGATCAAAGAACATTGCTTCAGTGAAGGTCCAGTGGCGGGGTCAGCCAGCCGAGAAAGCGACTTGGGAGAGCGAGCAGGATATGCGCAACCAGTACCCTCATCTTTTCACTACTCCATGTATGCTCTCTATGCTCGATCGAGGACGAACGAATCTTTTAAGTGTGGGAAGATGTAACGACCCGGCCGGTCATTTTAGAAAATTACGCCCCGATCCCCAATTTAACTGTTCCCCTAAGTTCATTTCTGCTATTGTGGTTTGCCGGGAGGGTCGGTTCTGGAATTTGGAGTGTTTTGGGACACTTAGTCCCTAAATAGGAGCTTAAGGTTGGAAAATGGCCCATAGTCGGAATAGTGTTAAGACGACCTCGGAACGGAAATCCGATGGTTCCATTAACTCCGTTAGCTGATTTCGGGGTTGGGAGCGCGTTCGGAATGTATTTTGGAGAACCATATAATTCATTTTTAATTGTATCTGCTTCTTATAATCTGTCTTGTTTATTACTATTATTACTACAATTTTTAGTACTAGCTCTGATACCAAATTGGGGGGTTGGGTCGGGTATAGCTCCGATTAGCTCTGTTATAGGTCGTTTAGATTGATTAGATTGATTACTTACTAACTGTGTTAGTAATTGATTAGATTTTTGATTCATTGCTGGTTAAATGCTAAATTATAATTTTCTTTAGCTAAAGTTTTTAATAACAGTAATTTTTCTATATTTTTATTTAATGATTCTATGTGTGTGATTTTTTTAGTTTGCATATAATTATCTAAATCATTTTTCATATTTTGTTCGGTTTTAGTTATTTCAAGCATAGTTTCCGTCCAATAATTTAAATATTCGTAATTTATCATATCTTAGTCTGTTTCAGGTTCTGAATCCCATGTATTAGTGTAGTCATAATTATATACTCTTTCTAGTTCGTCATTATTATAGGCTTCTTCTAGTTCTTCTAGCTCTTTACTCCATTCTTGGTTAATTATTTCTGTTAAAAACTAGATTTTCATATTCTTGAATCTGATTCCATATATGTTTTCTAATTTCAGGTTCGGTTATCTTTCTAAGTGCATAAAAGATTAATATCTTATAATTATCTGTCATTTCGTCTAGTAGGTATGTTATCATTATTTCATGTATCGCTATTATTCTTATGATATTCCTTCAAATCTTCTTACTTTACTATCATATTCATCATATAATAATAGGATATAAAGAACAATTTTTCTGGTCACTGCCATGGCCCTTTGCTCTAACTATTTACCCTAGCAATATCCTCAACTGCTGGTACTCCCCTAAACGGCATCTCCTCGCCTCACCGGTTTCCCATTAGGAGTGACTTAGCCTAGGTTTAATTTTAGCATACTTCCATGGCAAACTTGCTCAAATTATTCTTTATAGCATTATTATAAAATGATGAAAGCTATAGTATTATAAGATGATTATCAGGAATATAAGAGTTTAGCTATGCATAATCATAAATGTTTTTACCTGACTTTGTATCTCCTTTGAGTTCGACATATTTTGTTGAATCTAGCTTGTTTGAGAGAGTGTTTATGAAAGAGAGAATTTTTTTTTTGATTTCTAATTTTCCGATTTCCGATTTCCGATTTTCGATATCTTTACATCTTTCTACTTGCTCCTTTATATAGAGGAGTAAGATGACTCTTACTATTCAAATCTGACTCTTACTATTCACATGACCTTTACTATTCATTGGCCTTTACTATTCATGAATAGTAACTTGACTCTTACTATTTACGACTATGACTTCTAAGACTCTGACTTTTTTTACATAAAAAACAAATAACTTTACATAAAGAAAAGTAAATATTTCTTTTACATCTTTATCCGCTTTATCTTTTTTCTCTTTATGTCTCTTTCTGCTTTATCTTCTTTGTATCTTGTCGGTCGCTTGGTCTTCTCACATCTTTTCTCTTTGTCTTCTTTTGATCATTTCTTCGTTATGTCTCTTTCTTCTTTTTCTTTACGACTTTCTCGTCTTTTGAGTTATCTTCCACTATCTTCTTCAATTATTCTAACTGGACTTCTGGAATTACATTATCTTCTCCGTGACATTTCGAACATAAATGGTCCGAATATTTCTGGCTGATTATTCTGCAGTATCTTGCTAGTAAATCTTCTGAGATAAATCCTTTCCTTAATGCTCTGGTTGTAGGTTGTCTTTCTGGATTTAATAGAGACATAATCCATTTTTGGATTTCTTCGATATCCGATTGTCGTTGTTCCTTTGAATTTGAATATATTAATAACCGGTCTCTTGAATAATAACTCCAAATAGCATTTCCGTTTAGATAATTATGTGCTAGCTCATTGATGATTGTAGATATTCCAATAATCCTTTTGTTTGCATAAAAGCTGGGTATTTCGCATTTAGGTATTTCTTGTTGTTGTCCTATCTCTTCTGGTATAAGCATATCTTTTGTGAGTCCTATCTTGATTACTTGTATGACTGGTTTTATTTCGTCATACAATATTTCTGCTGGTGCGGTATAGAATTTTATAAAGAATAGGTTTCCGTTTGTAACTCTTTTGAAATTTATAAATGCCTTGTATAATTCTGGTATAGTTGATATCTCCTCTCCATCATATGTGTATACTGTACTCAATAGTCCATAACTATAGCATGTTTTTACTTGGTTGGCATTTGTTTTTGGTTGTGCTATTAGCCTATTGTATCCTTGTAGCTTTTGGGTTATGAAGTCTTGGGTTGGTTCTCTCGTAGTTTTCGATCTTGGATTGAGGTTTAGATATGTCTGTATTTTGTGAATATTTTCTATATATGATCTGGTTATATGATTGTAAGCTTTCTTTTCTTGGTTTAGGCTTTCTAAATATGATGTCATTTGTGGAGGTGCGAATAATGGGTCTTTTGGTATTTTGGGTATGTATGGTTTGTCAATTATATTGTTCATGTTCGTATTTCTAACTCCTTTCTTTGTAAATGAGCTTCCTGCAGTTGTCACGACCCCAAATCCGGTCGTGATGGCGCCCAACACACTGCTAGGCCAGCCCGACCAATCAACAACAATCATAGAGCTATGAGCTCGCCTTATCCCATTTAAGCATAACAATTGTAAAATAACAGTGATGGACATATCGAAACAGGGGAACCAAGTCCCAACGCATACCAACTCTCATAGACAGAATAGTCAAGAGTCATGAGCCTCTACAGAGTATACAAAGTGTAAATAGCGAATATAACTGTGCACAACTATGGGATGGTCGGAACAAAATATAGACAAACTGGAGAATCAGGTCATGCGAACGCTGGCAGCTACCTCGATTGTCCAGAAGCACTCCCGAACCGTAATAGAATCAGCCCTGCTATGATGTACCTGGATCTGCACACAAGGTGCAGGGAGTCAGGTGTGAGTACTTCCAACTCAGCAGTAATAAAAGTAAATAATGCCGAAGGGAAGAAAACCACGATAGGCACTATCTCATGCTACACAATACATAACTATCTTTTTATCCCTTTCTAGCATATGTGAGTAGATTATTCAGAAATCTCGATTTTTAGCTACTTTCTTTCATGATAATATACCAATACCTGGATTCATTCTCAAGCAGTGCAAGTCCGCACTCAAATCATCCCCTCGGGCTCAGCACTCCTTATCAATTTACACCAGGAGATCTGGTCAATAAGGCAACTAATGCATGTGTGCCAGTAATGTATGAGTACTGAATGTTATGCCACGTAGTACACGTAAACCAATGTATGTATGCCATGCAACGCATATGACCGCTACGGCGTGTAGCCCGATCCAATTTGGGTACCCGTGCTCACTGTGGGGGTTCAGACTCCGGAGGGGCTCCTACAGCCCAAGCACAATATTAATATCACACCCTGCTGCGGCGCGCAACCCGATCCGTATACCACTGCGGCGTGCAGTCCGATCCATGCATGTGTATGCATATGCTCACATAAATTGTCATGCCCTAACATATGGCCCTCGGCCCCAATCAGTCTAACAAATAATCAAGAAAGCCCTACGGGCAACAATATCATATTAGCTCACAACTAAAAAAATTGTTATTAAGACCTTGTTCAAGTTTTTCATAACCTTATAAAAATGCTGAATAGCAAAATACCATTTAAAACCTTAAATTTAGAATAAAATATGCACAGTGTTATCAAGACAATGATACCAATCCCTTAAGGATCCAAATAATCGGCACGAAGCCCAAGCATGATAATCAGTCCAATTCATTTCAACAATTAGGTGTTATTATTTATTACGCGGGACGGACCACGTCACAATCCCCAATGGTGCTCTATCCCACGCCCGTTATCCGGCGTGCAAGTCACCTCGACACAGCACTAAGATGTGCAAGTCCGGGGTTTACTAACCCTCACGACATCATTTACAAGTATTACCCACCTTGAACCGACGAAAACTCATGCCCTCGACGCCTTAGCTCCTCGAACCGGCATCCACGGACGTCAAAACTAGCACAAATCAGCAAAAATATATCAAAATAGGCTAATGGAACATAACCCAATCGAAAGAACTCGAAAAATATCAAAAATCATGAAATTTGCAAAACCCGAGCCCCGGGCCCACATCTCGAAAAATTTCGAAACTCATATTTCCAGAACCCTCGTCTCGCCACGAGTCCATACATATAAAATTTACCAAAATCGGAGTTCGATTGGCCTTTCAAAACCCAAATTTTCGTTTTCAATATCTAGGCCACAATCCTTCACAATTTCTACCCAAATTCATGAAGATTGATGTTAATTCTACCATAAAATGTTTTTTGTGAGTCAAGAAACTTACCTTCGATGAATACCCGATGGTTTCCCAGCGTTTTCCCGTGATTTCTTCTCTCTAGGGCTCAAAATTATGTTTTTTGGTATATGAACCCGTGAGCCCTCTGTTCTGCAATTTAACTCACTGCCTAAACATTTAACCCTACGCGATCGCAGCACTGGGCTCGCGATCGCGATGCACAAATCCTGAGCTGTCAACTTTTCTTCTACGCGATCGCGTGAACCTGGACGCGATCGCAGTGACCCACTTAGCGACCCTACGCGATCGCATCAATACACCCGCGATCGCGACGCACAACCAGTCGACCTTACGCGATCGCATCTCTCTTCCCGCGATCACGAAGAACAATTTTCCGGCCTCACTCCGATACACTACGCGATCGCAGACTAAACCTTGCGATCGCAGTGATCGCAGACTCACCCTCGCGATCGCAGAGCTCAACATCCTCCTCTTACGCGATCGCCTACATAGCTTCGCGATCGCGAAGCACAAAAATTCTCTGCATTTATTGCAGTAGAAACAGCAGTGCCTTTGGCACAAATTGGCCCGTTTGGACCCCCGAATTCATCCCGAGGCTCCCGGGACCCCAATGAAAACCACCAACATACTCCGAAACACGATACGAACTTGTTCCAATCATAAAAACATCATCCTAAACATCAAAATCACCATTTCCACACGGATTCAAGCCTAAGTTTCTTCAAAACTTTCAAAACTAACATTCAATCCAAAACCCGATCAAACGACGTTCGAATGACCTGAAAATTTGCAGACATATCCAAAATCACATAACGAAGCTATAGGAATTGTCGGAATTCCATTCCGACCCCCGGATCAAAATCTCACCTAACGTTCGGATTTCACCAAAATTCAACCTTCGCCAATTCAAGCCTAAAACTACACCGGACCTCCAAATTCAATTCCGATTGCTCTCCTAAGTCATAAATGATCCCCCGAAACTAGTCGAATCATCGGAATCCGATTCCGAGCACTCTAACTTGATAGTCAACTCTAGGTTGACTTTCCATATTCAAACTTCCTTCAAACATGCTATTTGCTTCATTTTCCATTCAATTCACTCCTAACTCACCCGATAGGTTCTAACACCGATATAGAAGCATAAGATATGTTAATGCAAGGTAACGGGGTGGAAATTCCCATAACGACGGGCCGGGTCGTTACATTCTCCCCAACTTAAACAAACGCTCGTCCTCGAGCGGACTCGGAGTTGTACTAGAAGCCACCCAATAGCTGAATGACCTTACCAAGCATAATTTCAGGCGATCATACGTCACCCTATCTCACATAAGTCCGAAAACACCATATAGTCAAAATTTCACAGACCATCTGAACCATAAATCACATTGTACTTTCCGAAATCATATGCCAATTGCAAATCCCATGCCTATACTCAGGATACACTCGAATCCACTGCAATAACCCATATTCACTACTCCGGGTGAGATCATATGATGTATCGACAACCCAATCACTCGAGTCGATAGTCTCTAATCACAACAACTGGCCACAATAACCAAATACTAGCTGAAAACCTCTTTTATTAGATAGAGTCTTATTCCAACACCTCCATATCCTGCCCATGGCAGCTGAAGCACGCGATATACCGAACCCATCTCTCAGGTTAACCATTCGTGAATCTACTTCCCTTTTAAAACTGGTACCACAAAATGTTTCGGAGCCAAACCTCGATTTTTACATTTCTAACAAGCTAAGATCCAATATGCTCGTATTCATTAATGACTCCAATGGTCATTTCGATCATAACACACCACACCGGTGACATGACATCTCAACCACCGGCCTAAGCCGTGACGAGCACAACATAGGCTCCAATAGAAACGTCCGCACACACTAGAATCATGACAGCTCAAATCATGATGACTGTCTCCAGCAAAAGAGCTGCAATTCAATTCCTCTGTGCCATCATAACATAGAACTGAGATTGTGTCTCGCATTGTAGAAATAGAGTGCTTGAATCCTTCTCGAGAGGTCATAACATCACGTGGCCTTGCCAAGACTCGTGATTCTATCCCAACATTATTACTCATGAAGCACCTCAAGCCACTAAGCTCAAACGGTTAGCCACGCACGGATCTAGGTCTTGAACCCAAGCAATCAACCTCACCCACGGTGAAACAATTAACGTATGCTATTAAATCCTGAAAGGACACAACCGATGTGCCATTCGCCAAGCGATACTCAAAACGGACTTTTCCTCAGAACCGAGGAAGTATTGTATACCAGGTAGCATATAACTAACTATATTTTCACAATATTCTGTTGCGGCGTGCCACCCGATCTAGATACCATACATATGGCGGCGTGCCACCCGATCCAGATACCATACCTGTGGCGGCGTGCCACCCGATCCAAATAACCCGTGGCGGCGTGCCACCCGATCCACGCATAAATCTCGCAAAAGGAAATGCATATCGAGTCGAATTTTCTCATTACAGCAAAAATGTATATATAGCCTCAAGCTCGGCCACATGAAACGCATCTGACAACGTTTCTCAATACTGGAACTGAATCAATGGTAGATACCTCTACACCGACATCCGCCACTAAGGTCCAACTGACAAAGCAATGCCTACCAGCCGTCCGCTGGTCATGTGTACAACTACTCTGTTGGAGCATACTCTGATGCTCTCTGCTACGCAATTTGTAGCATTTTCCAACATAGCCCATATCACATTAGTCTAGACGACCTGGCTTATGTCAACCAGTCTGAAATAAGGTATCATAACCCAAATTCATCATATCAAGCTAAGAGCTAAACGGTGCTGATACACACGATATACAACCACTGCATAGGCGGATTACGAGAACTTCTAGTCTCCAACACATATATAACACATGAATCGCTATATCTGGTTCCACACTCCACCGTACGAATACATAACGCACATCTAGCGCCCATTGTTCCACGAAAGCCATTCAAAAATTTCACTATGCCATCAACGACTCAATTATTACAGTCGATCCCACAAGAGAATACCACCATGCCATTAGATATTATCCAGTTTACATTACCTTGTCCCTTTTGGACCATATTCCCAGCCAAATTACTAGAATATCAGTACCATTTTCTTAAATCATCAGAAAGATCGATTCTTAATTCACTTGCAGTTGTCCGCGCTGCTCAATAATTTTATTGACTTCCCATATATTATGAACTGATCTCAAAACCTAGAATATACCATTATCAACTTTCCATCACACATCGCATATGCCACACCACCCTAAGATAACATGGAAATTCATATTCCTTTCCTACGTCGCAAACATCGGCGCACTCAACTCGTCAAGGGCTTTCATGATCCCATATAGAGAAAACTCATTACACATTCCCAGCCTTGCATACCAACAGGAAAAATACACTCATTTTCAAACCACGGTATAACACATCGCAAACTCTTTCTCCCAATTACATTGCATAAATTAAATTGCCAGGACTGAGTCCTTATACCCATATCAAGTTACACAACTGCCAGCACTCAAGAGCTTTGCTGCACAATATCTGCAAGACTCATCACTTCAAACAAATACCATGAATTAATCGTATTCCTTATCATACCGCTTCAGTTTATTAACAAGTTGTTCCATTTACCCAGTTTCCTTTCTGATTCATCTCTAATTTCATATCAGTCTTTACTGTAGTACGACAATGCCTCAACCCTTTTTACCACATAAGACTCGTACACAAGACCACACTGTCTAAGACCCATAGGCCACTGAATACTCTCTCAGTGTTCCCAGAAGTACCACGTTCTACCACACTTTATTTTGATGAACTTCCCGCGATTTTTAAATTGTTATCATTACTTCCCAATACGGATACGTAGAATCCTATCATGATATAACACAAGCCTTGATCTTCTCTAACGAAACCGCCATCTTTAGCCACATACACAAATCTTAAGGCACCCGACTGTTACAAGCAAAATCTTGAACACTGCAAAACCATTCTCGGGCATCATTCACCCTTATTCAGCTGTAATTCAACTGTCCTATTGAGTAGAACCACTCGTGTTTTGTTAGAACTCTGACATCGCAGAACATGATTACTTACATATACAATGAGCCATCTTTCCTTTCTATACACCGAACATTCTCTACCAACAGTAGTTCAAAACATCCTAGTATTTCTTCACATCTACGAAGCGCCATAACCTTGTCAGAATCTTCCCAACAAACTTAAAGACAGAATCAACATAGCACACAATAGTGCAATCAGTTAATCAATAGCAACCTCCCCAACTTAGCTCGAAGCCATTCATCAAAGCACTTTTAACCACTCATGTCATTATTACTCAAGTGATGCCGAAATGTTACAATAAGATTAAACTCAAGTCATTTACAAGCCTTGACAGAGACTCGAATCATCAGAGACCTTAACTCTTCTGCAATTCTTGCATTTATACACACACCACCAATAAGCCCACTCTCTTAAGGTGACAGAAATCTTTCTAAGTCCCGAATTTTCCAAAAGTTTCGGTAGAGTTTCCGTTGTAATTTGGCCTATCCACCTGCCAGAGAATCACCAAAACTATCCTAGCAATACATTCACAGCTCAATAAGACATCACAATGTATTTCAACAACATTAAATCTCAATACTACACAATTCATATTATCATAATTGGTACATGAACATGCCTTGTACCTACTCGAATCATAACACATATCAACTACCTTTCAATTACACATGAGAATCAATCCACCTACCTCGCCTCAATTTAGCATTTCATCACAATACCTTCCACCAGGATACACATAGCATAATCATTTTAGTCTTCCCGAGTTTGAACTCGTTCCACTACACATAAGGCACTTTACCTTCCAATTAAGAGGCGATGGAAATATTTCTCACGCCCATAGCTAGGGCTACATATCAAATCACAATAAAGATCAATACCGATCGTATGAACTTCATAATACCGGCTCGCGAAATTAGTACCTTGGTGCTCAAGCCATAGACAAGGATCTGGCCTCGAGTCCTCCCGACTGGCCCAACATGAACTCATGGAAGATTATATCTCGCCCCTCGACAGGGGAATCGCAAGCCATAAGTCAATTATATTACTGAGCGCTCGAAGCGTACTCAGACGTGCGGAAGGAGTTTCAAAATGGTATATATCAATCTAAATCAAGTACGCACGATAAGAATTCCAAGAAGTGTGGAGTGTTTCCTAAAGGTTCGCAGCCTCCCAAGGATAAGTACAGGCGTCCCCGTACCGATCCACAAGACTCTACTAACCGGCTCAAGACTCATGAGGCCTAGTAAACCTAGGCTCTGATACCAAGTTGTCACGACCCCGAATCCGGTCGTGATGGTGCCCAGCACACCGCTAGGCCAGCCCGACCAATCAACAACAATCATAGAGCTATGAGCTCGCCTTATCCCATTTAAGCATAACAATTGTAAAATAACAATGATGGATATATCGAAACAGGGGAACCAAGTCCCAACGCATACCAACTCCCATAGACCGAAGGGTCAAGAGTCATGAGCCTCTACGGAGTATACAAAGTGTAAATAGCGAATATAACTGTGCACAAGTGTGGGATGGTCAGAACAAAATATAGACAAACTGGAGAATCAGGTCCTGCGAACGCTGGCAGCTACCTCGATTGTCCAGAAGCACTCCCGAACCGTAATAGAATCAACCCTGCTATGATGTACCTGGATCTGCACACAAGGTGCAGGGAGTCGGGTGTGAGTACTTCCAACTCAGCAGTAATAAAAGTAAATAATGCTGAAGGGAAGAAAACCACGATAGGCACTATCTCATGCTACACAATACAGAACTATCTTTTTATCCCTTTCTAGCATATGTGAGTAGATTATTTAGAAGTCTCGATTTTTAGCTACTTTCTTTCATGATAATATACCAATACCTGGATACACTCTCAAGCAGTGCAAGTCCGCACTCAAATCAGCCCCTCGGGCTCAGCACTCCTTATCAATTTACACCAGGAGATCTGGTCAATAAGGCAACTAATGCATGTGTGCCAGTAATGTATGAGTGATGAATGTTATGCCACGTAGTACACGTAAACCAATGTATGTATGCCATGCAATGCATATGACCGCTACAGCGTGTAGCCCGATCCAATTTGGGTACCCGTGCTCACTGTGGGGGTTCAGACTCCGGAGGGGCTCCTACAGCCCCAGCACAATCTTAATATCACACCTGCTACGGCGCGCAACCCAATCCGTACACCACTGCGGCATGCGGTCCGATCCATGCACGTGTATGCATATGCTCACATAAATTGTAATGCCCTAACATATGGCCCTCGGCCCCGATCAGTCTAACAAATAATCAAGAAAGCCCTACGGCAACAATATCAAATTAGCTCACAGCAAAAAAAGATGTTATTAAGACCTTGTTCAAGTTTTTCATAACCTTATAAAAATGCTGAATAGCAAAATACCATTTAAAACCTTAAATTTAGAATAAAATATGCACAGTGTTATCAAGACAATGATACCAATCCCTGAAGGATCCAAATAATCGGCACGAAGCCCAAGCATGATAATTAGTCCAATTCGTTTCAATAATTAGGTGTTATTATTTATTACGCGGGACGGACCAAGTCATAATCCCCAATGGTGCTCTACCCCACGCCCGTTATCCGGCGTGCAAGTCACCTCGACACAGCACTAAGATGTGCAAGTCCGGGGTTTACTAACACTCAGGACATCATTTACAAGTATTACCCACCTCGAAGCGACGAAAACTCATGCCCTCGACGCCTTAGCTCCTCGAACCGGCATCCACGCACGTTAAAACTAGCACAAATCAGCACAAATATATCAAAATAGGCTAATGGAACATAACCCAATCGAAAAAACTCGAAAAATATCAAAAATCACGAAATTTGCAAAACCCGAGCCCCGGGCCCACATCTCGAAAAATTTTGAAACTTATATTTCCAGAACCCTCGTCTCGCCACGAGTCCATACATATAAAATTTACCAAAATCGGAGTTCGATTGACCTTTCAAAACCCAAATTTTCGTTTTCAATATCTAGGCCACAATCC
Source organism: Nicotiana noctiflora (assembly GCA_032618575.1). Lineage (NCBI taxonomy): Eukaryota > Viridiplantae > Streptophyta > Magnoliopsida > Solanales > Solanaceae > Nicotiana > Nicotiana noctiflora. The sequence goes on along the minus strand of JASVEL010002020.1, from coordinate 20,569 downwards.
TTCACAATTTCTACCCAAATTCATGAAGATTGATGTTAATTCTACCATAAAATGATGTTTTTGAGTCAAGAAACTTACCTCCGATGAATACCCGATGATTTCCCAGCGTTTTCCCGTGATTTCTTCTCTCTAGGGCTCAAAATTATGTTTTTTGGTATATGAACCCGTGAGCCCTCTGTTCTGCAATTTAACTCACTGCCTGAACATTTAACCCTACGCGATCGCAGCACTGGGCTCGCGATCGCGATGCACAAATCCTGGGCTGTCAACTTTTTCTCTACGCGATCGCGTGAACCTGGACGCGATCGCAGTGACCCACTTAGCGACCCTACGCGATCGCATCAATACACCCGCGATCGCGATGCACAACCAATCGACCTAACGCGATCGCATCTCTCTTCCCGCGATCACGAAGAACAATTTTCCGGCCTCACTCCGATACACTACGCGATCGCAGACTCAACCTTGCGATCGCAGAGCTTCCCAGCTTTGCCCTACGCGATCGCAGAGCTCAACATCCTCCTCTTACACGATCGCATACATAGCTTCGCGATCGCGAAGCACAAAAATTCTCTGCATTTATTGCAGCAGAAACAGCAGTGTCTTTGGCACAAATTGGTCCGTTTGGACCCCCGAATTCATCCCGAGGCTCCCGGGACCCCAACGCAAACCACCAACATACTCCTAAACACGATACGAACTTGTTCCAATCACAAAAACATCATCCTAAACATCAAAATCACCATTTCCACATGGATTCAAGCCTAAGTTTCTTCAAAACTTTCAAAACTAACATTCAATCCAAAACCCGATCAAACGACGTCCGAATGACCTGAAAATTTGCAGATATATCTAAAATCACATAACGAAGCTACAGGAATTGTCGGAATTCCATTCCGACCCCCGGATCAAAATCTCACCTACCGTTCGGATTTCGCCAAAATTCAACCTTCGCCAATTAAAGCCTAAAACTACACCGGACCTCCAAATTCAATTCTGATTGCTCTCCTAAGTTATAAATGATCCCCCGAAACTAGTCGAATCATCAGAATCCGATTCCGAGCACTCTAACTCAATAGTCAACTCTAGGTTGACTTTCTATATTCAAACTTCCTTCAAACATGCTATTTGCTTCATTTTCCATTCAATTCACTCCTAACTCACCCGATAGGTTCTAACACCGATATAGAAGCATAAGATATGTTAATGCAAGGTAACGGGGTGGAAATTCCCATAACAACGGGCCAGGTCGTTACAGTTACCTCCCTAACTCTTTGAAAGGTGTTTAAGGTGTTTCCCAACGTCACCTTGTAGCTCTGGAATTTTATAGTCTTCCGATTGACTTATATCCGCATCTTTAGAGTCATGATGTTGACTTAGATTTTTGGCATCTTCTAGCTTTTGTATTCTTGTTCCCATATTATCCATTTGAGAGGATAATGTAAGGCCCCGTAAAATTTTTGTGCATAAAACCTAGTAGATGTGGTGTCATGGTCCGAATGATGTGTTAGGAATGCGTAGAATTCTTCGCGGCGAGCTTGCTCGCCGCGGTTCGGACCCTTGGTAGTGATTTAAGTTTCAAAAATGTAGAGAAATAATTTTTCCGAAAAGTGTCAAATATGCGGTCAAGAATGCGACCGCAGAATCAACATGCGGACCGCATTCTGACCGCAAATCGTTCCAGAGAGTTGCCCAAATCCGTGTCAAATGTGCGGTCGATATGCGATCGCATGTCAATCTGCGGTGCACTTTTGCGACCGCAGAATCAACATGCGGTCCGCATAGTGACCGCATGTCTTAACAGAACCTACGTAAATTTTTGAGCCATTCTGCGGCCACTATGCGGACCGCATGTGGGTTCTGCGGTCGCATAGTGACCGCATATTCGACCCCGGCCCAGATTTTGTGACATTTTGACCCGATCTCTTCTTTAATATAACACACTTCTTCTTCATTTTATCATATTATCTTACCAAAAATTAGAGAGAGAAGAGAGGGTTTTTAGAGAGAGAAGTTCTTCATCTTCAAAGATTGTTCCAACTACTTAATTCCAAGGGATTCTAGGGCAAGGATTCAACTTCCCCAATATTTTCAAGGTAAAAACCCTAACTATTTTCTTTGATTTTCAGTTTTAATTGGGTAAAGAGAGGTTTGCATATAATAGCTTTTGAAAATAAAATTTTTACACTCATGCATGATTATTGAACTTGATTTCTAGTAAAAAGAAGTGGGTAGAAGTAAGAGTCTTCAAGAACAAGGTTGGCAAGAATAGGATATCTTGGGTAAGCATAAAGTAGAAAGTTAACGGAAGAAAAATCATCACCAGGTATGTATGGCTAATTTTGATTCTTGTGAAATCGCCCTTATGCGTAAAATTGTTTGGCATGTGTTGATTTGAGAAATTGTATGTGATTAATTGATGTTGTTGTTGGATATTCAAAGTTGTTGTTGAACTATGAGTGTTGTGGTAAGAAATATGAACCGAAAGGTAAATGAGAGTTGAATTGGGTAAAGAATTTGTGAATAATGATTATGATGGCCTATATGGCACCTTGTGGAAAAGAAATCGAAACACTTGAGAATTGGTTTATTGTGGAAAGAGATGAAACACTTGAATTATGGAAAATTGTTGAATATACATGTGTGAATATTATTGAACGTGGAAACATTGTAACTTGGTTGTGATATTGGCTTGAGAAGTAATTGAGAACATGAAACAATGTGCAAGTTGCTTATTTGAACTTGTTGAAATTGTGTGTAGTACCTTATCTGCTGTTTGAAATTGTTGTGTTTTCAACCGTAAGGCGGGGTCGTGTCGCGCGCCGCGACGTGGTGAAATAAGGTTTGGGTTGGGGTGATAAGGGTGGCCGAGGTAATAAGGGTGGTCAGGGGTAATAAGGATGGAAAGCGATCGAAATCGCTATTGAAAATTGATACATAAATCAATAAATGTGAAATTGTGAAAGGAGACAGCAGGAGAGTTTGCAACCTGTGGGGCACTGATTGCCCCTTTGTTTGGCTACTTGTGCTTTATGTGATTGATTGGTAATTGTTAAATTGGTTGATCGTAGGAAGTGCTTTGAGTTGAGAATTATTTGAAATGAGGAAAATGTGGAAACATGGTTGGTTGGCTTAATTAATTGTTGATGTAATTTAATGGCTTGAGTTTACTTGGGACAAAGTTTGTCCATACATACCAGTACAATTTAAGTGTACTGACGTCCCTTTTGCCGGGGGCGCTACATTCGTGTCATGATTGTAGGTGGATCAGTAGCAGGCACTTCAGCTCGTCGGCAGTAGTATTCTTCTCCTTCCACTGCCCGTTTTGGTGAGCCCCTTTCTTCCTCGGGGCCTTGTGTGGTTCTTGCCACTTCGGTTTGGATTTCATTTTGGTTTTGAAAGGTATAGCCGGAGCCTTGTTACCGGCAAGTATTGTATTTCCCTTTTGTATCCTAGAGGCTCTGTAGACATGTAAACTGTGGGACTCCAGTCTTATATATATATAAGGTGTTATGTCGGGCGTTGTAAAAGTTGAAATCTTGTTAATGAATCACTCGTATCATTTTATTTGTTTAATGTGAAATCAATTATGATTAGTAATATATTTGGTTAATGAGAAACAATCATCACAGGGGTAACGCGTGGGAATGAAAGGCACCCAGGTCCGCTTGACTGGGGCAACCCGGTCAGTGTTCCCATATTATCCATTTGAGAGGATAATTTCTCAAGGATTGAGATTGTATCTTTTGTTGTATCTATTTCTTCAGTTTGTGTAGCTTTGTCTTGATAGGTAGTCCGCAATCATATTTTTGTTAGTACTAATTACTTCAATTGTAAATGTAAAATTCAGTATATTCAATACAAGCCTTCGTATTTCTTTGTTGTAACTGAATCTTGTATCTTCCTGGTTAGCCACTATTTTACTTGTGTATTATCTGTTCTTATAATAAACTTATTATATACAATATATGGTTCAAATGCCAATAAACATTTATATACTGCATATAATTCTTTTCTATTGATTTCCCATTTTATCTCCGGGTTTGTGAATATTCCTGTATAATACCTACAATGATGTTCTATTTTTTCTTTATCATACCTGTATTTTAATACTCCTCCATAGCTTTTTTCACTTGCATCTGATTCTACTATATATGTAAATTTTTTATCTTCATCTCGGAAGTATAGTTTTGGTAGATTTTTACATATTTGTTTAACTTTTCTTATTTGTTTTTTATCTTCTTCACTAAAGTGATACTCTATATTCTTTTTTAGATTTTTCTGCAATGGTTTTAAAGTCTCTGCAAATTTTGGTATATATTCTCTTACTTGGTTTACTAATCCTAAAAATGATTGTAATTTCTTTTTTGTATCTAATTGTTCATTTGAATTTATTATCTTTTGTACTATATGAGTTTGCATTTTAATTCCACTTTTATCTATTTCTATTCCTAGAAATTCTATTTGATTTTTCATTATTTCTGCCTTTTTTCTACTTAGGCTTATTCCCGATATTTCTATAATATGTATAAATTTTTCTAATAATTTTATATGTTCATCTTGTGTTTTTGAATATAATAATATATCATCAATATATATTATGCAATTTTCTAGTTGTTTGAAATAGTTATCCATAAAATGTTGATATCTACCTGGTGCATTTTTATATCCGAAAGGTAATACGTTCCATTCATAAAATCCTTGGGGTACAGTAAATGCTGTTAATTTTTTGGATTCTTCTTCTAACTTTAAGTGGTAAAATCCCGATTTACAATCAAATTTACTAAAATAGTTATATCCTTGGATTTGTCTTATTTTTAGTATTTTGTTTGGTATTGGGTAGTTATATGTTTTGGTTTTTGCATTTAGGTTTCTATAATCTATAACCATTCTACTTTTTCCTCTTTTTTTGTTCACTATGTTTATTTACTATAAATGTTGGACTTGTATGTTTACTATTACTTTCTTGTATATAACCTTGTTCCAGTTATTCGTCAATGTGTATTTTAAATTCATTTAAGTCTTTGAAATTGTATTTTAAAGGTTTTTGTGTTATTATACTATTTTCATCAATTAGCTCTATTTTTACCTTTGTTTTATGTTTTTGTAACGACCCGGCCCGTCGTTATGGGAATTACCACCCCGTTACCTTGCATTAACATATCTTATGCTTCTATATCAGTGTTAGAACCTATCGAGTGAGTTAGGAGTGAACTGAATTGAAAATGAAGCAAATAGCATGTTTGAAGGAAGTTTGATTATGGAAAGTCAACCTAGAGTTGACTATCGAGTTAGAGTACTCGGAATCAGATTCTGATGATTCGACTAGTGTCGGGGGATCATTTATGACTTAGGAGAGCAATCGGAATTGAATTCGGAGGTCCGGTGTAGTTTTAGGCTTGAATTGGCGAAGGTTGAATTTTGGCAAAACCGGATGGGAGGTGAGATTTCGATCCAGGGGTCGGAATGGAATTCCGACAATTTTTGTAGCTTCGTTATGTAATTTTGGATATGTCCGCAAATTTTCAGGTCATTCGGACGTCGTTTGATCGGGTTTTGGATTGAATGTTAGTTTTGAAAGTTTTGAAGAAACTTAGGCTTGAATCCGTGTGTAATTGGTGATTTTGATGTTTAGGATGGTGTTTTTATGATTGTAACAAGTTCGTATCGTGTTTTGGAGTATGTTGGTGGTTTTCGTTGGGGTCCCGGGGCCTCGGGAGGATTTCGGACCATCAATCGGGCATTTTGAACTTGGAAAGGTCTGCTGTAAATTGCAGGTTGGTGCAGCAGGCATTAAGCCTTCGCGTTCGCGTGGCCCAGGTCGCGTTTGCGAAGGTAGGGCTGGCTAAGGCATCGCGTTTGCGATCAGGCTGTCGCGTTCGCATAGGCAAGGTTGGACGAAGCTTCGCGTTCGCGTGAAGGATGGACGCGTTCCCGAAGAAGAAATCCGGCGGCTGGGAGAATTGAACTTCGCGGACGTGTGATAGAGCGTCGCGTTCGCGATGAAGTAATCGATCAGGCCATCGCATTCGTGTGAGAGACATCGTGAACGTGTAGAGTTATATTCCCAGGCAGTGAGTTTAATTGCAGAACAGAGGGCTCGCAGGTTCATATACCCAAAACATAATTTTTGAGCCCTTGAGAGAAGAAATCACGGGAAAACGCCGGGAAATCATCGGGTATTCATCGGAGGTAAGTTTCTTGACTCAAAAACATCATTTTATGGTAGAATTAACATCAATCTTCATGAATTTGGGTAGAAATTGTGAAGGATTGTGGCCTAGATATTGAAAACGAAAATTTGGGTTTTGAAAGGCCAATCGAACTCCGATTTTGGTAAATTTTATATGTATGGACTCGTGGCGAGACGAGGGTTCTGGAAATATGAGTTTCGAAATTTTTCGAGATGTGGGCCCGGGCTCGGGTTTTGCAAATTTCGTGATTTCTGATATTTTTCGAGTTCTTTCGATTGGGTTATGTTCCATTAGCCTATTTTGATATATTTGTGCTGATTTGTGCTAGTTTTGACGTGCGTGGATGTCGGTTCGAGGAGCTAAGGCGTCGCGGGCATGAGTTTTCGCCTGTTCGAGGTGGGTAATACTTGTAAATGATGTCGTGAGGGTTAGTAAACCCCGGACTTGCACATCTTAGTGCTGTGTTGAGGTGACTTGCACGCCGGATAACGGGCGTGGGGTAGAGCACCATTGGGGATCGTGACTTGGTCCGTCCCGCGTAATAAATAATAACACCTAATTGCTGAAATGAATTGGACTAATTATCATGCTAGGGCTTCGTGCCGATTATTTGAATCCTTCAGGGATTGGTCTCATTGTTTTGATAACACTGTGCATATTTTATTCTATATTTAAGGTTTAAAAATGGTATTTTGCTATTCAGCATTTTTATAAGGTTATGAAATACTTGAACAAGGTCTTAATAACATTTTTAGCCGTGAGCTAACATGATATTGTTGCCCGTAGGGCTTCCTTGATTATTTGTTAGACTGATTGGGGCCGAGGGCCATATGTTAGGGCATGACAATTTATGTGAGCATATGCATACACATGCATGGATCGGACTGCACGCCGCAGTGGTATACGGATCGGGCTGCGCGCCGCAGCAGGTGTGATATTAATATTGTGCTTGGGCTGTAGGAGCCCCTCCGGAGTCTGAACCCCCACGGTGAGCACGGGTACCCAAATTGGATCGGGCTACACGCCGTAGCGGTCATATGCATTGCATGGCATACATACATTAGTTTACGTGTACTACGTGGCATAACATTCAACACTCATACATTACTGGCACACATGCATTAGTTGCCTTATTGACCAGATCTCCTGGTGTAAATTGATAAGGAGTGCTGAGCCCGAGGGGCTGATTTGAGTGCGGACTTGCACTGCTTGAGATTGTATCCAGGTATTAGTATATTATCATGAAAGAAAGTAGCTAAAAATTTAGATTTCTAAATAATCTACTCACATATGCTGGAAAGGGATAAAAAGATAGTTTTGTATTGTGTAGCATGAGATAGTGCCTATCGTGGTTTTCTTCTCTTCAGCATTATTTACTTTTATTACTGCTGAGTTGGAAGTACTCACACCCGACTCCCTGCACCTTGTGTGCAGATCCAGGTACATCACAGTGGAGCTGATTCTATTGCGGCTTGGGAGTGCTTTTGGACAATCGAGGTAGCTGCCAGCGTTCGCATGACCTGATTCTCCAGTTTGTCTGTATTCTTGTTCTGATCATCCCACACTTGTGCACAGTTATATTCACTCTTTACACTTTGTATACTCTGTAGAGGCTCATGACTCTTGACCCTTCGGTCTATGGGAGTTGCACTATGTTGGGACTTGGTTCCCTGTTTCGATATATCCATCTCTGTTGCTTTATAATCGTTATGCTTAAATGGGATAAGGCGAGCTCATAGCTCTATGATAGTTGTTTATTGGTCGGGCTGGCCTAGCAGCGTGCTGGGCGCCATCACGATCGGATTTGGGGTCGTGACAGTCGGCGCATACTTGATACCGAGTGCGCAGTTTCAATAGAGTCTTGTGGATCGGTACGGGGACGCCTGTACTTATCCTCGGGAGGCTGCGAACCTTTAGGAAACACTTCACATTTCTTGGAATTCTTATCGTGCGTACTTGATTCAGCTTGAGATATAATCTTTGAAATTCCTTCCCCACGTCTGTGTACGCTTCGAGCGCTCAGTAATATAAATTGCCTTATGGCTTGTGATTTCCCCGAACGAGGGGCGAGATATAATCTCTGTGAGTTCATGTTGGGCCAGTCGGGATGACTTGAGGCTGGACCTTGTATATGACTTGAGCATCGAGGTGATGATTTTGTGAGTGATGGCAAAAGATAAGGCACTGAGGGTTTGAAACCCGTATTTGTACTATACAGTGCTATGCTGAGATGATACACGCGTCATGTGACGAGCGTGGTGGTATTGTGACTGGGGATTTGGACTTGATCCTTCCCGATTGATAAATTACTGTGTAAAGTGACCGAGATTGGGCTTATATCTATGTTCTTGGGCTAGTAGCCATGTTTGGGGCCTTGTGCCGATCTATAGAGTATTAGGGAGGCTTACTAATGGATGAGTTGTTAATTGTTCGACTTTTGTCTAATATGTTGTGTAGCCCCGAGCTATGGGCGTGGTGAATATTTATTATATCTCTTAGTTGGAAGGTAAAATGCCTTACGTGTAGTAAATCGAGTTTAGACTCAGGGAAGACTAAAGTGATTATGCTATGTATATCCCGGTGGAAGGTGTTGTACTGAAATACTAGATTGAGGAAAAATAGGTGGGTTGATTCTGATGTGTAATGGAAGGGTATTTGATATATGTTATGATTCGAGCAGGTGCAGTACATGTTCAGGTATAATTGTGATAAGATGATTCGTATAGTATTGAGATTTAATGTTGTTGAAATACATTGTGATGTTTTGTTGAGTTGTGGATGTATTGTTAGAATGGTTTGGTGATTCTCTGGCAGGTGGATAGGCCAAATTACAAAGGAAACTCTGCCGAAATTTTTGGAAAAATTTGGGACTTAGAAAGATTTCTGTCACCTAAAGAGAGTGGGTTTATTGGTGGTGTGTGTATAAATGCAAGAATTGCAGAAGGGTTAAGGTCTCTAATGATTCGAGTCTCTGTCAAGGCTTGTAAATGACTTGAGTTTAATCTCATTGTAACACTTCGGCATCACTTGAGTAATAATGATATGAGTGGTTAAAAGTGCTTTGATGAATGGCTTCGAGCTAAGTTGGGGAGGTTTCTATTGATTAACTGATTGCACTATTGTGTGCTATGTTGATTCTGTCTTTAAGTATGTTGGGAAGATTCTGACAAGGTTATGGCGCTTCGTAGATGTGAAGAAATACTAGGATGTTTTGAACTACTGTTGGAAGAGAATGTTCGGTGTATAGAAAGGAAAGATGGCTAGTTGTATCTGTAAGTAATCATGTTCTGCGATGTCAGAGTTCTAACAAAACACGAGTGGTTCTACTCAATAGGACAGTTGAATTACATCTGAATAATGGTGAATGATGCCCGAGAATGGTTTTGCAGTGTTCAAGATTTGGCTTGTAACAGTCAGGTGCCTTAAGATTTGTGTATGTGGCTAAAGATGGCGGTTTCGTTAGAGACGATCAAGGCTTATGTTATATCATGTGAATGATGGGATTCTACGTATCCGTATTGGGAAGTAATGATAACAATTTTAAAAAAATCGCGGGAATTTCATCAAAATAAAGTGTGGTAGAATGTGGTATTTTTGGGAAAACATTGAGAGAGTATTCAGTGGCCTATGGGTCTTAGACAGTGTGGTCTTGTGTACGAGTCTTGTGTGGTAAAAAGGGTTCAGGCATTGTCGTACTACAGTAAAGACTGATATGAAATTAGAGATGAATCAGAAAGGAAACTGGGTAAATGGAACAACTTGTTAATAAACCGGAATGGTATAAAAAGGAATACGATTGATTCCTGGTATGTGGTTGAAGTAATGAGTCTTGCAGACATTGCAGCAAAGCTCTGGAGTGCTGGCAGTTGTGTAACTTGATATGGGTATAAGGACTCAGTCCTGGCAGTTAAACTTATGCAACGAATGGAAAGTTGATAATGACATATTCAAGGTTTTGAAATCGGTTTATAATATATGGGGAGTCATTAAAATTATTTAGCAGCGCGGGCAGCTGCAAGTGATTTAAAGAATCGATCTTTCTAGTGATTAAGGAAAATGGTACTGCTATTCTAGTAATTTGGCAGGGTATATGGTCCAAAAGGACAAGGTAATGTAAACTGATAATATCTAGTGGTATGGTGGTATTCTCTTGTTGGATCGACTATAATAATTGAGTCGTTAATGGCATAGTGAAATTTCTGAATGGCTTTCGTGGTATGAATGGACGCTTGATGTGCGTTATGTATTTGTATGGTGAAGTACGGAATCAAGCATGGTGATTCATGTGTTATATGTGTTTTGGAGACTAGAAGTTCTTGTAACCCGCCTACGCAGCGGTGGTATGTCGTGTGTACCGGCACCGTTTAGCGGTTATTGGAAATCGGAAGCCCTAGTGGCTCTCTCTTAACTTGATATGATGAATTTGGGTTATGATACTGTCACGACCCCAAATCCGGTCGTGATGGCGCCCAGCACATTGCTAGGCCAGCCTGACCAATAAACAACAATCACGGAGCCATAAGCTCACTTTATCCAATTTAAGCATATCAAAGTATGAAGCAACAGTAATACATAAATCAAACGGGGAACCAAGTCCCAACACATGCCAACTCCCATAGACCGAAGGGTCAAGAGTCATGAGCCTCTAATGAACATAGTGTAATAATGGTTTAGAAGATACCAAGTGCGGAAAGATATGGCAATACAGAATCAAAAGACAGTAAGAAGGAATATTGGGTACTGCGGACTCTGCAGCTACCTCGAATATCCTACAGATGTCGCCTCGCGCAGCTACTGGATCACTGCTGAGAGGTACCTGGATCTGCACACAAGGTGCAGGGAGTAAAATGAGTACTGCCAGACTTAGTGGTAATAAAAAAAGGGTAATACACCCGGAGATCTGGTCAATAAGGCAACTAATGCATGTGTGCCAGTAATGTATGAGTGCTGAATGTTATACCACGTAGTACACGTAAACCAATGCATGTATGCCATGCAATGCATATGACCGCTACGGCGCGTAGCCCGATCCAATTTGGGTACCCGTGCTCACCGTGGGGGTTCAGACTCCGGAGGGGCTCCTACAGCCCAAGCACAATATTAATATCACACCTGCTACGGCGCGCAGCCCGATCCGTACACCACTGCGGCGTGCAGTCGATCCACTACCAGTCAGCTAATATGCAAATACAGCCTCGCAGGCTCAAAAAGTAGTTTTTGAAAACTCTTTTATCATTTTTCAGTTGAAAACAGTAATATCAAGTTCCAGAGGTTTGGAAATAGCATGATAACAGAAATAGCTACGGACTGGTAGTAAACTAGCATGTCAATATCACCAGACAAAGATAACGATCCTCGCGGAATCCAATAACTGGCTCACGGCCCACAAGTATACTCAACCGCCCAAGAAGGGGGTTCAACGGCTCAAGAGTAGCCGATATCACAATATATAGTATGCAACCATCCGAGAAGGAGGTTCGACGGCTCAAGAATAGCCTAATATCATAACACAATATCAACAAGTCGAACTAAGCCATAGTCCCCAATCACAATCGACCCCGTACTCACAAGAGAGTACGTGTCTCGCCGCTATACAGCGTCACAAAGTGGTATACCGGGGTTTCGAACCCGCTGGTCATCACCCACATCTATTACTCACCTCAATACAGCGCGACAACTACTCCGCAATGCCCTTGACACGAGAATCAAGCTCCGCACGTGTAGAATCTGATCAAATACAGTAGAAATACAACGAATTAGGCCAATGGGACTACACCCAATCAATCCAATTCGATTTACACCAAAAATGGCAAAGTTGCCAAAACCCGACTTTTGGTACGCTTCTCGAAAAATCACGAAAGTCGCATATTCGGAATCCTAATCTCGATACAAGTCTAGGCATATAAAATTTACCAAAATCGGACTCCATTTGCCCACTCAAATCAGTGTTTTTCTTCAATTTAGGCCTAGGGCTCAAACCCACTTTTAATTTTCCATTTACATAAAATTAACCAAGGATTTCATGTTAAAATGATGTAATTAAGCCACAAAACTTACCTCCGACGAAACCCCGATGATTTCCCAACAATCTCCCATCAATACCTTCTCTTGGAACTCAAAAATGGAGGTTTTGGGTATGGGGTTCGCGATTGGACTGTTCTGTTATATTAATTCACTGACTGCCTGGCGACCCTCTGCGATCGCAGCCCCAGGCTCGCGATCGCGATGAACAAATTCACTAGGCTCCAAAATTACTCTACGCGATCGCGACATACTCTACGCGATCGCACTGCTTCATGCCTCAATACTACGCGATCGCGTGATTCCACCCGCGATCGCACTGCTTCAAGACCCAGACCAACGCGATCGCACACTAAACATCGCGATCGCGATGCACAACCAGTCGACCTTACGCGATCGCATCACTCTTCCCGCCATCGCGAAGAACAAATTTTCCTGCCTCACTCCAATACACTACGCGATCGCAGTCTCAACCTTGCGATCGGAGAGCTTCCCAGCTTTACCCTACGCGATCGCAGACATAGATTCGCGATCGCGAAGCACAAAAATCCTCTGCACTAATTGCAGCAGAAACAGCAGTGCATTTGGCACAAAATGGTACGTTTGGACCCCCTAATCCATCCCGAGGCCCCCGGGACCCCAACAAAAACCACCAACATACTCCAAAACACGATACGAACTTGTTCCAATCATAAAAACACCATCTTATACATCAAAATTACCAATTACACACGGATTCAAGCCTAAATTCCTTAAAACATTCCGAATTATACATTCGATCAAAAACCCGACCAAACGACGTCCGAATGACCTGAAATTTTGCAGGCACATCCAAAATCACCTAACGGAGCTACTGCAACTGTCGGAATTCCATTCCGACTCCCGGATCAAAATCTCACCTACCGTTCGGATTTCGCCAAAATTCAACCTTAGCCAATTCAAGCCTATTTCTACACCGGACCTCCAAATTCAATTCCGATCACTCCCCTAAGTCACAAATCACCTCCCGGAACTAACCGAATCATCAGAATCCGATTCCGAGCCCTCTAACTAAATAGTCAACTCCGGGTTGACTTTCCTTATTCAAGTTTCCTTCAAAAAGGCTATATGCCTCATTTTCAATCCAATTCACTCCTAACTCACCCGATAGACTCCAACACTGATATAAAAGCGTAAAACATGTAATTACAACATAACGGGGTGGTAATTCCCGTGACGACGGGCCGGGTCGTCACGTTCTCCCCCTCTTAAGCAAATGCTCGTCCTCGAGCGGGTCAAGAAACATACCTGAAGTCTCAAACAAGTGAGGATATCAGCTCCGCATCTCCCGCTCAATCTCCCAAGTGGCCTCCTCCACGGGTCGACCTCTCCACTGAACCTTAACTGATGCAATCTCCTTGGACCTCAATTTTCTCACCTGACGACCCAAAATACCAATAGGCTCCACATCATAGGATAGATCACCATCAAGCTGAATGGTACTGAAGTCTAATACATGAGACGGATCTCCAATGTACTTTCGGAGCATAGACACATGGAATACTGGATGAACGCTGGATAAGCTGGGCGGCAAGGCCAACTCATATGCCACCTCTCCAACTCTCCTAAGTATCTCAAAAGGACCAATGAACCCGGGACTCAACTTCCCTTTCTTCCCGAACCTCATGACACCCTTCATGGGTGAAACCTTCAACAATACTCTGTCACCAACCATGAAAGACAACTCTCGAACTCTACGGTCCGCATAACTCTTCCGGCGAGACTGTGCTGTGCGAAGCCTCTCCTGGATCAACTTTGCTCTATCCAGAGCATCCTGGACTAACTCAGTCCCTATCAATCTATCCTCACCAGGCTCAAACCATCCCACGGGGGATCTACACCGTCTGCCATACAATGCCTCATACGGGGCCATCTGAATACTCGACTGATAACTGTTGTTGTAGGCAAACTCGGCAAGTGGTAAGAACTCATCCCACGAACCACCAAAGTCAATCACACATGCTCGCAACATATCCTCCAGAATCTGAATAGTACGCTCAGACTGCCCATCTGTCTGGGGGTGAAATGCTATACTCAACTCAACCCGCGTACCCATCTCTCGCTGAAATGCTCTCCAAAACTGAGAAGTGAACTGGGTACCCCTGTCGGATATGATAGACACTTGGACCCCATGCAACCGGACAATCTCTCGAATAAAGATCGCTGCCAACCGCTCCGATGAGTAAGTAGTACTAACTGGAATGAAATGAGCTGACTTGGTCAGCCTATCCACAATCACCCAAACTGAATCAAACTTCCTCGTTGTCCGAGGGAGTCCACTAATAAAGTCCATAGTGATCCTCTCCCATTTCCACTCGTGAATATCAATTTGCTGAAACATGCCACCGGGCCTCTGATGCTCATATTTGACCTGCTGACAGTTGAGGCACCGTGCTACATGACTCACAATATCCTTTTTCATCCTTCTACACAAGTAATATTGTCTCAAATCCTGATACATCTTCGCGGCTCCTGGATGGATAGAATACCGCGAGCTATGGGCCTCCTCCAGAAATCAACTCACGAAGGCCATCAACATTGGGCACACATATCCGACCCTGCATCCTCAATCCGCCTTCACTATCAATGGTGACATCTCTAGCATCATCATGCTGAACTCTGTCCCTAAGGACAGCCAAATGTGGATCATCATATTGGCGCTCACGAATACGATCATATAGAGATGACCGAGATACAACACAAGCCAATACCCGACCGGGCTCCGAAATATCTAACCTCACTAGCCGATTGGCTAGCACCTGAACATCATAAGCAAATGGTCTCTCCTCAGCTGGAATATATGCCAAGCTCCCCATACCGACCGCCTTCCGGCTCAAAGCATCGGCCACCACATTGGCCTTTCCCGGATGATATAAAATAGTAATGTCATAATCTTTAAGCAACTCAAGCCATCTCCGCTGTGTCAAATTAAGGTCTTTCTGTTTGAACAAGTGTTGGAGACTACGATGGTCGGTATACACCTCACAAGACACGCCGTACAAATAGTGCCTCCAAATTTTTAAGGCATGAACAATGGCGGCTAGCTCCAAATCATGGACAGGATAGTTCTTCTCATGTGGCTTCAATTGCCGAGAAGCATAAGCAATCACCTTACCTTCTTGCATCAACACACAACCTATCCCCACTCTCGAGGCATCACAGTAAACAGTATATGAACCTGAAGCCGATGGCAATACTAAGACTGGAGCTGTGGTCAAAGCTGTCTTGAGCTTATGAAAGCTCTCCTCGCACTCATCCGACCACACGAATGGTGCACCCTTCTGGGTCAATTTAGTCAATGAAGAAGCAATGGATGAAAATCCCTGAACAAACCGGCGATAATATCTCGCCAAGCCAAGAAAGCTCCTAATCTCTGTAGCTGAGGACGGTCTAGGCCAACTCTGCACCGCCTCTATCTTCTTCGGATCAACCTGAAATACCATCACGAGACACCACATGTCCCAGAAATGCTATGGACTCGAGCCAAAACTCGCACTTGGAGAATTTAGCATATAACTTCTCCTCCCTCAATCTCTGCAACACAATACTCAAATGCTGAGCATGCTCCTCCTGACTACGGGAGTAGACTAGAATGTCATCAATGAACACAATCACAAATGAATCCAAATAGGGACTGAACACACTGTTCATCAGATGCATAAATGCTGCTGGGGCGTTGGTCAGCCCAAAAGACATCACAAGAAACTCATAGTGACCATATCGGGTCCTGAATGCAGTCTTCATAATATTCGAGTCCCTGATTTTCAGCTGATGATAGCCTGAACGAAGATCAATCTTAGAAAACACCCTCGCACCCTGTAACTGATCAAACAAATCATCTATGCGCGGCAGAGGATACTTGTGCTTCACTGTCAATTTGTTCAATTGCCTGTAATAAATACACATTCGCATGGAACCATCTTTCTTTTTAACAAATAACACCGGCGCACCCCACGGGGACACACTAGGACGGATGAAACCCTTATCCAGAAGCTCTTGAAGCTGCTCTTTCAGTTCTTTCAACTCAGCTGGTGCCATCCGATAAGGAGGAATGGATATGGGCCGAGTGCCCGGCACCAAGTCAATGCCAAAATCAATATCCCTGTCCGGCGGCATGCCCGGCAGGTCCGAGGGGAATACATCTGGAAAATCCCTCACAACAGGTACAGAATTAATGCTAGGAGGCTCAGCTCCCACATCTCTCACAGAAGCTAAGTACGATAGACACCCTTTTTCAACCATCTTCTGAGCTTTTAAGAACGAAATGACACGGCTAGGGACGAAATCGGTCGAACCCCGCCACTCAATCTGAGAAATACCAGGAATGGCCAACGTAATCGTCTTAGCATGACAGTCCAATATAGCATGATACGGAGACAACCAGTCCATACCCAATATAACATCAAAGTCCACCATTCCCCAACAATAACAAATCTGCCTGGGTCTCCAGACCCCCAATAGATATAACACAGGATCTATAGACATGATCCACAACAATCGTATCACCCACGGGGTGGATACATGAACAGGTAAATCAAGACTACCACGAGTCGCACCCAAATGATGTGCAAAATAAGAGGACACGTAAGAATATGTGGACCCCGGATCAAATAGAACAGAGGCATCATCTCTGTGACAGACAGAAATAATACCTGTAATCACTACATCGGAGGCAACCGCATCACGTCTGTCAGGAAGTGCATAGAATCGTGCCTGGCCTCCACCAAATCTCTCATCGCCTCTGGGGCGACCACGAGAAGACTGACCTCCACCTCTACTAGACCGAGATGGTGCCGAAGAGGAGGGCTGATCCCTCTGCTGAGTCCTGTCCCTACGTAGTCGAGGGCACTGTCTCCTCATGCGGCCAAACTCACCACACTCATAACACGCACCCGCGCCGGGAGAAGGGACCGAGCGGAACCCCGCGCCGCGAAGAACACCGGGCCGAAGAAGTAGGTGCCGCACTCGGGCCGGAAGCGGCACCAAGTCGATGACCGACCCTCGCTCGAAACCCCCGTCGACCACGACCACAAGCAGCCCCCGCTCCGCTCCGGGCGGCCCGAATGAGAAGGTCTAGATGAGCGACCTCTGCTCTGCTGGGAATGCCCTCTAGATGGAGCACCACTGAAACTGCCAGAACCACGAGGCCTCTTGGCCTCCCGTTCCTCTCTCTCTCGGCGACGATCCGCCTCAATGGAGCGTGCCATATCAACAACCTGCTCAAATTATGATGACAAAACTCTCTCTCTGGTCATAAGGATGCGGATAGAATAGTTGAGGCCATCAATGAACCTCCTCATCCTCTCCCTATCAGTAGGGATCATCTATGTGGCATGCCTAGCCAACTGTGTGAATCTGAGCTCATACTGGGTCACAGACATGTCGCCCCGAACCAACCACTCGAACCGGCGACGTAGCTCCTCGCGACAAGACTGAAGTACATATTTCTCTAGAAAGAGAGTATAGAACTGCTGCCATGTGACAGGTGCTGCTCCTGCAGGCCTACGCCTCTCAAACTCTTCCCACCAATCAAATGCGGGACCAGTGAACTGAAAGGTAGTAAATGAAACTCCGCTGGACTCAAGAATACCAGCCGTCCGCAACATCCTCTGACACTTATCCAAGAAACCCTAGGCATCCTCGCCCTCAACGCCACTGAAATGGGGTGGCTGAAGTCTACCAAATCTCTCAAGACGACGCTGCTCGTCGTCGGGCATAACCTAAACCATATGCTCTGGAGCTGGAGCTAGTGCAGCCGGAGGAATAACCGGTGCAACCACCTGAGCGGGGACCGCCTCTGGCGTCTGAAGTCCCTGAACAACCGGGTCAGGTGTGCGAGCTGCAGGGGTCTGCTGACCACCCCCTGTCTGAGATGTCACTACAGTAGCGATAGCTGAAACTACCCGAGCCAAATCGGAACACACCGATAATATCTGAGCAAGAGTCTCCTGAAGACCAGGAATAGCAATAGATACAGCCTAGGCCTGATTTGGGGCTGCTGGAGCATCAACCACTAGGGGCTGCTCCTGAACTAGTACAACGGGCGGGTCAACTGGCACTGCCTCAGCCGCCCTACCTCTACCTCTAGCACGACCGCGCCCACGACCTCTAACAAGTGGCAATGGAGGTCGTCCACCTCATCCTGATGCTCGCGTTCTCGCCATCTGCGAGAGAATAGAATATAGAAGTTCAGTTCTCAGAACAACAAGATCGCACGACAGATTTCAAGAAAAGTGAAGTGTTTCCTAAAGGTTCGCAGCCTCCCGAGGATAAGCACAGGCGTCCCCGTACCGATCCACAAGACTCTACCAACCGGCTCAAGACTCATGAGGCCTAGTAAACCTAGGCTCTGATACCAACTTGTCACGACCCCAAATCCGGTCGTGATGGCGCCCAGCACATTGCTAGGCCAGCCTGACCAATCAACAACAATCACGGAGCCATAAGCTCACTTTATCCAATTTAAGCATATCAAAGTATGAAGCAACAGTAATACATAAATCAAACGGGAAACCAAGTCCCAACACGTGCCAACTCCCATAGGCCGAAGGGTCAAAAGTCATGAGCCTCTAATGAACATAGTGTAATAATGGTTTACAAGATACCAAGTGCGGAAAAATATGACAATACATAATCAAAAGACAGTAAGAAGGAATATCGGGTCCTGCGGACTCTGCAGCTACCTCGAATATCCTACAGATGTCGCCTCGCACAGCTACTGGATCACTGCCGAGAGGTACCTGGATCTGCACACAAGATGCAAGGAGTAAAATGAGTACTGTCAGACTCAGTGGTAATAAACAAGGGTAAGACATCGCAGATAAGAAATCCGCAATAAAGCACTATGTAGAGCTGTAGTCAAATACCCTGTCACAGAATCAATATCAACTGTACCTGTACCAACAAGTATCAACAAAATAGTATAACAGCTAGCAGGTGTAGCTAAATGCAATGCAATGCATGAAATGACAGCTACGGCGCGTAGCCCGATCCAATTTGGGTACCCGTGCTCACCGTGGGGTTTCAGACTCCACAGGGGCTCCTACAGCCCAAGCACAATATCATGAATATATGCTGCGGTGTGCAGTCCGATCCACTACCAATCAGCGAAATGCAAATGCAGCCTCGCAGTCAGCTAATATGCAGATACAGCCTCGCAGGCTCAAAAGTAGTTTTTGAAAACTCTTTTATCATTTTTCAAATGGAAAACAGTAATATCAAGTTCCAGAGGTTTGGATATAGCATGATAACAGAAATAGCTACGGACTAGTAGTAAACTAGCATGTCAATATCACCAGACAAAGATAACGATCCTCGCGGAATCCAATAACTGGCTCACGGCCCACAAGTATACTCAACCGCCCAAGAAGGGGGTTCAACGACTCAAGAGTAGCCGATATCACAATATATAGTATGCAACCATCCGAGAAGGAGGTTCGACGACTCAAGAATAGCCTAATATCATAACACAGTATCAACAAGTCGGACTAAGCCATAGTCCCTAATTCACAATCGACCCCGCACTCACAAGGAGTACGTTTCTCGCCGCTATACAACGTCACAAAGTGGTATACCGGGGTTTCGAACCCGCTGGTCATCACCCACATCTATTACTCACCTCAATACAGTGCGACAACTACTCCGCAATGCCCTTGCCACGAGAATCAAGCTCCGCACGCGTAGAATCTGATCAAATACAGTAGAAATACAACGAATTAGGCCAATGGGACGACACCCAATCAATATAATTCGATTTACACCAAAAATGGCAAAGTTGCCAAAACCTGACTTTTGGTACATTACTCGAAAATCACGAAAGTCACATATTCGGAATCCTCATCTCGATACGAGTCTAGGCATATAAAATTTACCAAAATCGGACTCCATTTGCCCACTCAAATCAGTGTTTTTCTTCAATTTAGGCCTAGGGCTCAAACCCACTTTTAATCTTCCATTTACAGAAAATTAACCAAGGATTTCATGTTAAAATGATGTAATTAAGCCACAAAACTTACCTCCGACGAAACCCCGATGATTTCCCAGCAATCTCCCGTCAATATCTTCTCTTGGAACTCAAAAATGGAGGTTTTGGGTATGGGGTTTGCGACTGGACTGTCCTGTTATATTAATTCACTGACTGCCAGGCGACCCTCTGCGATCGCAGCCCCAGGCTCGCGATCGCGATGAACAAATTCACCAGGCTCCAAAATTACTCTACGCGATCGCGACATACTCTACGCGATCGCACTGCTTCATGCCTCAATACTACGCGATCACGTGATTCCACCCGCGATCGCACTGCTTCAAGACCCAGA